>JAEVFN010000005.1:2587762-3187762 GCA_030449075.1 Murraya paniculata
TTGGAGTTGTCGTAGGCTCGTATCGATGCCGTAGACGGAGTGAGGAGAGATTCCTTCAATCCGAGACTATGGAACGTCGAGAGACGACATATGTTTGTAGTTGAAACTTGATGACTTGATGTCACCGCAATGCTGAAGTTTGTCTAATTTTATGTTGACCGGAAATGTGTAAAATGTTAGACTGTGTTTGAACTGGGTGTAGCTTGAGCCGTATCCAAACGGATACACAGTTGAGCCGTTAAAGAATTTATACGTTCGGCCAGGATACCTTTAGCTGTTTATAGGCCTTAATGGCATCAATGACATGGTAGCTTAATTGACATAATCAGCCGTGTACCATGTTACAGGCAATCCTCCTCCTGAAATTAAAAGATTCATGCTTCGTTAGTTACACAGTCACACACACACACACACACACACAAATTGATTACTATTTTTTTTGACAAAAAAACTATTGATATATTAAAAAAGTAGAATAATGCCATTAATAATTAAGGCTTTAATTACAGGGATTTTATTTTCCAAAAACAACGTCTGCAATGGCGTGATCACCTTGCACTCCGCGATACCCAGCCCACACAATGGATTTGAGTTTTGAATTAGTCTTAGCAAAGGAGATATCAACATCACCTGCAGACATGATTACAAGAGTAGCTGGACCTTTGGCAGCATTGGCTACTTGGTTGATAAGCTGAGTTTGGTAACCAGGAAGTGTTAGATTCTCTCTGTCCAAGCTCTCTGCTTCAATGGTCAAGTCTAAGCCAGCAAAAATCAAAGTAGCCTCGGCATTCTTTGCAGCTTCTATGGCTTGATGTATGAAGCAATTATTCTTAAAAGAAACGTCGCCACATCCAATCGTGTAATTCAGGTTTACATATCAAGAGAAGCCTTTGAGAGGAGGGATGAATCCATACGGAATACCTATGATGCATAAGTAAGAGCAAATTCAAAACCCACAATACATTTATGGCATATTTGGTTTGAAAAAATATAAGGAGAGGAGAAGGAAAAGAAATAAGGGGAGAAACATGAATTTCATGTTCATCTAAACAATGAAAATAAAATTGATCCTCTTTTTCACTAATTTTCTCTCTCCCTCTTTCCTTTTCATTCCTCTCCTCTCCTACCATTTCTTCAAACCAAACATGGGCTTAATGTTCATCAAATTAAAGATTAATGTTGGCTGTAAATAGTGAATATACCTGCATAATTATCAATCATGGCTGCTGTGGCATTGGCATGCGGCCCAACCGATGCAAGTGCTTTAATCTTACCATTGTTCAAAGGCAGAGTGTTGTTATCATTTTTCCAAAAGAAAAATTCCCTCTCTTGCTGCTTCTGAAGCCAATTCAATGTTTTGAGCAGAGCATACATCTTTCTTGCCAAGATAATTATATTGAGGGCTACCGTCGAACCAATCTAGCCTCATTAACACAACATTAAGGTACTTCAATGACGTGTCTATGTCGGCCTCCTTGATCTTCCCTTGTTGCACTGCAGTGACAGTGAAATTAATGTGGTAGTCACCAATATCCAAATCTGCCCACAGTGAAAGGATCTTCGCCAGCTGTCTCCAATGTTCTTCCCCATCTAGGATCAGTTACAACGTTAACGTTTGGACTCCAAAATGTTAATCCAGCGTGTCCTAAATTGTGCATTGCCCTTGCATCTGTTCAGCCAGCCTATCTAAGCCAATAGTTAATATGAAATTTAATTTTTGTTATAGTAATGCAAAAGTAAAAATTAAAACTACATATATGTACATTTCGATTAATAACACCGGTTGATAATTTAATTATCTGGCCAATCTTTTTCCACAATGACTCATTGAATGAAGCTGTTGTGACGATGACCATGGGAAAACTTATTGCACCAGGAACTAATTGGTCAAAATATGTGCCAAGAGGAGTGTTTTTTTGTTGCGGTCAAAATATGTGCCAAGAGGAGTGTTTTTTTGTTGCGGCCAATATTGGACACGCCGTCAAGTGCCTCAAACCACCCCTCATAAACATGCAGCGCCAGCGTAGGTACCCCGCAAGCAAGATCTCCTAGCTGCGGCACTTTTTCGTCTAGTGTCATTCTGTGCAACAAATCCTTCGCCCTAAATGAAACATCACAGAAGACAAAGTTTGAAATTTTCGACTGAACTGCAACAAATCTTGCAGGGTTACACACATAGGCAGTGAAGCTATTTTTTCTACTTGTTACAGGTTTATTGTTGGCTACTGCATTGATACAAGAAACAACAATGACAATGGATATCGTACTGACACATAAAAGGAAACCTGTAAGGTTTATCATGGCATTTTAGAAGAAGCTCTTGACAACAGTTTAACCACCAAGTGTGTTTTCTAATGAAAGTAACATTCCACTGTGTAATTTTAGCTGCATAAACGAGTCACACCCTTAATCTCATCTACTATGAACAAAGAAACAACTCTTCCATTAATTATATGACCTCGTAATCAGACTTTTCGTGAATATATTGCAAATACAGCATTGCAAATTATCGTCTAATACCATCTAATTGTTACACTGGCTAAGTTGATTAAAGGAACACGTACGTAATTAGATAAGTGATATAGGTGTTGCGTGTCACGAGTAAGGTACCTTCTAGAGGCCATAACTTAAGTTACAGGTGTTTGATTTCGGCATGCAATATGCCGTTTCAAAGCCTGCGACGAGCGGAACAAAACCTAGAATGGCTTTAGCCATTCTGCCGCGTGGTCGGAATGAAAATTCTGTTTCTTTGTGGGTCATTTTGTAGTTTTAAGACTTTTTCTTATTTTTCCTGATTCTTCAATGATTTTTATCTTTCTTTTTTCTAAAACTCATATTTGTGTGCCGTTTTTTCTTGTTTTCTTATTTTGATTAGGAGAATTTAGTTATCATATTATATTTCAGATTTACCTATTTTAGTAAATTTGTGATATTTAGAGTTGCTATAAAAGTGTCCAAAACCCTAGTGTCTATTCATTCTTATTTTCAATAAAATTTATTAATATTCCAAAACCTAGTTTTTTCTACTTGCAAACTCAAAGCGTTTCTGTTTCGTAAATAAGTTAATTGTTCTCGGCATTGGTTGGCTATGTCCCATTGGCGTGTGGATGCGCAGCGACAAGGAGAGATAATAAAATTGGCTTTTTGGAATTTTTGTCTAACATTTTGTAAGAATCATTTTGTGAGATAGATAGATAGATAGATATATGTGTGTGTGTGTGTGTGTATTCATTTAATTTCTCCAAAAGATTTTTTTTTTTTTTCTAACTCACGCATCCATTCATGTTGGAACCTAAAACTTGAGCATTAGGAATGCTGCTTCTTACCATTGGAGTAAGATCTTGACTTTCAACAGAAAGTTATTTATAAACACTAAATTTTAATTTTAAAGTTAAAATTTTAACCTTGATTGATTGAATTAACAAGTTTGTGTTTAAGAATAATCTTATTTCATTGTTGTTTGTTTGTTTTTTTTTTTTTTACATGAAGGATAATAAAAAAATTGAATAATAATTTGTAGGTAGTGATTTTTTTTTCCCCCTAAAATCTAAATGGATCTAAGTTTTTCGATCTAAATTTTTCTAAAGTTTGAATGAGTCTGAATATGAATATTTGAATGACATGTTTGTTTTTCTTTTTTTAATATCTGAATATAAATGACATCTTATTTGTTTTCATAAATAAAAAAATATTAAGCATGGTTATTTGGCATTATTTATATTCTTATAAATAAAAAAAAGATTATATTTTATGGTTTAGGACATAAGCATATTTTATCAAGATATTTTTAGAATATAATATTTACTTCTCATTCACACATTTTTTAATTCAAATAAATATCGCAAAAGTTTAGTTTTTTTATTTGGATGAAAATATCTGAAAATTAAACATAAGTTACAAAATTTTTTTTTTTTTTAAATTTGAAATGAATAAAGTGTCACATTTAAACGTACAAGCCCGTAGTCTTGTTGCCATTCAAGATTTTCCTTTTTAATCTTCAAAAAATAATCATTTAGCATAAGAGTTTATTGTGGCTTTAGATTTAAAAATGAGGACATCCGATAATTTTCAGTTGAGCATTATCTCTTGTTGTGGTAAACAAATCAAACTTTAAACCTTAGCTATAATTGAGCTATCTAGACCAATCCAACATCACAAGAGATGAAGACTATAAAATCAAATTCGAACAGAGATGGAATTTGAATAGAGGAAAATAGTGGGAAATCGTCCACTCAATTTATTCACTTAAATAATTGAATAATAAAGGAATTGACAAATCTTTTTGAACAATAGAATTAATATTTTTTTTTCAATAAATTAAGTTGACTTGAAGGGGAAATGAAACTGCACCGTCGCCAAGTAAAATGGTATGCGCACCCGCTGCCAGAATATTGTTTGCAGCAAAGTCGATGATTCTTAAGCTGCTGCAAACATTGAAGGTGAAATTAACCTTGGCAGTTTGCCCTGCCGCTACATAAACTCTTTGGAAACCGATCAATTGCTTGATAGGTGTACCCGCAATTCCTGGAAGTTTTGAGTAAACCATCACTACTTCACTGCCATCCACTTTACCAATATTTTGAACTTCGATTTCAAATGTAAAATAATTTTCATTGCACTTTAAGTCGTCCGTCTGAACAGCGGGGCATTGGGGCTTGGTGGCGCCATTTGTGTAGTTTAGGTCACGGCAGACTTGAAATTTATCCAATTTCACGTCAATTGATTTGTTGGAAAAGGCTAGATTGTACTTGAATTGGGTGTAGCTTAGGCCATATCCAAATGGGTACACGACTGGACCATCGAAGAATTTATATGTTCGTCCTGGCAATTTGTCAACAGGCCTCAGTGGCATGGATGTAAATGGAATTTTATCGACATAATTACCCTCGTACCATGTGATAGGCAATCTTCCTCCTGAAAAAGTGGGGGAAAATAAAGTTAACTATTATTTGTCGCATATATGAAACTTGTGTCCTTTTGCCTTATAGGAGGACAGAGACAAAAAGCTTACCGGGATTGTATTTTCCGAAGACAATATCAGCAATGGCACGACCACCTTCCTCTCCAGGAAAGCCAGCCCACAAAATGGAATTGATTTTTGGATTATTTTTAGCAAAGGAGATATCAACACCACCCGCACACATCAATACAAGAATAACAGGACCTTTGGCAGCGTCTGCAACCTGGTTAATAAGTTGAGTTTGGAAACCTGGAAGATATAGATCATTTCTATCAAGAGCCTCAGCCTCAATAGACAAGTCCAAGCCTGTGACAATTATCGTAGCATCAGCATTCTTTGCGGCATCTGTGGCTTGAGATATCATGCTGTCGTTCTTGCAAGCAATGTCAGCACATCCGACTGCGTACTTCACATTTCCATATGTTGAAAGGCCAGTCATAGGAGAGGTGTATCGACATGGAGTCCCCTCGTAGTTTCCGATCATGGCTTTCGTTGCGTTGGCATGAGGCCCAACCACAGCTAAGGTTTTGATGGTGGCATTATGAAAAGGAAGTGTCCCGTTATCATTCTTCAAAAGAACAATTCCTTGCGTCGCTGCTTCTGCTGCTAACTCAATGTGTTCAGGATTGCATATATCGCTCTTTCCAAGAGATTTATATTGAGGGCTTCCGTCAAAATACCCTAATCTCATTAGCACAACATAGAGAAACCTCAGTGACCTATCTATGTCCGTCTCTCTGACCTTCCCCTGTTGCACTGCACCGACAGTGAAATTGGTGTAGTAGTCCCCGCAGTCCAAATCCAAACCTAAGTTGACATACATAAAACCATGAAATGTATTTTAATAATATTAAATCCAATGGAAGCAATCTACTTCATTATTATTATTATTATTATTATTATTATTATTATTATTATTATTATTATTATTAGGCAGTTAAGGCGCATAAATGACTAACCTGCTTTTAGTACGCGGGCAACAGCTTCCTCTTTGGTGTCGTTAAGGAATTTGTGGCTTTCAACTATAGTTTGGATTGAATCACAATCTGAGACAATATATCTGAAAGAAATTCCAATGAAGATGTTAATTAATAGTGGTTAATATTTCCAAATTAACCAAATGAGATTATGATTCCAAGTATATAATAAATTAATTGTACCCATGAAGATTCCAATCTCCTCTGATGGTCTGATTCAAAAGTTTAGAATCAGCACAAGTAGGTATGCCGTTAACACGGTTATAAGAGCACATAACGCTGCTGGCATCGCCTTCTTTAACACACATTTCGAACGGTAGATTGAATGTCTCAGTCATGTCTTGTTCAGTCACCTTCATATATATATAAAAATTGTAGCAATTAGAATATTGAAGAAACATGTATACATACTTGAGCTTAATAGGGAATGAGTATTTGTTATATACACATGTACCCTCGACGGAGTAATTAGTTTACCTTAGAATCAAAATGGAAACGATCAACTCCTTTCCAATTGTCAAGGTCGTAGGCAGCATAGTGCTTGCAACAAGCAGAAACTTTAAGAGGTCTGGTGTTCAAATCAGTAGCGTTCTCCTGTCCCTCAACATCCTGTAGACCTCTAACATAGTTTACAGAGTACCTACCAACAACAAAAGGATCTTCACCGGGTGTCTCCATTACTCTACCCCATCTTGGGTCCCTCACTACGTTGATGTTTGGACTCCAGAATGTCAATCCTGCATTCCCCATATTGTGCATGGCTCTTGCTTCTGTGGATACTGTCTGGCCGATCTTTTTCCATAATGACTCGTTGAACGAGGCTGCTGTGAGAATTACAGTTGGGAAACTCGTTGCACCGGGAACCACATTGTCAAAATGTGTGCCGGGAGGAGTGTTTTCTTTCCTACCAACATAGGACACCCCGTGAAGTGCCTCGGACCACCACTCGTACTGGGGAAGCCCCAATCTAGGCACGCCATAAGCAAGATCTCCGAGCTGCTGCACTTTTTCAGCCAGAGTCATTCTGTCCACCAAATCCTTGGCCCTAACTGGGTAAGGATGCTTTGAATCGCAGAATGCAAAGTCCGACAATTTCAATTTAAGTTCGGCAAACCTGGCAGGGTCACATACGTAAGTGAAAGTTTTGTTATCGGGTGCTGCATGAGTAGAAATTACAAGAAATGAAACGCATATGCTAAAACATAATATGGAATTTGAAATTCTGGCCATGGCCTCGTATGAGAAAGAAATTAAGAAGCTCGTATATAATCAACTTGATTGTTGCATGTGATGGTGAGAAATTTATTCTGCCAGTGTGCCATTTTTATAAGTGATTTCTACACCCCTGCTTTATCATCTTATGTTCGTAACTTGTGGTTGTAAACCGCACAAAATTTTGAAATTAGTTGTTTTTACAGCAACACATATCCTAGATTGTCAGTCTTACCGGATTGATGTTATGACAACCATCATTTGGATTTGGTCAATGAGTACCATACAGCTGTTAATTTCAATCAATAATATCTATATTATTATCCAATCCAACTGAAATCATACCGAAGTACACACAATAACTGTCACTCAAATTTTTTTTTTTTTCACAGCAACAAAATTTATACTAATTTGGAAATATTTAAAATCACATTTCAATATTCTATGCACATGCTATATAGATCATCTTCAATGTCCTTCTCAGATTAATCTCTTGCAAGTAAAACAGATAAACAGACCAAATAATCTATCAATGGCTTTTTCTCTTCATTATTATTGGAAAATTCTTCTTTCGTTGCTTCTCATAATCTTTCTCTTTAGCCACCCTGCCGCAAGTCAAACCCAAGATTTAATAAACAAAATCTGTCACCAAACCGAAGACTATGGATTTTGCAACACAACATTTCAAAAAAATTTACCATCTCCATCAACAGACATTCATGGCTTAGGGAAAATAACGATTGACCAAGTCCTGAATACTGCAAACAACATCAGAAGCCTTGTGGAGAAAGCAGGTGCTTCTAATCCAGCATTGAAAGATGCATTTAGCCCTTGTTTAAGGGCATATGAAACGTTGATTCATGTTTACCAGGATGCTTCCGAGTCATTTGATCAGAAAGATTACTTATCAGTGATTGTCTTGGAGCAGGACACGCCGCGAGTTCTTGATAGCTGTATTCCTCCTCCGAGCCGTTCAATTCCTTTGGTTGATCAGAACAAGCAGATGAAGAAACACCTTGCCATGGCTCTGGTCACTGGTAAGATGTTGCTCTCTCATTAAGGCAACTTTTTGAAGTATCGTCATTGTGATCTTCATAGCTTTCTAAGCAAGGTTTAATGCCAAAATTAGCTGTCACTCAATTGAATTTATAGAAGTTTAACAAAGTTACAAATTTCTTTTTTTTTTTCTTTACTTTTTTTTTTTTGAAAAAGTACAACTTGGACTTAATAGGATTAATCGGTTTTTGAAAAAGAAATTGTAATAATAAAAATTTAAAATTATTTTTTATTAAGTATGACCAAGTTATTGACGCTCGAATTAATAACCGAGGTTTGAATTTCTTTTTTTTCCTCCCTTTTTCGGAAGATAGTTGAAGAATTCTAATTTTTTGGAGCTGAAATCCGGTTCATAAGATTCAGGCCTCAGGACAGTGCTATTTTTATTTTCTTTTGAAAAAGAGAAATTGGTTTTACTTAGAACTATAATTAATTTTTTTAAATATTTAGTCATCTAATTATAGTTTAATTTAATTAGCCAACAAACCGTGGTTGGGTTAATCGATACCTCTTCTCTTTAACTTTCTGGTGAAACGTTTGAGTCTCCTCGTGTGACTGTGGATATTTATTATCATATTTTCTGTATTAAGCTTATAGTGGGCATCATATGTTGGATTTTGGGATCATATTTCCATTGGGCTTGCACACTTTCATTATATATATTATTAAAAAAAGTGTAATTTAATTATTAAAAAAAAAAACTCTAAAGAATGTATGTGATGTAGAAAAAATTTAAAATACTAGAGATAATATGTCAGTTATATAACAAGCAAATGATATTATGACATATGTACATTTATTTTAAAAAATTATCATGCATTAATTATAGGTTGATTAGTTACACATGTCATACGTGTGTTAATTAGTTCAATTACCTATGTATTTTAGAATTCTCGTAATTGTAGATGAGCTTGAAGAATTATAGATGAGCTTGAACCAAAGCATAAAAGTAAAGATTGAATATAAAATTTCGTATTATTAATGCTAAATCAAAATCCGGGATTTCTGTACATGAGAGGGTTACAACAATAGTTAACCCGACCGGAAACATAAACAAACACTGAGTTCTCTATTTATTATCAGTTTTACAAATATTATTTTATCGAGAAATAGAAGGAGCAAGAGATGGCATCGACATCCCTTTATTATTAACTCTAGTAATAAGAAGCAAAATCCTTCAACAGCATTCTAATGATTCAAGTTGAGTTGAAGGGGAAATGAAACTCCAACCGCGCCCTCGCCGACCAAAATAGTGTGAACCCCAGACGCCAGAAGGCTATTAGCAGCATTGTCGACGATTTTTAAGCTCTTGCAAGCGTTCATCGAGAAACTAACGTTGGCTTTTTGCCCAGCAACAATAAAAACTCTTTCGTAACCTATCACTTGCTTGATATGAGTACCCGCAATTCCCGGAGGCTTTGAGTAAACCATCACTACTTCACTGCCATCCATTTTACCAATATTTTCAACTTCTATTTGAAAAGTAAACTGATAATCCTGACACTTTACGTCGTCTGTCAGAACTGCGACGCATGGGGGCTTGTTGGTGCCAACTGTGTAGTTTATGTCACGGCATTGTTGATTTTTATCCAGTTTGATGTCCACTGGCTTGGGCGAAGACGCTACCTTGTATCTGAACTGAGTGTAGCTTAAGCCATAGCCAAATGGGTACACTACTGGACCATCGAAGAATTTATATGTTCGTCCTGGTAAGTTGTTAACAGGCCTCAACGGCATGGATGTGTATGGAATCTTGATGTAATTAGCCTCGTACCATGTAATAGGCAACCTCCCTCCTGAAAATTAATTAACAAGTTAAATTAGGGAAACGTGTTAATTAATTGTAGAAATTTGAATGAGAGATATATCTCAATATTCCTCCATCAATTAATACATATAATGTGATCGATCCATTTGCTTACCTGGATTGTATTTTCCGAATACAACATCCGCAATAGCGCGGCCACCTTCCTCTCCAGGATAGCCAACCCACAAAATTGATTTGATTTTTGGATTATTTTTAGCAAAGTTGATGTCAACACCACCTGCACTCATGATTACAAGAGTAACGGGACCTTTGGCAGCGTCAGCGACCTTATTGATGAGTTCAGTTTGGAAACCGGGAAGGAGCAGATCAACTCTATCCTTTCCCTCAGCCTCAACAGACAAATCCAAGCCAGCTACAATTACAGTAGCATCAGCATTCTTTGCCGCATCTATAGCTGCGGGTATCATACTGTTGTTTTGGCAAACAATGTCAGCACATCCTGGTGCGTAATTCATCACTGCTCCATATGCAGAAAAGCCATCCATAGGAGAAGTGAACCGGCATGGAGTACCTGCGCACGCGCATGCAGTAATATATCAATTCAATTATTTATAAAGGGGAAGAAAAGTGAACAAGTTATAGAATATAGCTGAGCATATATACCCTCATAGTTTCCGATCATGGCCTTGGTTGCATTGACATGTGGCCCAACTAGTGCTAGTGTCTTGATATTACCAGTGTTTAAAGGGAGAGCCCCGTTATCATTCTTCAAAAGAACAATTCCTTGTCTCGCCGCTTCCGTTGCCAGCTCAATGTGTTGAGGATTGCATATATCATTCTTACCAAGATTTTTATACTGAGGGCTCCCATCAAAATAACCTAATCTCATTAGCACAATATAGAGAAACCTCAACGACCTGTCTACATCTGCCTCTTCGATCTTCCCTTGCTGCACTGCACCCATCGTGAAATTGGTGTAGTAGTCCCCGCAGTCCAAATCCAAACCTAAATTCACCATAATCCAAAGAAGCAATTAATATGTATATATTAATCATATGTCAATGGGGAAGCGCGCACAAGGCACATAAAAGAAAAAGACTAACCCGCTTTTAGCACGCGGGCAACAGCATCTTCTTTGGTGTCGTTAAGGAATTTGTGGCTTTCAACTATAGTTTGGATTGAATCACAATCTGAGACAATATATCTGGAAGCATATATATAGTTAATTAGTCAAATATACTAAATTAATAAACATGTAATTAATCAATTAATTAACTTTTTGGTTAAAGTATGATGTAGAGTGTGTACCCATGAAAATTCCAATCTCCTCGGATGGTCTGATTCAAAAGTTTGGGGTCAGCACAAGTGGGTATGCCATTAACACGGTTATAAGAGCACATGACACTACTGACATCGCCTTCGTTAACACACATTTCGAAGGGAAGAAGAAAAGTTTCTTGCATATCTTGCTCAGTGACCCTTGAATCAAAATGGAACCGGTCATTTCCCTCCCAGCTGTCAAGATCGTAGGCAGCATAGTGCTTGCAGCATGCAGATATTTTGAGAGGTCTACTGTCTGAATCTTTATGGTATTCAACACCCTCAACATCTTGTAGGCCTCTAACATAATTTATAGCATATCTGCCAACAACATAAGGATCCTCACCCGGTGTCTCCATCACTCTTCCCCATCTAGGATCCCTCACTACGTTTATGTTTGGACTCCAAAACGTCAATCCAGCATTCCCCAAATTGTACATGGCTCTCGCTTCTGTTGAAACAACCTATATTTATATAATACAACAATTAATTAGTCAGTACACATGTACTGCGAGTATATATGCTACTATACGTACTCAAAGCCACTTGGTGCTTAACTGCTCGTAAATTAATTGCATGCGGGACATATAGGTAATTACTTAGTTAATTACGTACCTGACCAATATTTTTCCACAATGACTCATTGTATGAAGCCGTAGTGAGAATAACAGTTGGAAAACTTGTAGCGCCAGGGACTTCACTGTCAAAATGTGTGCCGGGAGGACTGTTTGTTCTGCGACCAATATAGGAGACGCCGTGAAGTGCCTCAGACCACCACTCATACAGGGGCAGTCCCAATCTGGGGACGCCGTAAGCAAGATCTCCGAGCTGTTGCACTTTTTCAGGTAATGTCATCCTCTCCACCAAATCCTTGGCTCTTTCAGGATACGGAAGCTTCTGATCACAGTAGGGAAAGTCCGACAATTTCACTTTGATTGATTCAAATCTCGCTGGGTCGCATATGTAGGTGAAGGGAGTTTTCTTGATTGCAGTAATTGGCTGAGGTTGAGCATCACTACCAATTTCAATGCAAGCGATGCATATTATTATCATAAAACTGACTATTATAACATTGGACATGGCTTTAATTTATATGAGAAAGATCTAGAGAAGACAACTAGTTTCTTTACTAATCAAGTAGCACGCATGTATTGTGTTGTATACTGTGTCTTTTCTTTGGTGAGTGACTAACTCACTCTGCATGCATCCCTTATATAGTGTTCTATGTTGGCTGATTATTCGCCACTTTCAGTTAATTTAAACCATTCAATTTTCTTACCACAAAACATTTTGTTCATAATTAATCTCACAAGAATAGTACTAGGAAAACCGTGATTTTGTGTCCGATCATTTGGGACGAATGGGGAAACCAAGAGAAATGGTTATATTTCAGGTTCAATCTTCCTAATAGATCGCAGTTTTATAAATAATTACTACTTATTCTCACCTTTGATCGCTTGATTTTTGGAAATCGTTTGATAATTATTGTAATCATGCCTCTAAAATCGATATCAATGATTTGGTTATTCGGTCTGTTCGTTGGTTGTGGACCTAATTCACAAATCAAGCAACCTCGCTTGTCGCAAAACTGTGTAATTCACTTTGGTATGTAAATAATAATATAGAACCATAAACACGTGTATATAAATTAACTAATTAATATGGTAAGTATATATGATTGGTTGATAAAAATATAAAAATAAAAATGAAGTATGTGGCTCTTATCATATTTTTAATTAATTTAACAAATGATAATATGCCTTCAATATTGTTTGTGCAAAATTTGTATGGTTATGTCTTTATTCAGTGTACACATACAGAGAACCATTAGTTGGAGAGATGTATCAACCTAGAACCCCTGTATCATAGGATGCAACTATAATATAATCGTAGATAGGAGAACATTTTAATGAATAGTGGAGTCACATTTATTATAAATGCAATTAGGGATGTGTATGGGTTGGTTTCGGTTGGGTTTTAAATCAATTCAAATTAAACTATAAAAATTTAGACCCAATCTAAACCAATCCAAGTATTTTTAACCCAATCCATTTGGGTTTTGTTTAAATTTTATAATTAAAATATTTTTTTATAAAATAGTAATTATTAATTATTAAAATGATATTAAAATATGAAAAAATATAGTGGATAAAAAATTATAAATAATAGATTTTACAATAACTTCGTCCTTAAATATTAACCATATTACAACATAAATTCTAACAATGTCAATACAAATCAAAACAAGATAAGACATCTCAACTCAAGTATCAAAGCAATCCATCAAAATTATATTAAATTAAATTATTCAATTTTATAAATTTAAATATTCTGAGAAATAAATCTAAAATTTTTTGTAATTTGAAAAAGCTTCAAAATTTTAAATGCAGTAAGAATAGATTTATTATATTAGATTTAAATTTAATTAAAAATAACAATAGATTTATATTTTATTTAATAAAATGATATAATTAATAACATTTTTAATTTTAGTAAGTTACAATACAAATAGGACTATAAAATTATATTAGAGGATTTCATGCAAATATTGTCTAAGTAATTTATTAAAATATTAATTTACCCTTTTAACTTAAGTTGAGACTGTAAAAAATTATTATATAATAATGATTATTAATTTAAAAAATTATTAGTTTTAAAACAATAACAATGACCACCCAACAATAATAAAGACTTAAACTCTAAAATTTGGTTTGTCTAAAATTTTCTGTGTCAAAAGGAAATTTCTTTTTCTTTATAAGTGGTAGATTATTTTATATATCACTAGATACATAGCAAAAATTCTGATATAAAATCTTATCTCAATTTTTTTTTATTTAAAGTAGATCGGATTTTTTTATTAATTTTAAGATAATGAGATATTAGAAGTATAAACTCTCAAACAAAATGAATAAATAAACAAATGACAAAGAGTGGAGTGCATATTAAAAAAAATCCATTAAAGAATAGATATTTTACTTTAAAAAGAAAATTAAATTTCAAATGGAAGATAAGCCAAACACAATATCAAACATAATTAAATATAAAAAAAATTAGCTCATAATCTAATGACTTAATAGTTAACACCTTCGTGTTGATGTGCTCAATTTGAATACGAGATTTTAGAATTAAAAATAATTGAATTAATTAGTTTTCATATATGTTGTTTAATTTATTTTTTACTAACATGCCACTTGAATTTATCTATGATCCATGGGTAAACCATACCCAAATCATTATGAAATAATTTCTTACATAAAAACTCAAATTTAACCCATTTTATGATTTATCCAACCCAAATCATTTTATTTGGTTTGGGTTTGGGTAAACACCCATGAATTGTGGGTTTATGCCCACCCGTAAATGTAATGTTATTTTGAAAGAAAATTTCTAAGCATTGATACGAGAAAAATATATTATTATTATTTTAAATTCATGTTTAGATAATAGATATTTTTGTTATTAGCTAATACTTTAAATATTAAGTAATAATATTCATATCTAATAAATAAAAATTTTAAAAATATATGTCTAATTGATAACAAAAAAATACCAATTTTTTAACTTGTGTCAATAAGTTATAATTAATTAGATTTGTATTTAACTAGATAAAAAAATATTTTACTAAATATTTTTTAATTCAAAAATTCAAATCATGATAAATATAATCATTAATTTAATATTATACATAAAATAATTTTAGATATTTTTATAGATATTTTAAAGTATTTAATATTATATAAATGAATTTATATTTTATTAATACTGAATCATGTAAAATATTCAAACTGAAGTGAATATTGTTCACAAAATTCAACCACCTATTTATATGACATGTCGTACAAAATATTAACTTATAAACGATATGCCATACAACTTTAACTCTAGAGGAAAAGTTTTACAACCTGTCATTTATATGATGAAACAAATAAACGACATGACACACATTGTTTGTTAATTGTACGAGATTTTATGTATTTAATAAATTTATAAATGACTTGTAATACTATTTTTTTTTTTTTTGATAGGAGACTTGTCATACTATTATTACTGCAGATTAGAAATAAGAAATTATAAGGCATGTCATCTGTGTCCTTAATATATAAACGACATGGCATTTTTATATATAAAATCTTAATTTATCAACTCACTTTTATAAATAAAATAATTTTAAATATCTAATCATTAATGAGTTATTTTTTGCATATTAAATTTTCATTTAAGCCCTTTTTCATAAGGTTTTGCTAATTATGTAATTCATAAAACACAAAATAGTACAAAATATAATTTAATACAATATCGTCTTATTTCATCCAATGCAATTGCATCCAATGTGGCCATCAAATCCGTTAATGTCAAGTTCATCATCCATATTGGATCAGTAAATCAGAATTTTGTTGGGTTATCTTTACACATTTTGAAAACAAATTTTGATAAAACATTTGTTACTGTATATTGAAAATTAAAGTATTTAGAAAAAGTGTGTAAAAGGAAAAAAAAAACTATAATTTAGTTCCCCAGCCGAGCATACAGTAAGCTCAGATCTTACTGACTGGCTGTATAAGAAAGGAGGCGAGAGTGTGATTTAACAAATAACAACGAGAGACTGGAGACGAAGATGGGAGTAAGAAATCAACTAAGCTTGTTCATCACTTTCGCCAAAGAAGGATTCGAAAAATCCCTCTTAGTAGCAAAATTCTTCTGCTGTCTCCACTACGTACATACCATTCCTGACCTTACAATAAATGATCAACTACTCGCAATTCGTACTTTGGTTATTAATGTAGCTCTCCTCCTCCTTGTACAAGGCCCGCCCCTCCTTGGAGTTGTCGTAGGCTCGTATCGATGCCGTAGACGGAGTGAGGAGAGATTCCTTCAATCCGAGAGTATGGAACGTCGAGAGACGACATATGTTTGTAGTTGAAACTTGATGACTTGATGTCACCGCAATGCTGAAGTTTGTCTAATTTTATGTTGACCGGAAATGTGTAAAATGTTAGGCTGTGCTTGAACTGGGTGTAGCTTGAGCCGTATCCAAACGGATACACAGTTGAGCCGTTAAAGAATTTATACGTTCAGCCAGGATACCTTTTGCTGTTTATAGGCCTTAATGGCATCAATGACATGGTAGCTTATTGACATAATCAGCCTTGTACCATGTTACAGGCAATCCTCCTCCTGAAATTAAAAGAGTCATGCTTCGTTAGTTACACAGTCACACACACACACACACACACAAATTGATTACTATTATTTTTTGACAAAAAAATTGATATATTAAAAAAGTAGAATAATGCCAATAATAATTAAGGCTTTAATTTCAGGGATTTTATTTTCCAAAAACAACATCTGTAATGGTGTGATCACCTTGCACTTCGCGATACCCAGCCCAAACAATGGATTTGAGTTTTGAATTAGTCTTAGCAAATGAGATATCAACACCACCTGCAAACATGATTACAAGAGTAGCTGGACCTTTGGCAGCGTTGGCTACTTGGTTGATAAGCTGAGTTTGGTAACCAGGAAGTGTTAGATTCTCTCTGTCCAAGCTCTCTGCTTCAATTGTCAAGACTAAGCCAGCAAAAATCAAAGTAGCCTCGGCATTCTTTGCAGCTTCTATGGCTTGATGTATGAAGTAGTTATTCTTAAAAGAAACGCCACCACATCCAATCGCGTAATTCAGGTTTACATATCAAGAGAAGCCTTTGAGAGGAGGGATGAATTCACACGGAATACCTATGATGCATAAGTAAGAGCAAATTCAAAACCCATAATACATTTATAGCATGTTTGGTTTGAAGAAATATAAGGAGAGGAGAAGGAAAAAAAATAAGGGGAGAAACATGAATTCCGTTTTTCAACCAAATAATGAAAATAAAATTGATCTTTTTCACTCATTTACTCTCTCCCTCTTTCCTTTCCATTCCTCTCCTCTCATACCATTTCTTCAAGCCAAACATGGGCTTAATGTTCATCAAATTAAAGATTAATATTGGCTGTAAATAGTTAATATACCTGCATAATTACCAATCACGGCTGCTGTGGCATTAGCATACGACAGCCATGAGGCCCAACCAATGCAAATGTTTTGATCTTACCATTGTTCAAAGGAAGAGTGTTGTTATCATTTTTTGAAAAGAGAAATTCCCTCTCTTGCTGTTTCTAAAGCCAATTCAATGTTTTGAGCAGAGCATACATCTTTCTTGCCAAGATAATTATATTGAGGGCTACCGTCGAACCAATCTAGCCTCATTAACACAACATTAAGGTACTTCAATGACGTGTCTATGTCGGCCTCCTTAATAACACCGGTTGATAATTTAATTACCTGGCCAATCTTTTTCCACAATGACTCATTGAATGAAGTTGTTGTGACGATGACCATGGGAAAACTTGTTGCACCAGGAACTAATTGGTCGAAATATGTGCCAGGAGGAGTGTTTTTTGTTGCGGCCAATATTGGACACGCCGTCAAGTGCCACAGACAACCCCTCATAAACATGCAGCGCCAGCGTAGGTACCCTGCAAGCAAGATCTCCTAGCGGCGGCACTTTTTCGTCTAGTGTCATTATGTGCACCAAATCCCTCGCCCTAAATGATACATCACAGAAGACAAAGTCTGAAATTTTCGACTGAACTGCAGCAAATCTTGCAGGGTTACACGCATAGGCGGTGAAGCTATTTTTGCTACTTGTTGCAGGTTTATTGTTGGCTGCTGCATTGATACAAGTAACAACAATGACAATGGATACCGTACTGACACATAAAAGGAAACTTGTAAGGTTTATCATGGCATTTTAGAAGAAGCACTTGACAACAGTTTAATCGCCAAGTGTGTTTTCTAATGAAATTAACATTCCACTGTGTGATTTCAGCTGCATAAACGAGTCACACCCTTAATCTCATCTACTATGAACAAAGAAACAACTCTTCCATTAATTATATGACCTCGTAATCAGACTTTTCGTGAATATATTGCAAATACAGCATTGCAAATTATCGTCTAATACCATCTAATTGTTACACTGGCTAAGTTGATTAAAGGAACACGTACGTTTAATTAGATAAGTGATATAGGTGTTGCGTGTCACGAGTAAGGTACCTTCTAGAGGCCATAACTTAAGTTACAGGTGTTTGATTTCGGCATGCAATATGCCGTTTCAAAGCCTGCGACGAGCGGAACAAAACCTAGAATGGCTTTAGCCATTCTGCCGCGTGGTCGGAATGAAAATTCTGTTTCTTTGTGGGTCATTTTGTAGTTTTAAGACTTTTTCTTATTTTTCCTGATTCTTCAATGATTTTTATCTTTCTTTTTTCTAAAACTCATATTTGTGTGCCGTTTTTTCTTGTTTTCTTATTTTGATTAGGAGAATTTAGTTATCATATTATATTTCAGATTTACCTATTTTAGTAAATTTGTGATATTTAGAGTTGCTATAAAAGTGTCCAAAACCCTAGTGTCTATTCATTCTTATTTTCAATAAAATTTATTAATATTCCGAAACCTAGTTTTTTCTACTTGCAAACTCAAAGCGTTTCTGTTTCGTAAATAAGTTAATTGTTCTCGGCATTGGTTGGCTATGTCCCATTGGCGTGTGGATGCGCAGCGACAAGGAGAGATAATAAAATTGGCTTTTTGGAATTTTTGTCTAACATTTTGTAAGAATCCTTTTGTGAGATAGATAGATAGATAGATATATGTGTGTGTGTGTGTGTATTCATTTAATTTCTCCAAAAGATTTTTTTTTTTTTTCTAACTCACGCATCCATTCATGTTGGAACCTAAAACTTGAGCATTAGGAATGCTGCTTCTTACCATTGGAGTAAGATCTTGACTTTCAACAGAAAGTTATTTATAAACACTAAATTTTAATTTTAAAGTTAAAATTTTAACCTTGATTGATTGAATTAACAAGTTTGTGTTTAAGAATAATCTTATTTCATTGTTGTTTGTTTGTTTTTTTTTTTTTACATGAAGGATAATAAAAAAATTGAATAATAATTTGTAGGTAGTGATTTTTTTTTCCCCCTAAAATCTAAATGGATCTAAGTTTTTCGATCTAAATTTTTCTAAAGTTTGAATGAGTCTGAATATGAATATTTGAATGACATGTTTGTTTTTCTTTTTTTAATATCTGAATATAAATGACATCTTATTTGTTTTCATAAATAAAAAAATATTAAGCATGGTTATTTGGCATTATTTATATTCTTATAAATAAAAAAAAAGATTATATTTTATGGTTTAGGACATAAGCATATTTTATCAAGATATTTTTAGAATATAATATTTACTTCTCATTCACACATTTTTTAATTCAAATAAATATCGCAAAAGTTTAGTTTTTTTATTTGGATGAAAATATCTGAAAATTAAACATAAGTTACAAAAAAAATTTTTTTTTAAATTTGAAATGAATAAAGTGTCACATGTAAACGTACAAGCCCGTAGTCTTGTTGCCATTCAAGATTTTCCTTTTTAATCTTCAAAAAATAATCATTTAGCATAAGAGTTTATTGTGGCTTTAGATTTAAAAATGAGGACATCCGATAATTTTCAGTTGAGCATTATCTCTTGTTGTGGTAAACAAATCAAACTTTAAACCTTAGCTATAATTGAGCTATCTAGACCAATCCAACATCACAAGAGATGAAGACTATAAAATCAAATTCGAACAGAGATGGAATTTGAATAGAGGAAAATAGTGGGAAATCGTCCACTCAATTTATTCACTTAAATAATTGAATAATAAAGGAATTGACAAATCTTTTTGAACAATAGAATTAATATTTTTTTTTCAATAAATTAAGTTGACTTGAAGGGGAAATGAAACTGCACCGTCGCCAAGTAAAATGGTATGCGCACCCGCTGCCAGAATATTGTTTGCAGCAAAGTCGATGATTCTTAAGCTGCTGCAAACATTGAAGGTGAAATTAACCTTGGCAGTTTGCCCTGCCGCTACATAAACTCTTTGGAAACCGATCAATTGCTTGATAGGTGTACCCGCAATTCCTGGAAGTTTTGAGTAAACCATCACTACTTCACTGCCATCCACTTTACCAATATTTTGAACTTCGATTTCAAATGTAAAATAATTTTCATTGCACTTTAAGTCGTCCGTCTGAACAGCGGGGCATTGGGGCTTGGTGGCGCCATTTGTGTAGTTTAGGTCACGGCAGACTTGAAATTTATCCAATTTCACGTCAATTGATTTGTTGGAAAAGGCTAGATTGTACTTGAATTGGGTGTAGCTTAGGCCATATCCAAATGGGTACACGACTGGACCATCGAAGAATTTATATGTTCGTCCTGGCAATTTGTCAACAGGCCTCAGTGGCATGGATGTAAATGGAATTTTATCGACATAATTACCCTCGTACCATGTGATAGGCAATCTTCCTCCTGAAAAAGTGGGGGAAAATAAAGTTAACTATTATTTGTCGCATATATGAAACTTGTGTCCTTTTGCCTTATAGGAGGACAGAGACAAAAAGCTTACCGGGATTGTATTTTCCGAAGACAATATCAGCAATGGCACGACCACCTTCCTCTCCAGGAAAGCCAGCCCACAAAATGGAATTGATTTTTGGATTATTTTTAGCAAAGGAGATATCAACACCACCCGCACACATCAATACAAGAATAACAGGACCTTTGGCAGCGTCTGCGACCTGGTTAATAAGTTGAGTTTGGAAACCTGGAAGATATAGATCATTTCTATCAAGAGCCTCAGCCTCAATAGACAAGTCCAAGCCTGTGACAATTATCGTAGCATCAGCATTCTTTGCGGCATCTGTGGCTTGAGATATCATGCTGTCGTTCTTGCAAGCAATGTCAGCACATCCGACTGCGTACTTCACATTTCCATATGTTGAAAGGCCAGTCATAGGAGAGGTGTATCGACATGGAGTCCCCTCGTAGTTTCCGATCATGGCTTTCGTTGCGTTGGCATGAGGCCCAACCACAGCTAAGGTTTTGATGGTGGCATTATGAAAAGGAAGTGTCCCGTTATCATTCTTCAAAAGAACAATTCCTTGCGTCGCTGCTTCTGCTGCTAACTCAATGTGTTCAGGATTGCATATATCGCTCTTTCCAAGAGATTTATATTGAGGGCTTCCGTCAAAATACCCTAATCTCATTAGCACAACATAGAGAAACCTCAGTGACCTATCTATGTCCGTCTCTCTGACCTTCCCCTGTTGCACTGCACCGACAGTGAAATTGGTGTAGTAGTCCCCGCAGTCCAAATCCAAACCTAAGTTGACATATATAAAACCATGAAATGTATTTTAATAATATTAAATCCAATGGAAGCAATCTACTTCATTATTATTATTATTATTATTATTATTATTATTATTATTATTATTATTATTAGGCAGTTAAGGCGCATAAATGACTAACCTGCTTTTAGTACGCGGGCAACAGCTTCCTCTTTGGTGTCGTTAAGGAATTTGTGGCTTTCAACTATAGTTTGGATTGAATCACAATCTGAGACAATATATCTGAAAGAAATTCCAATGAAGATGTTAATTAATAGTGGTTAATATTTCCAAATTAACCAAATGAGATTATGATTCCAAGTATATAATAAATTAATTGTACCCATGAAGATTCCAATCTCCTCTGATGGTCTGATTCAAAAGTTTAGAATCAGCACAAGTAGGTATGCCGTTAACACGGTTATAAGAGCACATAACGCTGCTGGCATCGCCTTCTTTAACACACATTTCGAACGGTAGATTGAATGTCTCAGTCATGTCTTGTTCAGTCACCTTCATATATATATAAAAATTGTAGCAATTAGAATATTGAAGAAACATGTATACATACTTGAGCTTAATAGGGAATGAGTATTTGTTATATACACATGTACCCTCGACGGAGTAATTAGTTTACCTTAGAATCAAAATGGAAACGATCAACTCCTTTCCAATTGTCAAGGTCGTAGGCAGCATAGTGCTTGCAACAAGCAGAAACTTTAAGAGGTCTGGTGTTCAAATCAGTAGCGTTCTCCTGTCCCTCAACATCCTGTAGACCTCTAACATAGTTTACAGAGTACCTACCAACAACAAAAGGATCTTCACCGGGTGTCTCCATTACTCTACCCCATCTTGGGTCCCTCACTACGTTGATGTTTGGACTCCAGAATGTCAATCCTGCATTCCCCATATTGTGCATGGCTCTTGCTTCTGTGGATACTGTCTGGCCGATCTTTTTCCATAATGACTCGTTGAACGAGGCTGCTGTGAGAATTACAGTTGGGAAACTCGTTGCACCGGGAACCACATTGTCAAAATGTGTGCCGGGAGGAGTGTTTTCTTTCCTACCAACATAGGACACCCCGTGAAGTGCCTCGGACCACCACTCGTACTGGGGAAGCCCCAATCTAGGCACGCCATAAGCAAGATCTCCGAGCTGCTGCACTTTTTCAGCCAGAGTCATTCTGTCCACCAAATCCTTGGCCCTAACTGGGTAAGGATGCTTTGAATCGCAGAATGCAAAGTCCGACAATTTCAATTTAAGTTCGGCAAACCTGGCAGGGTCACATACGTAAGTGAAAGTTTTGTTATCGGGTGCTGCATGAGTAGAAATTACAAGAAATGAAACGCATATGCTAAAACATAATATGGAATTTGAAATTCTGGCCATGGCCTCGTATGAGAAAGAAATTAAGAAGCTCGTATATAATCAACTTGATTGTTGCATGTGATGGTGAGAAATTTATTCTGCCAGTGTGCCATTTTTATAAGTGATTTCTACACCCCTGCTTTATCATCTTATGTTCGTAACTTGTGGTTGTAAACCGCACAAAATTTTGAAATTAGTTGTTTTTACAGCAACACATATCCTAGATTGTCAGTCTTACCGGATTGATGTTATGACAACCATCATTTGGATTTGGTCAATGAGTACCATACAGCTGTTAATTTCAATCAATAATATCTATATTATTATCCAATCCAACTGAAATCATACCGAAGTACACACAATAACTGTCACTCAAATTTTTTTTTTTTTCACAGCAACAAAATTTATACTAATTTGGAAATATTTAAAATCACATTTCAATATTCTATGCACATGCTATATAGATCATCTTCAATGTCCTTCTCAGATTAATCTCTTGCAAGTAAAACAGATAAACAGACCAAATAATCTATCAATGGCTTTTTCTCTTCATTATTATTGGAAAATTCTTCTTTCGTTGCTTCTCATAATCTTTCTCTTTAGCCACCCTGCCGCAAGTCAAACCCAAGATTTAATAAACAAAATCTGTCACCAAACCGAAGACTATGGATTTTGCAACACAACATTTCAAAAAAATTTACCATCTCCATCAACAGACATTCATGGCTTAGGGAAAATAACGATTGACCAAGTCCTGAATACTGCAAACAACATCAGAAGCCTTGTGGAGAAAGCAGGTGCTTCTAATCCAGCATTGAAAGATGCATTTAGCCCTTGTTTAAGGGCATATGAAACGTTGATTCATGTTTACCAGGATGCTTCCGAGTCATTTGATCAGAAAGATTACTTATCAGTGATTGTCTTGGAGCAGGACACGCCGCGAGTTCTTGATAGCTGTATTCCTCCTCCGAGCCGTTCAATTCCTTTGGTTGATCAGAACAAGCAGATGAAGAAACACCTTGCCATGGCTCTGGTCACTGGTAAGATGTTGCTCTCTCATTAAGGCAACTTTTTGAAGTATCGTCATTGTGATCTTCATAGCTTTCTAAGCAAGGTTTAATGCCAAAATTAGCTGTCACTCAATTGAATTTATAGAAGTTTAACAAAGTTACAAATTTCTTTTTTTTTTTCTTTACTTTTTTTTTTTTGAAAAAGTACAACTTGGACTTAATAGGATTAATCGGTTTTTGAAAAAGAAATTGTAATAATAAAAATTTAAAATTATTTTTTATTAAGTATGACCAAGTTATTGACGCTCGAATTAATAACCGAGGTTTGAATTTCTTTTTTTTCCTCCCTTTTTCGGAAGATAGTTGAAGAATTCTAATTTTTTGGAGCTGAAATCCGGTTCATAAGATTCAGGCCTCAGGACAGTGCTATTTTTATTTTCTTTTGAAAAAGAGAAATTGGTTTTACTTAGAACTATAATTAATTTTTTTAAATATTTAGTCATCTAATTATAGTTTAATTTAATTAGCCAACAAACCGTGGTTGGGTTAATCGATACCTCTTCTCTTTAACTTTCTGGTGAAACGTTTGAGTCTCCTCGTGTGACTGTGGATATTTATTATCATATTTTCTGTATTAAGCTTATAGTGGGCATCATATGTTGGATTTTGGGATCATATTTCCATTGGGCTTGCACACTTTCATTATATATATTATTAAAAAAAGTGTAATTTAATTATTAAAAAAAAAACTCTAAAGAATGTATGTGATGTAGAAAAAATTTAAAATACTAGAGATAATATGTCAGTTATATAACAAGCAAATGATATTATGACATATGTACATTTATTTTAAAAAATTATCATGCATTAATTATAGGTTGATTAGTTACACATGTCATACGTGTGTTAATTAGTTCAATTACCTATGTATTTTAGAATTCTCGTAATTGTAGATGAGCTTGAAGAATTATAGATGAGCTTGAACCAAAGCATAAAAGTAAAGATTGAATATAAAAATTCGTATTATTAATGCTAAATCAAAATCCGGGATTTCTGTACATGAGAGGGTTACAACAATAGTTAACCCGACCGGAAACATAAACAAACACTGAGTTCTCTATTTATTATCAGTTCTACAAATATTATTTTGTCGAGAAATAGAAGGAGCAAGAGATGGCATCGACATCCCTTTATTATTAACTCTAGTAATAAGAAGCAAAATCCTTCAACAGCATTCTAATGATTCAAGTTGAGTTGAAGGGGAAATGAAACTCCAACCGCGCCCTCGCCGACCAAAATAGTGTGAACCCCAGACGCCAGAAGGCTATTAGCAGCATTGTCGACGATTTTTAAGCTCTTGCAAGCGTTCATCGAGAAACTAACGTTGGCTTTTTGCCCAGCAACAATAAAAACTCTTTCGTAACCTATCACTTGCTTGATATGAGTACCCGCAATTCCCGGAGGCTTTGAGTAAACCATCACTACTTCACTGCCATCCATTTTACCAATATTTTCAACTTCTATTTGAAAAGTAAACTGATAATCCTGACACTTTACGTCGTCTGTCAGAACTGCGACGCATGGGGGCTTGTTGGTGCCAACTGTGTAGTTTATGTCACGGCATTGTTGATTTTTATCCAGTTTGATGTCCACTGGCTTGGGCGAAGACGCTACCTTGTATCTGAACTGAGTGTAGCTTAAGCCATAGCCAAATGGGTACACTACTGGACCATCGAAGAATTTATATGTTCGTCCTGGTAAGTTGTTAACAGGCCTCAACGGCATGGATGTGTATGGAATCTTGATGTAATTAGCCTCGTACCATGTAATAGGCAACCTCCCTCCTGAAAATTAATTAACAAGTTAAATTAGGGAAACGTGTTAATTAATTGTAGAAATTTGAATGAGAGATATATCTCAATATTCCTCCATCAATTAATACATATAATGTGATCGATCCATTTGCTTACCTGGATTGTATTTTCCGAATACAACATCCGCAATAGCGCGGCCACCTTCCTCTCCAGGATAGCCAACCCACAAAATTGATTTGATTTTTGGATTATTTTTAGCAAAGTTGATGTCAACACCACCTGCACTCATGATTACAAGAGTAACGGGACCTTTGGCAGCGTCAGCGACCTTATTGATGAGTTCAGTTTGGAAACCGGGAAGGAGCAGATCAACTCTATCCTTTCCCTCAGCCTCAACAGACAAATCCAAGCCAGCTACAATTACAGTAGCATCAGCATTCTTTGCCGCATCTATAGCTGCGGGTATCATACTGTTGTTTTGGCAAACAATGTCAGCACATCCTGGTGCGTAATTCATCACTGCTCCATATGCAGAAAAGCCATCCATAGGAGAAGTGAACCGGCATGGAGTACCTGCGCACGCGCATGCAGTAATATATCAATTCAATTATTTATAAAGGGGAAGAAAAGTGAACAAGTTATAGAATATAGCTGAGCATATATACCCTCATAGTTTCCGATCATGGCCTTGGTTGCATTGACATGTGGCCCAACTAGTGCTAGTGTCTTGATATTACCAGTGTTTAAAGGGAGAGCCCCGTTATCATTCTTCAAAAGAACAATTCCTTGTCTCGCCGCTTCCGTTGCCAGCTCAATGTGTTGAGGATTGCATATATCATTCTTACCAAGATTTTTATACTGAGGGCTCCCATCAAAATAACCTAATCTCATTAGCACAATATAGAGAAACCTCAACGACCTGTCTACATCTGCCTCTTCGATCTTCCCTTGCTGCACTGCACCCATCGTGAAATTGGTGTAGTAGTCCCCGCAGTCCAAATCCAAACCTAAATTCACCATAATCCAAAGAAGCAATTAATATGTATATATTAATCATATGTCAATGGGGAAGCGCGCACAAGGCACATAAAAGAAAAAGACTAACCCGCTTTTAGCACGCGGGCAACAGCATCTTCTTTGGTGTCGTTAAGGAATTTGTGGCTTTCAACTATAGTTTGGATTGAATCACAATCTGAGACAATATATCTGGAAGCATATATATAGTTAATTAGTCAAATATACTAAATTAATAAACATGTAATTAATCAATTAATTAACTTTTTGGTTAAAGTATGATGTAGAGTGTGTACCCATGAAAATTCCAATCTCCTCGGATGGTCTGATTCAAAAGTTTGGGGTCAGCACAAGTGGGTATGCCATTAACACGGTTATAAGAGCACATGACACTACTGACATCGCCTTCGTTAACACACATTTCGAAGGGAAGAAGAAAAGTTTCTTGCATATCTTGCTCAGTGACCCTTGAATCAAAATGGAACCGGTCATTTCCCTCCCAGCTGTC
This sequence comes from Murraya paniculata, assembly GCA_030449075.1. Lineage (NCBI taxonomy): Eukaryota > Viridiplantae > Streptophyta > Magnoliopsida > Sapindales > Rutaceae > Murraya > Murraya paniculata. The sequence continues at coordinate 2,615,031 of JAEVFN010000005.1, forward strand.
AAGATCGTAGGCAGCATAGTGCTTGCAGCATGCAGATATTTTGAGAGGTCTACTGTCTGAATCTTTATGGTATTCAACACCCTCAACATCTTGTAGGCCTCTAACATAATTTATAGCATATCTGCCAACAACATAAGGATCCTCACCCGGTGTCTCCATCACTCTTCCCCATCTAGGATCCCTCACTACGTTTATGTTTGGACTCCAAAACGTCAATCCAGCATTCCCCAAATTGTACATGGCTCTCGCTTCTGTTGAAACAACCTATATTTATATAATACAACAATTAATTAGTCAGTACACATGTACTGCGAGTATATATGCTACTATACGTACTCAAAGCCACTTGGTGCTTAACTGCTCGTAAATTAATTGCATGCGGGACATATAGGTAATTACTTAGTTAATTACGTACCTGACCAATATTTTTCCACAATGACTCATTGTATGAAGCCGTAGTGAGAATAACAGTTGGAAAACTTGTAGCGCCAGGGACTTCACTGTCAAAATGTGTGCCGGGAGGACTGTTTGTTCTGCGACCAATATAGGAGACGCCGTGAAGTGCCTCAGACCACCACTCATACAGGGGCAGTCCCAATCTGGGGACGCCGTAAGCAAGATCTCCGAGCTGTTGCACTTTTTCAGGTAATGTCATCCTCTCCACCAAATCCTTGGCTCTTTCAGGATACGGAAGCTTCTGATCACAGTAGGGAAAGTCCGACAATTTCACTTTGATTGATTCAAATCTCGCTGGGTCGCATATGTAGGTGAAGGGAGTTTTCTTGATTGCAGTAATTGGCTGAGGTTGAGCATCACTACCAATTTCAATGCAAGCGATGCATATTATTATCATAAAACTGACTATTATAACATTGGACATGGCTTTAATTTATATGAGAAAGATCTAGAGAAGACAACTAGTTTCTTTACTAATCAAGTAGCACGCATGTATTGTGTTGTATACTGTGTCTTTTCTTTGGTGAGTGACTAACTCACTCTGCATGCATCCCTTATATAGTGTTCTATGTTGGCTGATTATTCGCCACTTTCAGTTAATTTAAACCATTCAATTTTCTTACCACAAAACATTTTGTTCATAATTAATCTCACAAGAATAGTACTAGGAAAACCGTGATTTTGTGTCCGATCATTTGGGACGAATGGGGAAACCAAGAGAAATGGTTATATTTCAGGTTCAATCTTCCTAATAGATCGCAGTTTTATAAATAATTACTACTTATTCTCACCTTTGATCGCTTGATTTTTGGAAATCGTTTGATAATTATTGTAATCATGCCTCTAAAATCGATATCAATGATTTGGTTATTCGGTCTGTTCGTTGGTTGTGGACCTAATTCACAAATCAAGCAACCTCGCTTGTCGCAAAACTGTGTAATTCACTTTGGTATGTAAATAATAATATAGAACCATAAACACGTGTATATAAATTAACTAATTAATATGGTAAGTATATATGATTGGTTGATAAAAATATAAAAATAAAAATGAAGTATGTGGCTCTTATCATATTTTTAATTAATTTAACAAATGATAATATGCCTTCAATATTGTTTGTGCAAAATTTGTATGGTTATGTCTTTATTCAGTGTACACATACAGAGAACCATTAGTTGGAGAGATGTATCAACCTAGAACCCCTGTATCATAGGATGCAACTATAATATAATCGTAGATAGGAGAACATTTTAATGAATAGTGGAGTCACATTTATTATAAATGCAATTAGGGATGTGTATGGGTTGGTTTCGGTTGGGTTTTAAATCAATTCAAATTAAACTATAAAAATTTAGACCCAATCTAAACCAATCCAAGTATTTTTAACCCAATCCATTTGGGTTTTGTTTAAATTTTATAATTAAAATATTTTTTTTATAAAATAGTAATTATTAATTATTAAAATGATATTAAAATATGAAAAAATATAGTGGATAAAAAATTATAAATAATAGATTTTACAATAACTTCGTCCTTAAATATTAACCATATTACAACATAAATTCTAACAATGTCAATACAAATCAAAACAAGATAAGACATCTCAACTCAAGTATCAAAGCAATCCATCAAAATTATATTAAATTAAATTATTCAATTTTATAAATTTAAATATTCTGAGAAATAAATCTAAAATTTTTTGTAATTTGAAAAAGCTTCAAAATTTTAAATGCAGTAAGAATAGATTTATTATATTAGATTTAAATTTAATTAAAAATAACAATAGATTTATATTTTATTTAATAAAATGATATAATTAATTACATTTTTAATTTTAGTAAGTTACAATACAAATAGGACTATAAAATTATATTAGAGGATTTCATGCAAATATTGTCTAAGTAATTTATTAAAATACTAATTTAGCCTTTTAACTTAAGTTGAGACTGTAAAAAATTATTATATAATAATGATTATTAATTTATAAATTATTAGTTTTAAAACAATAACAATGACCACCCAACAATAATAAAGACTTAAACTCTAAAATTTTCTATGTCAAAAGGAAATTTCTTTTTCTTTATAAGTGGTAGATTATTTTATATATCACTAGATACATAGCAAAAACTCTTATATAAAATCTTATCTCAATTTTTTTTTATTTAAAGTAGATCGGATTTTTTTATTAATTTTAAGATAATGAGATATTAGAAGTATAAACTCTCAAACAAAATGAATAAATAAATAAATGACAAAGAGTGGAGTGCATATTAAAAAAAAAAGCCATTAAAGAATAGATATTTTACTTTAAAAAGAAAATTAAATTTCAAATGGAAGATAAGCCAAACACAATATCAAACATAATTAAATATAAAAAAAATTAGCTCATAATCTAATGACTTAATAGTTAACACCTTCGTGTTGATGTGCTCAATTTGAATACGAGATTTTAGAATTGAAAATAATTGAATTAATTAGTTTTCATATATGTTGTTTAATTTATTTTTTACTAACATGCCACTTGAATTTATCTATGATCCATGGGTAAACCATACCCAAATCATTATGAAATAATTTCTTACATAAAAACTCAAATTTAACCCATTTTATGATTTATCCAACCCAAATCATTTTATTTGGTTTGGGTTTGGGTAAACACCCATGAATTGTGGGTTTATGCCCACCCGTAAATGTAATGTTATTTTGAAAGAAAATTTCTAAGCATTGATACGAGAAAAATATATTATTATTATTTTAAATTCATGTTTAGATAATAGATATTTTTGTTATTAGCTAATACTTTAAATATTAAGTAATAATATTCATATCTAATAAATAAAAATTTTAAAAATATATGTCTAATTGATAACAAAAAAATACCAATTTTTTAACTTGTGTCAATAAGTTATAATTAATTAGATTTGTATTTAACTAGATAAAAAAATATTTTACTAAATATTTTTTAATTCAAAAATTCAAATCATGATAAATATAATCATTAATTTAATATTATACATAAAATAATTTTAGATATTTTTATAGATATTTTAAAGTATTTAATATTATATAAATGAATTTATATTTTATTAATACTGAATCATGTAAAATATTCAAACTGAAGTGAATATTGTTCACAAAATTCAACCACCTATTTATATGACATGTCGTACAAAATATTAACTTATAAAAGATATGCCATACAACTTTAACTCTAGAGGAAAAGTTTTACAACCTGTCATTTATATGATGAAACAAATAAACGACATGACACACATTGTTTGTTAATTGTACGAGATTTTATGTATTTAATAAATTTATAAATGACTTGTAATACTATTTTTTTTTTTTTTGATAGGAGACTTGTCATACTATTATTACTGCAGATTAGAAATAAGAAATTATAAGGCATGTCATCTGTGTCCTTAATATATAAACGACATGGCATTTTTATATATAAAATCTTAATTTATCAACTCACTTTTATAAATAAAATAATTTTAAATATCTAATCATTAATGAGTTATTTTTTGCATATTAAATTTTCATTTAAGCCCTTTTTCATAAGGTTTTGCTAATTATGTAATTCATAAAACACAAAATAGTACAAAATATAATTTAATACAATATCGTCTTATTTCATCCAATGCAATTGCATCCAATGTGGCTCATCAAATCCGTTAATGTCAAGTTCATCATCCATATTGGATCAGTAAATCAGAATTTTGTTGGGTTATCTTTACACATTTTGAAAACAAATTTTGATAAAACATTTGTTACTGTATATTGAAAATTAAAGTATTTAGAAAAAGTGTGTAAAAGGAAAAAAAAAACTATAATTTAGTTCCCCAGCCGAGCATACAGTAAGCTCAGATCTTACTGACTGGCTGTATAAGAAAGGAGGCGAGAGTGTGATTTAACAAATAACAACGAGAGACTGGAGACGAAGATGGGAGTAAGAAATCAACTAAGCTTGTTCATCACTTTCGCCAAAGAAGGATTCGAAAAATCCCTCTTAGTAGCAAAATTCTTCTGCTGTCTCCACGTCATCAACACTTACGTTTGCACTCCAGCTCTCGTAAGCAAATTCACAAACACTTGGTAAACACTTTTTACTCTTTAATTATTTCCATTTTTTTGTTTTAAATAAAGAAATGATTCTGTCTCTCAGGCTTACGGTCCTAGCATGCTCCCGACTATCAATCTGACCGGCGACTTGGTATTGGCCGAGCGGATTTCGACCCGCTTCAACAGAGTGTGTCCGGGAGATGTTGTTCTTGTACGGTCTCCTGTGGTTCCGAGGAGGATTGTGACGAAGCGCGTGATTGGAATGGAGGGTGATCGTGTTAGCTACGTTGCCGACCCCAAAAACAGTGGCAAATTTGAGACTGTTGTGGTATTTTTCTCTTCTTTTCTTTTTGTAGTTGAAAATTATTTATTTTTTTTTCTTTTTTAGTTTATTGAGGGTTATGGGTTGTGTTTTGCCCTATGAGATTTAAAGGCTGTGACTTTAAGTGAAAACAATTCTTCTTGGATTGCCCTATTTATTTGTCGCTGATTATATTTGTCTTCAGGTTCCTAAAGGGCATGTATGGATTGAGGGAGATAACAGTTATGAATCCAATGATTCAAGGAAGTTTGGGGCCGTTCCTTTTGCTCTTGTTGAAGGCAGAGTATTTTTGAGGGTGAGCTTAGTAATTAATTACTTTTTTAAAAAAAATAAAATAAAATTTGATGGTATATTTTGCTTTTCCTGTGGGAAATTTGTGGGTTTAAGCTAAGAATGATTTAAATTCATTCGTGGAAAGGATCTCTGCTAAACAGTGTTATCTGATATTGAAAATTGCTAAATTATCGGGGAATCATATTTGCTCAGGAATTAAAGCATTTAAGCCTAGTCTTTTTGAACAGTCTATGGTAGGCCTAGACAAAAAAATCATGATTTCATTTGGTTGACAACCTGTTTGAAACAACCATTAGTTGAAACTTTTGGACCAAAATCCTGAACATGGCATGAGGACGTTCTTTGACATCCCAGCTAGTCACATAAGGCCTTTGCTATTTTGTCCCCTCTCTCTACTTTCTTTTTCTTCCATGCTGTTGTCGGAACCTATTGGTTGTTATTTGTGACATGTACGCGGTAACTTAACCTTACATTCTGAGCTATTGACTCTGTATTCCTTCTAACTCATTTTGTTACCTTCTTAGCTGATGATTTTAAGAAACAGAAAACGTTTTTTGTATTTATTATTAATGTATCATTTCTCTCTTTTCTTTTTTTGGGGGTATCTATTTCCTGTTTTCTTAATAGATATGGCCGCCTAAAGATTTTGGTTCATTGGGAAGAAGAGAAGAATAAGGGATTCATTCTTACAAGGTACACTATTTAGCAACATTCGGCAGCCTTTTTAGGAATATATAAAATGACCAGCTGAACCTGAACTTTGGAGTTCTGAAATTGACATTGTATTCCCATTGCCCATTTTTTGTATTTGTTGACTTCAAATTATTTTCAAAGCGTTTATCATTTTAATTGGTAAAAGTATTCTCGCACAAATTTGAAAACTACTTACTACAAAACCACCTTGGAATTCTATTTCTGATTACCATCTACGGCAATTATCTGTTCTGGTAAATTTGCCTCATTTGAAACTTTGATGTAACCCTTTTGAACTGTACCAGATAAAATATTTGCCCTCGCAAACTTATTTTCCATGTAGAGAAATATTGAAGTAACATCACGATGGTACTGTAGTTGAAAACAGGAGAACCCATGGTTGACCATCACCGAGATAAAAGTAATGGGAATTTAGACTATGTTGTACCCTTACCAGATAGAGTAGTGACAGCAGTTATTGACGGCTATAAAAGCGGATGACAAATCATGATTATGGCTTTTGAGACTATAGCCGTTGGTACTTAAGGGTTGGAGTGCGCCAGAATAGCACAACTGCATGTGATGTGGGTGGCAGTGGCAGCACAATGGATGCATGTATGAAATGAGAAAACTAGGGAAAGTGAATAGGAAAAGAAAAGACGAGAAAGAGAGAGGGTGTTTGGAAGGAAAGCAAGGCACTCTGCAGGCTTGAGCTATTCCCTGCTTGAGGCTGCAAGGAAAGAAACACACAGAACTGAGGGAAAGGACTACCATAAGGGAATCGACGAGTCTGGTTCGATTGAAGTCGCCATGGTTAAAACCATGCTCTTTACAATGAAGGCAACTTTGAGTCAAGTGGCTTCAAAATCGTATACTTCAAACGTATAAATATGCCATTTAGGAGAGTCTCGGTATTCGCAAAATTATGTGCTCAAGGACCTGTTTCATGGAGGTGCTGAAACTTTAAAATAGTAGTTGTTATGAAATAAAAATTGATAGCATATGATAAGTATAATTTTTAAATGATGTTTTTGACAAAATAATAAAAATATTAGAAAATTTTCATTGTACAAATATGACATTAAACTAACTTGACTTGAAGTTGATTTAACTTGGTTTTTAAATCATAGCAACAAATGTTAACACAACACTTTAGTATGGTAGTTTAAAAGCTACCAAACTACAAAATCAAACAGGTTTCATTCTTTCTTGTTGTTTCCGTTATGAATGACACTGCCTATTTTTTTTTTTTTAATTTTTTCAGTTAATACAGAGTTTTTCTTTCCTTTCCTCTCTCTTTTTTTTTTTTTTTTTTTGGGAGGAAAAGGGAACCTAATTTACTCCTCCAATAAGCAACAGTTCTCTACCGGCTTTTGATGGTATAACAATTTTAAGTGCGTTCCTAAGCACAGATAAATTTTTCTGAAGCCAATACCTCGCTGTACAAGTACAACCTATAACTGAAAACAATTATTTCCAAATCGATCATAAACTTGTCTCTTGGATATAAAACCAAATAATTTGGCAAATCGGCAGGATCATACCCTCTAGAGAAGCCAAAACATAAGATCATTTAGCCATACAGGCTTTGACATAATTTAGAACTAAACCAATTGATGCATACATGTGGGATAAGCATCTCAAAAGTCGAAGTAAAAGAGAACTCATTTAGCAATTTGTTCCTATATACAATCCCAAAGGGTGGCAAGAAGATGGCAACCGTCAAACCTTATGGCTGAACTGCGAGTGCCCTGTCAAGTGTGCAGTTTGTCAGCTTCTTTGATTGTGTATCCAATTTCCACATCTTCTCTTACAAGAGTCATTTAGAAGTTCAGCACACACCATGTGGCAGGAACAGCATACATATTGTTGTACCGAAATGCAACTTATATGGGACTGACATTCGATATCTGCTTTCAGAAAAATTGTAGTCACTACGGGTTCTTTCTAACTTAAATAACAAAACCAAAAACTGCCGTAGTTGGATTTTTCATAGCTACCAAATTTAATAGAAAAAAAAGGGAATCTGAACCTGATTCTATGCGCTTGTTGCAGTTGTTCAGCGCTGAGGATGATTTTCTGCTGCTGAACTATCACGAATGAAAGTTATTGTTCTTGATTCATCTTGTCTGTTAGCTACTACCAGAGGTGGTAAGTCTCTCATTTCCCACAATACAAATGCTGAGGGTACTGAAGAACCTAGAAAAACACGATGGCCTCACAGTTAGCTTTTCCAGGAAACTTCTTGACTTGTCATCCAACGCTGATACAAGAATAAAAAAGCATCACTGATGTTTTAATCATTTTAACAAAGGAACTTTACTGAAACCTTAGTGAACAAGCTATTATTCTAGGCCTTGCATTTGATGCCTATGCAACTAGCTATAGCAAGCAACGACTTCCTTATAATTGGAACTGTTTCGTGGATTCTTAAGTTACTTCAAACTAGTAGAGAGTCAATGCTAGCCGCTAATGCCTACTATGGGTAGTCACTATCGGTCCTTTGTTCTAATCAAATTCTGAGTATTACAGTAGATTATTTGTATCTTGGTAAATCACTAAACATACAGAAAATGTTATTGTACTTACCTACAAAATAATATAAAATCAATAAAAGTGAGGTAGAAACGCCATTTATTTCCAGTTGATGCCAGTGATAAAGGACCTGGAATCAAAATCTTATGGTTGTTTTAGAAATTCAATGGTGAAAATGCAAATATGGAACATATGATAGATAAATACATACAGGGATTTCAGTCAAAAGAGCTATAAATGCACTTGGTGTAAAACATAAAACAGAGACAACAGCTAACCCTGCAATCTGCATGTAACAAGACAGTTCAAATCATGAGAAAGTAATAAAAAGAATTTAGGGATCTAATCATGAGAAAGTAATAAAAAGAATTTAGGGATCTTTGAGACCGCTGAATTCATAAATACATCAAGACAAATGCGTACCAACATATATGCCTAACATCAACGAGCTAAGAAATTCGATACAAAAATAGGGCAAAGAAAGCTAGGTCTATACCTTCCAAATCTCAGATGTAGCTCTTTCAGATCTAACTGTCCTCATCTTCAAGCATAACATTAGTCCTGCAAAACACAAAACAAAACATATGCTTTAAATAAAAGTGGAGCAGCATATCTATACTAGAACCCAGAAAACTATACAGATACCCTAGTCAATACATGGTCAATAAAAATCTTATCCCACCATTTTCAGCAAGTAAGATAATATTTCCAATTCAATGAAAGGTCATGGAAACTTCTCCACTGGTCCAGACAGGCATATTGAATTGCAAGTGAGGCTGTTCCATTGCATCAAATTAAATTACAAAGAAATTGTCCCTATCATTTGTGCATATGGGGTTCATACTTCAAATGTTGACATGCATGAAACCATCAGTAAAAGACTTCAGACAAATTCTATGAAGTCGAAGGCAGCTATGCACGCATACATATTATTGCGCATCAGAGAAACACGCACTCACACAACACCCATTTGAGATGTGATGCTATATGCTGCAATCTATAATAAGCTAGATGCAGGTTGTCTAGATCATGACAAAGAACTTCAAGTGAAAATCCTTTATTGACCTCTTCAACATTAAGATTCTTTTCCTATAACAAATTAACTAACATGAATAAAACTTAGCAGTGAGTCTAAAACCTATTCCAAGTCGCACAAAGCTATTACATCAGCAAGTTAAGCACGGGTATTGAAAATTATACCCAAAAATTGAAGGTACAATATGGTAGTTGCTCACCATAACATGCTAATGCTCCTCCAAGTAGCAGTATTGCTATGGCTAAAAGAGAGACATACACCTGCATGAGAATATAGTAATAATGAGACCTAGATGATTAGAGATACGATGTAGGGGCGAGCAATGACAACATGACAATTACAAAACTACAACATAAATGTCCATACCCGGGCCACTGTTGATGAATCAATAGGATTTTCTCCCATCCCAATCCAGATAACCACAGCAAATGTCATCATTAAAATGAATACTAGAACAGTAGCCTGGGATCAAGTGCAGAGTAAGAGAATTTCTGAAATTAAGGTCTCAAATGTTATTGTGGCTGTCACTTGATTCAATTAAGGGGTGTGGTTACCATCATGCTACGATTAATGATAATAAAATAAAAGAGCAAAAAAAAAATGACGGGTGCTAACTAAGGGAAATAAAAAATAAAACAAATAACTTTTCGTCATTACCATACCAAAATCACAATTTTTTGACGGCTTCCCACGTGAATTGATTGAAAAGGAACACATATTCTACGAGTATCAGCATTCGGTGAACCAGGTTTGCTTAATGACCTATTCAACAAAGCTTCCAGAAAACCACGCTCCTCATCTTCTTCTTCTTCATCGTCTGGCTGATGGCAAAGGTCAACCCTATCAAAAGAATACCCCAAGAAAGACAGCGTCTAGATTATGAGAAAACAACAATTCAGTCTGAAATGGATACATTGTATTGCAATGTGTTATATCAAATTATAGTGTTTGCGACGTTTCTTTTTCTATTAACAAATACTATGATTCTTGCTATATTTTGCTTTCCAATTAAATGTATTGGTACCGGTAACTGGCAGCAGATCTGTTGTCAACTAAAAATTTAGTCCAACTGAAGTATCTATGTCAACATAGCTAATATTGTTTGATAGTGAACCTTAATGATATGCAATTGAAGACAAAGTCAATACTGAACCAAATAATACGCAATAAACTTTTGACTCCAAGTAATGTGTTAAACAGGTAAATGATCAACAATGAAAACAAACAATAAGAAGAAGATGTACCAGAATGATAAAAGCAGAAGAAATGCTGCAAACAACAGAAGTCTGGGAAAGGCTGCAAAGCAGAAATTCACACAACTCAAATACTTTCATTAAGCTCTCAAAATAAAGATCTGAATATGTTGGAGACCAGAAGCATACCCATGGCAATAAAACCACAAGAGTAGGACCAGCATAACCATCCTTTGCAGGCAGCAACAAGAGTTAAAACAAAATAAAGTAAATAACCTGCCAGATCAACACTAAACTTAGCAATTTAGTTTGATTCAGAATTACAATATTAACCTTTAAAATAGCTGCCATTATTAGTTCAGAAGACCGAAATAGGTCACAAAATACTCTTGACCTTAGAACATTGAACAATTGAACATGTCATTAGTGAAAAATAAGTAAGCTTGTAAAGTGGCATGGTGTATGGAAAGACATTCAGACAATAAGCCATAGATGTTACCTAAGTACTATCTTCTGCCAAAAACTAAAAATATAGAAAAACATCCATATGAATGTAAATTAATAATTTCAATCATATTTGTTGGAAGCATGATTTTATTTTTATTTTCACTGGTGATATGGTCTTATGAAGTTGAAAGCCAATGAAGACATGTAAAGTGAATCCTACGGAGGTTGTTAACAGATAAATGTATAATGATATAATATAACCATTTTATTTCCAGACTAATGCATTTCATGAAAATTTCTAACATCCCTAAATCATCAAGAATTACGCGTTGCACACATGCTAGTAGTCATTTAATCAATTGAAAGTTTGTAATATAATCATTAGAAGAAAAATAAGCAAAACAAAGACTAGATGTGAATGACTAAAGACCCATTATAAGCTTTGAAACTAGAAGCAACAATACATAGTGAATTCTTAGCCATGGAAACTAAAACACAATCATGAATCAATTAGAAACACTATTAACCTATAACACATGTGTAGCAGCCCAGGCAGTATCAAAATGCAGAATAGGAATTCTTACCTACATTAGAAGAGCCAATTAATAGGTGAAATACCTGTAGACATAGATTTCTATTAACATCATGTCAATGCACTAACAGTAAAACCAAAAGTATAGTATCTTTTCACAGTAAAACAAGCATCTTTAGCGAGATTTTTTACAACCTAAGATACAGAAACAAAATCAGAAGCAAAATAGTTATGCTTTGTTGATTTTCAGGAATGGTTCTCAACCGTATTGTCTCCCTAAAGTATTCTAATTGATTAATATTATATAATTTCTTGATAACTTCAATCCAGAAATCCAGAGTCCCCTTAAATCAAAGCCAAGTTAGATGAGACACCTAAATTTCTTCTGGTTCAAAATCTTTACGATAAGCACCTGCTTAATTGTGAGACAAAACACCCAGATTGATCAAGGCAAAATTTTTCCATCAACAATTGGTCTGAAAATAACAAGTTTATATAGCACCCTATCATGTCATTAGTTTCAAGATTTACAAAGTTGTCCATAGGAAAAGTAGCACTTACTTTCTGACGAGTCCAGCCAAGTTGTGAGTTCCTTAAATGAATCCTTATTAGCTGATCCACAAAGTAGCATCATAATTAGTCAGTTTGCATAGTGTATAGGAGGGAGACAGAGAGAGATAATACTGCAGGCACACAAGAAGATACACCCATCAAAACATACGTAAATGTTAGGGTAGGTTAAACTGCAACAAAATGAAGAGTTATTACAACTGATGTTGAGAACACCATCTCATGGGTCCAAGCATTGGCAGCACGATACCCAAGACAGATAAATTGGGCAAAACTCATGGCTCGAGCTTGGTTTCAAGCTGTGAAACCATTTCCACTCAAAACTTAAAATATAGAGTACATAGGTATGCCAACTTAAATTCTTGGCACCGTTGCTCATTACATGACCCTGCATTATACAGAAATTGTTAAAATTTGAATGTAGCAACTCACTTTTTCCTGCATTTACTGTTCCTTGTTGATTCTCCTCATTCTCTTTCTTCTAACAAGCATTTTGATTTGTCCACTGCTTTTCCAACAAATTATTGGATCATTTATATCTCATGTTTTCACAAATGGTAGTAACATGTTAAATTCACAAACTAAACTTCTAAATTCAATAACCCTATTTCAAAATCCAGAATCCAGATGTTATAACACACCACTCCAATGTTATTGTGTCCAGGATATCAACCAGTTGTCTCAATGCCATCATTAATAGGACGACATAATCCCCTTAAACCACCACCATTGCTCTGAGTGTCAATAATCTCACTTCCAAATAAAATCTTAAATATTATACTTAACCATCCATCTAATCTCAAACCTTGTCAAACCAAAACAAACCCAGTCCAAGAACTATACCTAGAAAACAAATTCCCCTCACAATCAATCACCAATAGAAAACAAAAACGGGAAAAGAGAGAGAGACAGAGAGAGACAGAGAGAAGAAAAACGTTCATATCTCAGGCACCCGAAAAAAAAGTATATTTTCAAAATTCCACGATTCAGAACATCACCAGAACCAAAATTCTCATCTTTTCATCAAAATACATGTGTATGTATGCACCCAAAAAAAAAAAAAAGCTAAATAAAAATTAATGATGATGATAAAGAGAAAACAAACCTGAGTAAAAGCAAGAGAAGCAACAATGCCATCCACACAAGCAAGACCCACATTAACACCCTCTAATAATCCTGGAAAACAAGACCCTTCTCTCAGTTGTAACATCTTTTCTATCCCAGTTAACCTATGGATGTATCACATATGTATGCAGCATATACACACTTATATGAGTGCCAGCGTGGGTTTTATTAATATATCACTTTGCCCCCCCAAGTCCGCGAGGGAGAGAGAGAGAGAATGTGAGCAAACGAACAGCTTTTGGGTCAGAAACTATCAAGTGTACGGTATCAAAAGAACCCTTTTGTTTTACTGGGTATCTTTCATGCAATATCTCTTGCTGATTCCATTCATGTTCTATTGTTCTTCAGAAAGAAAGGGATTTTAGTTTTTATGAGATTTGTATTTTATCTTTTCTTTTCTTGAATTTGTTAATTTTTGTGGTGCTTCATTTGTCGTAATCAAGGGGAGAAAAAAGTTCAATTTCTTTTCATGATGATTACGTGGAAAATAGATACGGTACACGTCTCACCCGACGGCTCACTGGGTTGCAGAAATTTTAAGGAGATTCCGTGATCCCCTTTTGACCTTAAATTTAAGATTTTTTTATCTATTATTCTGCTGTCATTTAAGAAAAGAAAATAAAAAAAATGAAAGTGTGTATATTTATATAATAACACTGTCGCACATAGTTGGACCCATATTTGTAATCAATTTTATTAACTTATTCTCCATTTAATTAACATTCACCAAAAGTTTACAATTATTTAATTTTATTGAAATTTATTAGTATTATTAGTTTTTTTTTGTATTATTAAGAGTTTAAAGACAAAGCTGAGAAAAAAAAAAAAAAAAAAAAAAAAAGAAGCCTAGGAGGAGGACAAATAAACACACTACAAAGGAGAGTTAAATAAACATAACAAAACAAAGGCCGAGACAAGACCTCCATGGGCCAAGGTTGTCCTTTTACAGCCGCCTTATCTAACATTGTCGGTACAGCATCCAAACAGATCCCATCGGCCTTTGAAGTGTAAAACTCGAACACAAGGGCCCAACTGGAAAGCAGTCACATGGTGGTTACTAAAAAATGCAACTGCAATTTGATTATCGCTAAAACCAAATTCCCAAACGGACCCTGTTAAGTTACATATCCTAGCAAAACCGAAATAAAATATAATGAGTGATACTGTAAATTGGGTCATTTTGACTTGTAACAACAAGTGAAAAATTTGTAAGACAGATTGTGCATGCACTTTATGAATTACTGTTTCTGTTTCCTCGATACATTCTCTTGCTGAGCAATTAAAAACTTGGAATAGACTATGATATTTTTGTTGCGTAAATTAGTAAGTGTACTAGTCGTCACAAATAATATAATGAAGAGTATAATATCATCTTACAAAGATTATATATCCTATTAGCTACCGAAATAATTCTAACCTTAATTTATTTAAATAATCAAATAAGTGAATTTAAATTAAAAACTAAAATAAAATAAAGTAACTAAAAATTGAATAAACATGCAAGCAGTAGTAGAAACCACCAAGAGGTTTAGATACTAGAACATTGGATTTCAGCATAATCAATTCAATTTAATCTTCCATCTATGCAATTAAAGACTTTTACCCATGTTGACAATGAATTTCCCTAATCTATTTAATATCTTCTCTCAAGTAATATCAAAAAATGTCTGCACATATTAACCTATTATATCTCTATGTAAATTTAAATACATCAAGATTTATTAAGTTCTATAGAAATTATAAGATAAAACTGCATCAAGCACGTTGGCACAGCTCTATCTTTTGTTCAATTCATGACATCCATTACATAGAGTAAAAATACATAAATCTCTTCTCGATCTCATCATGTATCCTCAAGTCACTCAAATATTGTCTAGATATTTAAAAGTATTAAGTACAATAATGAACACTCAATCATGGAGTAACATAAATTTATGGAATTAAATTATCATAGTTAAGCTACATCGTAGCCCTAGTAAAATAAATTAATTCATAGGAATATAAAGAGAATCCATAAACATTATAGGGAACATTCAGGTAAGATAATTGAAAAAGGAAAAAGAAACTCAAGAATTAATCTCAGTGTCTTCTTCTTCCTCCAAATTGCCTCCCTTTTATAATGTTTTTATGGCGTGTTTACTTAATGAAAATGAGAATGAGAATCAATGAATGTAAATAAATGATGTGTTTACTTGCTTAAAAAAGAGTTAAAATGGGAATCAAATTGATGGGTCCCACCAAAAATTAAAAATGATTACTAAAATTCTTATTCCCATGAGGGGAGTTATAATAAATATTGACAATAATCAACTAAGGTCGCTTTAGTAATTTTTAGCAATCTATTCCGAATTTTTTTTATTATTATTATTATAAAAATAATGACAATAATCAACGAAGGTCGGTTTAGTAATTTTTAGCAATCCATTCTGATTACAAGATAAAGTAAACACATCAATGGCGATACAGTTAATTCTAATTTCGATTCACAACTAAAATAAATAATTTATCCCTATTCCCATTCTCCATTATAATTTCAACCCATTCTAATTTTACTCCATTCCAATATTAACCGATTTCGATTACTAATTAATAAACGCACCATTAATGTTCGCACCGTAAATCCTTGTACGAAAAGGATTAAAACAAAAGCTAAGCCGCCTCTTTACAGTTCATGCATGCACGTGACTTGTACAATTAATTAGCCAATAAATATATGAAATTGTTCAGTAACAAATCTAATAATTCTCCTTTAAGCATTATTCTTCCCTCTTTTCTCTCACAGTCGGCAATTATTTCCATTAATTCCCAATTTATTTCCTCTTTAAGCTTCCTTACTTGAATATTCCCAATATTCCTACAATAACAAAATATAAAAATTAAGATAAAAATTAATATAATAAAATATAATTTAACATAATTAAGTTAAAGAAGTATTAAAATAATATATAAATTAGGAGTACATCAATTTTCACCAATACTCGATCACTACAACCAGTACAAAATTTATTTTCAAACTTGATAACTTTGCCATTGATCTGCAGCTCCCCATCTTCATCTGCATAACCATTCCAGCTACCTTTGGACAATGGCATTATTCTTGTTGTTTTGCTTTACTTTGTTGATAATCTAAAAGCGTTAATGATGTTGTAGCCACCGAAGTGTGTTTGGAGCTGGATTTAGGGCATGAACCTCCCAAATACGGTTTTGAATTTTGAATTTTGAATTTTGAATTTTTACTGTTTCTGCAACAGTAGCTGTTTTAACTTACCAAGCCGATGGTATGCATCGTAATACATCTGACTTCAAAGCCCAAATTCAATTAACACTAATAGTAATCCTTGTAATTTTTCCAACTTTCAAGCCCAATTGACGAATAACACTAATGGCAATCTTCGTAATTTATTTAACTTTAAAGCCCAAATAACATTTTATGGCCCATGAACACATTTCACTTTTTTGCATATTTAAATCTTATAAACGAACTTTTTTTTCATATTTTATTATTTATTTTGTATGTGTCCCATGTACTTTGGCAGACATGTAAAATCAACTATGACGTTTTAAATGCGTACTGTCACGGGCCGCTCGCACCAACTACGAGAGAAGGCTAATTTGGCGCACACTTCGCAACGATCCTCGCAAATGGTGGAGTGCGTTTAGCGCCGGGCTTCCTCGCACACATTTGCCGGCCCGTGATAAAGCCCGCACCGCAAGCCCAAGCGCCAAGTCATTGCCCGAGCGCCTAGTCGCCGCCTAGTCGTCGCCTAGTCATCGCTCGAGCGCCAAGTCATCGGAGCCCAACGGGCCAAGCTCCACCAAGGCTTGTTTGCTTGGCCCATCTTCTAGAATGCTCTACACCCTTCTTGTAGATAAGCCACTTGCACAACTTGCCCACTTGTGCAAGTGGCCAACTTGTAAAGCCTCTAGAATGCTCCTCCCATTTCTATAAATAGGGGAAGGCTCTTAGCATTTGAGCATCACCCACCACAATTGTAAAGCTCTCAATTGTAAAGTCCTCTTTGAGTAATAAAATCTCTCATTGGCTATATTGCTCTCTCTCTCTCTCTCTCTCTCTAGCTTTGCTCTTAAGCATTTCCACTTAGCTAGGTTGAGAAGCTCAAAGGCTTACTTAGCAACTTTGCGCTTGAAAGTTGCCTAAGTGCCGCACGGGTTGCTGCGCATCAAACTCACCCCGTGACAAGTGGTATCAGAGCTACGGTTTGCACACACGCAAATAGCTCACCAAGCAATGGCCAATCTACCAAGCACTTCACATGAGGGCGTTGTCGGTGTGGATGTTCCACCGGAACCAACCCGTGGCCGTGAGGAAGGCCGTGGACAAGGAAGGCCCCGCAGCAAGTCCAAGGCCGCATCTGTTGATGCTATAGAGCCTCGCGTTGCCACACTCGAGGTCTCCATGTCCACCTCTCAAGACATCCTCGAATCGTTGGAGGAGAGGGTGAGCGGCCTTGAGGGCGAGTATGGCGAATTCTCGGTCGCCACCAAGGCCCTCATGCAAGACCAAGCGGACACTCTACGGGCGGAATTCCGAGTGTTCCACGAGGAGTTGTCAAAACTTCGCAGCTTCGTGCAAGATGAGCTGCGAGCGGTCCGTGCGGAGGTTGACGAAGTCCGCTCGGATTGGGCGTGGCACAAGCGGACCATCTCCGCTAGCCCGGCCTCGGCAAGCACAAACGAGGCCCGCCGCATAGATGTGCCAAAGCCCGACACCTACGATGGTGCGCGCAATGCCACCATTGTGGACAACTTCCTCTTCGGGCTCGACCAATACTTCGATGCCATCGGTGTTCGTGATGAGGCATCAAGAGTGGGCACGGCACCCACTTATCTTCGAGGCGCCGCACAACTATGGTGGCGGCGGAAGCATGGCGACATGGGCAAAGGCATTTGCGCCATCAACACATGGGCGGACTTCCAACACGAACTTCGGAAGCACTTTGCCCCAAGCAATGCCGAGAAAGAGGCAAGAGCTCGCCTTCGTCGTCTCAAGCAAACGGGTAGCGTTCATGACTACATCAACGAGTTCGTCACCCTCATGCTCGAGATCTCCGATATGTCCGACAAGGACTCGCTCTTCTACTTCCAAGATGGCCTTAAAGATTGGGCCAATGCGGAGATTGATCGGCGTGGCGCGCAAACTCTTGACGACGCCATTGCGATTGCGGAATCACTTGCCGATTACTCCACCCAAGCCAAAGACAAGAAGCCCAACCAAGGCAAAGGTGGGGGAGAGGGCCGGAAGGACAAAGGCAACAATCGGAAGGATTGGGGGCAGAAAAAACCCCCAAGCGGCAAAGGCGGGCAAGGCAAGCAAGAGGGGAAGAAGGAGCCAGCCAAGCCTCGCAGCCCATGCTTCATTTGCAACGGCCCTCATTGGGTCCGCGATTGCCCCGAAAAGAAGTCGCTGAATGCCCTCGCCGCACACCTCAAGGGCAAAGCTTCAGCCACCGCGGAGGAACCCCAGCCCAGCATGAGTTCTCTCCAACGTCTTGGCGCGCTCAAGAGCCATCCGTCAGCACGCACGAAGAATGGCCTCATGTATGTGAGCGCGACCGTTAGCGGCAAACCAGTCCAAGCGTTGCTAGACACCGGAGCAACGCACAACTTCATTTCGGAGGAAGAGGCCAAGCGCCTAGGCCTTAGGGCCACCAAGGAAGGAGGCACCATGAAGGCGGTAAACTCACCCGCTAAGCCTATCGCGGGTACCGCCCAAGCCGTGCATATGACGATTGGAGCATGGAGCGGAAAGCTCGACTTCTCCATCGTGCCCATGGACGACTTCAAGATGGTCCTTGGCATGGAGTTCTTCGACCAAGTCCATGCCTTCCCACTACCGGCCACCAACTCCCTAAGCATCCTCGATGGGAGCAAGGCGTGCACGGTATCCGCGGAGCGAGCCAAGACCGCGGACAAGACACTCTCGGCCATGCAATTCAAGAAGGCCTTCGGGAAGGACCCAAGCTTCTTGGTTTCAATCCGGGAGCTCAACGAGGGGGAAGGTCGCGGAGACTCATCTAGCCAAGTCCCACCACTCATCCACGGAGTCCTCGATGAGTTCGAAGACGTCATGCCTCCGCAACTTCCGAAGAAGCTCCCACCAAGGCGAGAAGTTGATCACGCTATTGAGCTGGAGCAAGGTGCAAAGCCAACGGCCTTGGCGCCCTACCGCATGGCGCCACCCGAGCTCGAAGAGTTGCGGAGACAACTCGCGGATTTGCTGGATGCCGGCTACATCCGCCCATCAAAGGCCCCGTTCGGTGCACCCGTGCTGTTCCAAAAGAAGAAGGATGGCTCGTTGCGGATGTGCATCGACTACCGCGCGCTCAACAAGATCACTATCAAGAACAAGTACCCGATCCCCTTGATCGCGGACTTGTTTGATCAACTTGGAGAGGCGCGGTACTTCACCAAACTCGACCTACGGTCCGGCTACTACCAAGTACCCATCGCCAAGGGAGATGAGCAGAAAACGGCATGCGTCACAAGGTATGGATCGTATGAGTTCCTTGTTATGCCATTCGGCCTCACCAATGCGCCGGCCACTTTCAGCACGCTCATGAACAAGGTGCTTCATCCCTTTCTCGACCGCTTCGTTGTTGTATACTTGGATGATATCGTGGTGTATAGCACCACCCTCGAGGAGCATGCCCAACACTTGCGGCAAATCCTCCAAGTACTACGAGAGAACGAGCTCTACCTCAAGGTCGAGAAATGTTCGTTTGCTCAACGGGAGGTGGAGTTCCTTGGCCACAAGATAACGGAGGGAAAGCTGATGATGGAGAACGCAAAGGTGAATGCCATCCTCGAATGGGAGCCACCCACCAAAGTGCCCGAGCTTCGATCATTCCTCGGGTTGGTGAACTACTATCGCCACTTCATTCAAGGCTACTCGGCAAGAGCGGGACCCTTGACCGACTTACTCAAGAAGAATCGAGCATGGCATTGGTCCGAGGAATGCCGAGACGCCTTCGAAGACTTGAAGAAGGCCATCTCCAAGGAGCCCGTGCTCGTTCTTCCGGACCACACCAAGCCCTTTGAGGTCCACTCGGATGCCTCCGACTTCGCCATTGGCGGGGTACTCATGCAAGAAGGCCACCCAATAGCGTTCGAGAGTCGAAAGCTAAATGATACGGAACGCCGCTACACCGTGCAAGAGAAGGAGATGACGGCTATTATCCATTGCCTACGGGTGTGGCGACACTACTTGCTTGGCTCACACTTCGTGATCCTAACGGACAACGTAGCCACAAGCTACTTTCAAACTCAAAAGAAGTTGAGTCCCAAGCAAGCAAGGTGGCAAGATTTCCTTGCGGAGTTCGACTATCGGCTCGAGTACAAGCCCGGCAAAGCCAATGTTGTTGCGGATGCTCTAAGCCGCAAAGCGGAATTGGCAACACTTAGTGCGAGCCAGCCAAGCTCCGACCTTGTGCAACGCATCAAAGAAGGTCTCCAGCAGGATCCGCTAGCAAAGGACTTGTTGGAGAGGGTTCTCAACGGCAAGACAAGGCGATTTTGGCAAGAGGAAGGCATCCTCCTCACCAAGGGCGACCGCCTCTTCGTGCCTAGGTGGGGAAATTTGCGGAAGGAGGTCGTCAAGGAGTGCCACGACTCAAAATGGGCTGGTCACCCCGGAATGGAGCGCACTACCGCACTCGTCCAAGCCTCGTATTTTTGGCCACACATGAGAGATGACATCGAGGCATATGTACGGACTTGTCTTGTGTGCCAACAAGACAAGACGGATCGTCAACTACCGGCGGGATTGTTGGAGCCACTACCACCCGCATCGAGGCCATGGGAGAGCGTCTCGATGGACTTCATCACAACCTTGCCGAAGTCCGAAGGGTGTGGGAGCATCATGGTCGTGGTGGACCGACATAGCAAGTATGCAACCTTCATTGCCGCACCCGCCGATTGCAAGGCCGACGAGGCCGCCCGTCTCTTCATCAAGCATATCGTGAAGCTATGGGGAGTCCCACGAAGCATCGTGAGTGATCGAGACCCTCGCTTCACCGGCAAATTTTGGATGGAGCTCTTCAAGATGCTTGGCACCGACCTCAAGTTCTCAACGAGCTTCCACCCACAAACCGACGGGCAAACGGAGCGCATCAATGCCTTGCTTGAGATGTATCTACGGCATTATGTGAGCGCTCATCAGCGGGATTGGGCAAAGTTGCTGGATGTTGCCCAATTCTCGTATAACTTGCAGCGGAGCGAGGCTACGGGCAAGAGCCCATTCGAGATCATCATGGGATTTCAGCCCATGACTCCCAACGCCATAGCTTCGACATATGGGGGGAAAAGCCCCGCGGCTCATAAAATTGCCCGCGAATGGCATGAGGAAGCAGACATCACGCGGGCATACCTCGACAAAGCCGCGCGGAAGATGAAAAAGTGGGCCGACATGCGGAGACGCCACATCGAGTACAAAGAAGGCGACCAAGTAATGATCAAATTGCTGCCTCAACAGTTCAAGACTTTGCGGAAAGTCCACAAAGGGCTAGTGAGGCGATACGAAGGGCCTTTCCGAGTACTACGACGTGTGGGCAACGTCTCGTATCAACTTCAACTTCCGCCAAGGCTCAAAATCCACCCGGTCTTCCACGTGAGCCTACTCAAGTCATACCATGGTGACGAGGGAGACCCAAGCCGCGGAGAATCGAGGAGAGCCCCAACGGCCGTAGTCACCGCATTCGACAAAGATGTGGACTACATCATTGCTGACCGAGTCATTCGAAGAAGGGGCGTGCCGCCTTACAACGAATACTTGGTGAAGTGGAGACACCTCCCCGAAAGCGAAGCTACATGGGAACGTGAAGATGACCTATGGCAATTCGCGGAACACGTCCAGAAATACAAGCATGACAACGCGACGAGGACGCCGCGAGCATAGGTGGGGGAGGATGTCACGGGCCGCTCGCACCAACTACGAGAGAAGGCTAATTTGGCGCACACTTCGCAACGATCCTTGCAAATGGTGGAGTGCGTTTAGCGCCGGGCTTCCTCGCACACATTTGCCGGCCCGTGATAAAGCCCGCACCGCAAGCCCAAGCGCCAAGTCATTGCCCGAGCGCCTAGTCGCCGCCTAGTCGTCGCCTAGTCATCGCTCGAGCGCCAAGTCATCGGAGCCCAACGGGCCAAGCTCCACCAAGGCTTGTTTGCTTGGCCCATCTTCTAGAATGCTCTACACCCTTCTTGTAGATAAGCCACTTGCACAACTTGCCCACTTGTGCAAGTGGCCAACTTGTAAAGCCTCTAGAATGCTCCTCCCATTTCTATAAATAGGGGAAGGCTCTTAGCATTTGAGCATCACCCACCACAATTGTAAAGCTCTCAATTGTAAAGTCCTCTTTGAGTAATAAAATCTCTCATTGGCTATATTGCTCTCTCTCTCTCTCTCTCTCTAGCTTTGCTCTTAAGCATTTCCACTTAGCCAGGTTGAGAAGCTCAAAGGCTTACTTAGCAACTTTGCGCTTGAAAGTTGCCTAAGTGCCGCACGGGTTGCTGCGCATCAAACTCACCCCGTGACAGTACGCTCCTGTTTAGAGCCTACTCTGTTATAAGTTGGGGTATTTTCCTTTTTTTAATCGGTCAACGTTAGTCAGCTGTTAAAAATAATAATTTTTGAAGATAGATTGAGGTTTTCACACTTTTGCGGGGTGAATTAAAGTATTTCAACTTAATAAGGGGATAAGATAAAATTTATCCAAAAAAAAAATAGACTTATTACAAAACAAATTCACCTAAAGTTTTATTATATTTAAAATTCTCATTCTATTTAAAAAACTGGTAGATGAATACGCATAGAACATAGAAAGTGGATAAATAATAAAATAATAAAGGGATAATTTATATAGTATGAAATGCATATATTTATAGGGATATTAATGAGAAAGAATACTAAAGTTCCATTTAGATGTTTTGTTATTCAGATAAAAATTATAATATTTAACTTTTTTTCATTTAGATCTAAACGTCTTATAATCAGATAAAAATTATACAAAATAAATAAACTAAAAACTCTAGATGTCTGAAAATAATTAAAATTCAAATTTCAGATAAAAAATAAATAACCCCTAAATCTTTATTAGAAAATAGCGTATTCACGCATGAGGTGGGGTGCGTGTACATATAAATGTAAACAATATAATGTTCTTTAAAAGATTACTAACTGAAGTTCGCAACATTACCAATCGAAGCACGTACAGACAATTAATTCAAATTTGATATAATTAATGAAGACCAAGAGAACATCAACATTTGTGATAGCAACATGCTAAAAAATGATCAAAAGGACATTTTTTTCAGAGCAAATACGAAAAAGCTAATTCTACCTAATCAAATAAATAAAGAAAAAGGTATTGTAATTTAGACTAAATTAAACGCGGAGCAAGTGCATGCAAATGCTTATATGCTTGAATATAAGTTAACAATGTGAATGCTTGTATGTGACGACAATAACATGTAATCTACAAGAATTACTAATCGAAGCAGAACAATCGAAGTCACCATACAGATCTTATTTAATCCCAAGTTAACAAAGATAAATATTATCATGTACAAGCCATCTTTTTCATAATCGAAGCTCACAAAAAATGGAAGACGGTGTGTACAAGTTCCATATAGTTTCTACTTTTGGCATTTTAACCATCGTTTTCTTCAGTTGGCCCTTTCAAAAGCAATAAAGAAGACGATGCCTCCATATCATCAATATGGCTTTTCAGATTCTCACGAAGCTTCTCCAATGATGCCTTCATCTGGAGAAGTTCATCAAGACCAAGGTCATCAACGGATTTCTTACAATATTTCGATAACCCTTTTGCTTTGAGAGCCTTGTCAAGCATCTCACCGCGTTTCTTTTCAATTTCCAGCTGACTAAGCAAGTCAATGAGTTGCTCGTTGAGCTGCTCCACTCTAGCCTCTTGCTTGGCATCAACATGGCTATGAGTCTTATCTTTTGGCTTCACTCCCTGATTTAGAAGCCGCTGAGCCACAGCATCAATGCTGGGGTGCCCGAATGAGAAAGGCTTTCCCCCAGGAGAAAAAACAACAATTGCAACATGAGCAGCACATAGAGTTGCTAGTTCATTTGCCTTCTTGAAGAGCCCGTTTCGGCGCTTCGAGAAGGTCACTTGCCTTGAGTTGCTATCTTTTACCATCTTCATCTCAATCTTTCGGCGACCCATGATTTGTCGATGAACGAGAATTGTAGAGATGATGAGTGAGTCAACTCTCAATATTGCCATGTTTATATAGGATATATTTGGGAAAGTAAAAAGGAGGTGTTTAATGATGCCAGAATCAGAGAGTTTACATGTTCCTAATAATGGATTTTGCTCCTTCATTCCTTCTATAAATGGATTATTATTTTGCCAGTATTGGGAAGCTTTTTAATTTGTTACCTAATTAGTCTCACTCCAGTAATTATGAAACTTTAAGGCTTTTTGCTGTCAACAATTACTCTTTCTTGAATTTGCTCCTAAAATATCAATTTCGTGTTGTGCTAGTTTATTTAGCTCATAATACCATTTAGTATGCTCTTTTATTTATGGTCAGTGCTGTGCATTCTTAGTCAATTTAGACTTAGGTCTTGAATTCAAGTCTTATAGCGTGCATGTGTGTTTAATTAATAAAATTTAAAAAAATACAACCACTTAGCAGTAATATGATGTGTTTTATTATCTTTTTGTAAATATATTAATTCATGTTTATATAACTATATACCTTAAATAATTTTATTTAATTATTGTATGAATGACATAGTACCTTTAGGGTGCGTTTGGCACACTGTATTGTATTATGTTGTATTGCATTATTTTAATACAGGTATATTATATTATGTTGTATTATATTAGCACCGTATTATAATAATGTTATACAACGTTTGGTATTACACTGTACTGTATTAATTTTTTTTGTGATTAACTTAAATTATACATTTAGAAAATAATATTTATTAGTACTTAGAAAAATATTAAATATAGAAGTCTTAAATTTTAGAAATTTAATATTATTTTTTAGTATAAATTTAAAAAATATCATAATTTTTCATAAAAATTAAAGCTTATAGTCTTATATTCTCAGCAGCATAACATTTATTTTTCAGTATTTTCTAAATATATAACATATAAAATAAAGATCAAAGTAAATAATTTAATTAAATAGTCTCTAAATAATATCATGACGTAATGATATTTTATATTATTATCTTTATTGGTATTAATTTTAAATTAATATTATTTAAATTTATTCATATATAAATATTTATTATTACTTATATTAAATTTTTAAATAATAATCAATTTTTATATATTAATTATTATAATATAATTAAATAATGTAATATTATGTTATATGTTTTATATATTATTGAAGTACTTATTGTTACTTATATTAACTTATTAAACATAAATCAATTTTATATATTAATTATTATATAACTAAATAATACATTATTTAATATAATAAAAATTAAAATATGAATAATAAATTATTAATTTATATTAATAATTATGATATAAAAATAAAAGAAAATAAAAATTAATATTATATAATATTATATTAAATTAAAAATATAACTATTTATTTATTATTATTAAAAAAAAACAAAACCAAAAACCAAAAAAAAAAAAAACAAAGCAAAAGCAAAACGCTAATGCAGCAACTGCCGCATTAGCTACCCCCTTAATCCCTTGCAAATTTTTTTCCAAACATAATATTAGTATTAAATTAATGTGAACAGTGTCTTAATATCCCATAATCCCATGTTCCAAACACACCCCTAATGTATTTTGGGTATTAGAAAAATATACTTCCAAGTTAAAATAAAACAAAGCTATAATGAATCCATTGAGTATTCAATGTGAACATATATATATATGGCACCCAAAGCAATGTGTTTTCTAAAAGAAGATAAAAAATAAAAATGCAATCTGTATATATGGTGTATGAACTTATGACAACTAAATATATTAGTTGGGCTTACTGATTTTTTTTATAATAGCATGGCAGCCTAAAATTTGGAAGTGAGAGGTGGATAAATGATAATACTTTCAAAATGGTTGGAATTGTTACTTCCAATTAGATTGGTCTTGCCATCTTTGTATACGTGCAGCTCTTTGTCGGGTATTGCACAGTTCCAGTTTTGACATATGTCTTGTTTCTGAAGGCGCGGTCTTGTTTTTCTCTCTTTTTTATTTTTTAGTTGTCTTTTTTAAATCTTAGTTAAAACAGCTAATTGGAGGGAAATTAATAAAAATAGTCTCAAAATTTTAAGGTTTTTTAAAATTGATTTCAATTATAACTAGTCAAATATAAAATTTTTGGACCAAATTAGCTCTAGTATTTAAGATCACTAGCTTGTCGCACACACTCACAATACTTGCAATCGAGAGGGCAACAAGTGTTTATCACATATAAATAAATAGTTATAATTATGTACGATAGACACCTATCACCTTATCTGTAGCCAACAATAGGTGACTATCGCACATATTTTGAATTTTATCTCCAATTTAGTTTTAACTCGAACTTTATTATTTTCAATAGGTTTTTTATCTATCAACTCAGATTAAATACTTTAAAAACCCTCATTATGAATAGAAAATAACAATATTTACAACAAAGCCCAACATTGATTTCAAACCTAAATCATAAACTTAAAATATTTTAAAAAACTCACATTATGTAATATACTAACCTTAATTTGTTGCTCTTTAATTAATGATTCTATCTTTAGTTATGTATTATTATATTTGTTTAATGAATTTGGTAATTTATTAAGAGTCATGAGGTCTACTGATTTTGTGAGATGGTGATGTTTGATGATTTTTTAACAGTGGTATTGGTTTGACAATTTATTGAAAATGATGAGGGCTCTTTGGTCCCAAAAGCTTGTATTTAACTAGTTATGATAAAAAAAAATTTGAGGAATTAATTTCAAAAAATCCAATAGTTTTAGACAATTTTTGTAAATTTCTCTTAATTAAAAAGACGTGCTTTTATATATTTTATATTTAGATCAAATAGTCTCGGCGAGGGCGACCTCTGAGTTCAACTTCGTGGGGGCCAAATTAGAAAATTTCGAAACTGACTTTATGATTTTTTTTTTTTTCAATTGTACAGCATGTAACATGTGAAATTTTTATTTTCATAATGTAAAAATTCTTTTCCTATTAAAATAATATAATATAAATTTGAATAAAACAAAGTCTATAAAACATCAACAAAAAAATAGGCTCACTTATTTCCAACAAAAGGAAAGATAAAAGAATTTGTTAAAAATAAAATAATAATTATAAAGGTACAAATTGTTATCAGAATTAATTTTTATGAGATCATATTACTTAAATGATATTTTTTCCTGGAAATTAAAAATTGTGAGAGAATGTGGTCCTGTAGGGGTTGAAGTTCTTTTTTTTTTCTCTTTTCTAAGCAAAATCATATTAGATTTATGTATTTCTTTAGATATGTTTATGCCAGTATTCACATAAACAAATATTATTCTAACAATACTTTTTATTTTTTTATTTTTATTAATATAATATTATTATATTTCTGACCATCTACCAAGCATGTTTTACCCTTTCCATTTTATAGTACTAAATTTAAGACAAATTACTTAACGCTTTTTAAATTCACCAACAACTATTCATTTCTATATCATAAAACAATTATAAAAATATCATTTTGACAACTATAGCAAATGCACCCTAATGTTTCTCTTAATTTAAAACCCATTTCATTAATAAAAATATGAACCTCATTTATCTTACAATTAATTTAAACTGTGACGATAATACTAGTTTACCTCTAGCAAATGACAAATTGCCAAACGACCAAAAGGCAAGAAACACTTGAGAGTGAAATCAGCCCACCACCTCAGCATATTAAAGGGTCTCACCAACTAATTTTTTGAATATAAATTCAGTGAATTTTAAAGTGGAACTCACTAACGATCTAATTTTGGAACCACTACTTTACGGGGAAAAGGCCCACCGCCTCAATATATTAAGATAGTAAGTCAGTGTTATGTAAGTTTTCCCCCTAAAATCATGGCACCGTGGGGTAGCAAAAGCGAATTAATAGGATAAATGAATACTGGACATCGTTTTACAATCGGACCAAGTCAATATAGTTAAGTTTTGCTCTAATCAAAGTGTGATTAGATCTCGTTTTAATCCAAATGAATTAATGATATTTTGATAACGCTTTACAATGAGATAGATAACATTTTAATCCAAATAACTTTACAAAAGAAATTTTAATAGATAATTTCAAAGAGAATTATAAAAGAGAGATTTATTAATCAAATGCCTCAACTAGAACTATGATAAGACCTCCCTATTTAAATAGATAAACTTACTTTCTTAAGTTAACTCAAACAGAAAAACTAAATCACAATAATAATAGAAATGAAAGACTTAAACATGTACCTAATTAAACACTAATGAAAATAGAAAATAACAAAAAATACTAAAATAATACCAGTCTAAATTCTTTTAAAATCATCCTACGGTAGAGCTAAGAGTGGGCATTCAGTTCGTCTTTTACCGAACCTAATTGATTCGGTTTTGTAGGTAAAAACCAAACGGATCGAATACTGGTGAACTAATTAGTTTCTATTTATTTTGGTTCAAAACCAAACTGAATCGAAAAACTGATTGATTATTCATTTGAAAAACCGATCAATTTTGGTTCGGTTCATTTCTGGGCCATTGTTATGGATATTGCATAGCCCTAGTCAAAGAAGTGTCAAACTGCCAAGGAGCGCCACAGCATCCGGCAACAATTTATAAACTCTCTATGTTTTGTGTTAAAATAAATGAGAAACTCATTCATAGATATTATAAAAATCCCAATAATGTAAGTCTCAATTTGAGGCTCAGCTGCTGATGTGTCATTTATGTAATTATAAAATTCACTATCCGATGAATGTCACCTCACAATTAGGATTATAATTGTTGGAATCCTTATTGATATTATAAAGTTGATAAAAAGATGGTGTCCTTCGGAAACACCAAGCAAGCCCTTCTTTGTGGCGCTCTACACAAATTCTGCCGGCAATGGCATGGCATCGAATATATTTTGCAACCCTTTCCTTTTTCTTTTCTTCAAATACTCATCATATATTTGTTTGGATAGCATGGAAAATGTTTTAGTTATTCAAATTCTCCATCATCTAGTCGTTCGGCCGGGTCCTCATCTAATTTAACATTTAGGGCTTCCAGCCAACCATCAATTCAATCATGTTATATAATTATAGTTACCAATTCGTTTCTTTAAATAGTATAATGCAACATCAAGTTGCTTTTGTAAGAAGGGTATTAGACAATACAAGCTGTTTCGGACGAAACCATGACTCTGCACACATGAAAACCACAACTCGATCTCAACGTTTTATTTGGTGATAATCTAATTTTATATATGTATAATTATTCTGTCAATAATAAAATTTTTCTTAAATTTAAAGTTTTTTAATGAAAAATGATGAAGGATGTTGTACCAAAGAACATTAATTACACTATAGTCATTTCTTATAAGAACATACAATTAATTTGTAGGATTAATATCGTTTCTTCGTCTGAGCTAATCGCTAGGCATAGCCGTTAACCTCAAAAGTGATTTGATATCAGTTGTTCAGATTAGCTGGTTTTTGTCACCACGCACTTTTTGAGAAATAAATTTATAAGACTAGATATATTGAATGGGAAGCATCTTATCTAGCACGCGAATAAAGAGAGAATGAGAGTTTTTGTAAAGTATGAAAGCAACCGAAAAGATTATTCTAAAATTATATATCAATAAGTGAATATCTAAAGAAACATATACTAAGCTAGCCGGCCAAGAATGGAACTTATCTCCACATGCACAACCGTCAACAACAACTACTAAGATTTATGGTGCATTTACTAAACTGGAATCGGAATGAGGTATGAATGAGAATGGACTAGAATGGAAATAGGAATGGGAATGGAAATCAAAATAAATTGCTTACTTGGACTATATGAATCGGAATTGGAATGAGCTGGATTGTCATTAATGTGTTTACTTTGTCTTAAAATCAAAATAAGTTAAATCGTGATAAATTATAAAAAAAAAGTACTTAATGAACTATTGTCATAATTAATAATTTTTTTATTATAATTATAGTGATTATTTAGTAAAAAATTATTATTATTATTATTAATTATTGTTGATAATATATTAATATATTAATTAACGATAACAATAATTTTGATAATTAGCTATAATATATTAATTAATTAACTATAATTATTATTAATTATTGTGATTATTTATTCAAAAGTTATAATTATTAATAGTTATTGTTAATAATATATTAATATATCAATTAATAATAAAAATATTAACATTAATTAATTATAATAATTATTATAATAATATATTAATTAATTGTAATTGAGGGAAAAATGGTTATTTTTTATTTTGTTTAGGGGGCAAAATGGTCATTCCTAGGAATGAGAGACTCATTTCCATCGCCC
Organism: Murraya paniculata; assembly: GCA_030449075.1. Lineage (NCBI taxonomy): Eukaryota > Viridiplantae > Streptophyta > Magnoliopsida > Sapindales > Rutaceae > Murraya > Murraya paniculata. Next base: position 2,645,824 of record JAEVFN010000005.1, read on the forward strand.
CATTGGGAATCATATAGGGATGGCAAAACAGTTCGACTCGAATTTTAGCCTGATTGACCTACTTCGAAATTTTCGGGCTTTGACTTAAATTTAAGGGACAAAATTCGGGCTCGGGCTTAAAAATCAAAACCCGATCAAATTCGGATCAGGATCGGGCCTTACCAAACCCGACCACTTAATAATAACAAAAAAAATTTGTGTTTTTATTTGAATTAGATATGGTTTTTGTTTATGTTTAGTTATTTATATGATTTTATGGTTGAGATATTGATTAGAGCAATTTTTATGTTTAATTTTAATATATTATGGGAGGTAAATTAAAATTATTTAAATATTAAAAAAAAACATTTGGTCGGGCTCAGATAAAGCTCGACCCAAAGGCGAAAAATCGAGCTTTTTATCGAGCTCGGACGCTTTATCTATGTTATTGGTACTAGTGCTTGCCCCTGATAAATTGCCATGCCTAAGAATCAATCTCCTGTTCCTTATTCCCAAATTGAATTGTGTCCCACGATTTTGAATATGATTTCGGACTCTATTTTGCGAAGTAAATATTGTCAATAATTTCGATTCTGAATTCTGATTCCCCAATCCAAGAAGTAAATGCACCATTAATATTAACTAGTGAGTGCAAAGCTTTGAAACAAACCCAAATTACAAATGAATTGCACTGAAATCAACTTTGAAAGAAGGATAATTACTGACAAATTCCAGCATCAATTAAAATTAGGTTTAGTCAAGCTAATCAAGTTGCCACTAGCTATTGTCTCAAGGGTCTGGCTATGTAGATTTAATTGACTGATCACTTGAGTTCAAATCCTAAAAAAAAAGTATGGCTAAAAAATTTGATTTGGACTAAGAAAAAAATAAAAATTTACAACTGACTATTAAAAAAGACAATAAATATTACGATTAGGATTTTGTTTCTAGCAATGACTCGTATTGATTAGCGCAATCATATGTTTGAACAAGTCCAAATTGTATAAGACTGATAATTAAGTCTCCTTGTAATAAAATAGCATAAGTGTTTGACGCATATGTGTTTATTTAAAGAAGTATATAAATTGTTTACCAGAATTTATTTTTTGCTTATCTTAACTTTTCGTCAAAGTATTTATGTAATGTTTACTTATTCGAGTGGGAGTGGAAAGTGCGGAGTCATTCTACTTCAGTGTTTAATTGCTTGTTTAAAGGGAGGAGTGGGAGTGGGATTCCCACTCCCACCTCTTCCTTTTTTAATCCTTTTATTAATATTATTTTATTTTAATAAATATAAATAATATTACATTTATTTAAAAATAATATTATTATATTTATTTAAATAATATTATTATATTATTAATAATATTAAGCTTATTAAATAAAATATTATTATATTCATAAAGAATTAATAATATACCATATACTATCTTTATTTGAAAATATATTATTATTATTATTATTATTATTATTATTATTATTATTATTATTATTATTATTAATTAATAATAATAAATAGTTTATTAAAAAATATTAATTTTATACTATATTATTAATAATAATGTTTCATTTGTATTGCTCTTATCAACAATTTTTAATTTACATAATTATAGTTAAAATTAATAAAAAATTATTATTTACACAACTAAAAATATTAATAATTATTATTAAGTTATATAATTAATATTAATAATAAAATAAATAGTTTATTTTATAAATATATTTTTTATTAAAATATATTTTTTTATCAACATTATAAATAAAACTATGATTTTTTAAATAAGGATAAAATTATAATTTGAAACTATCCACTATCAATAAAAAACAATGTAAACACATAAATAGGATTTTGATTTTTATTTCACATTCCCATTTCAATGTAAGTAAACAACTTACTCCCACTCTTACTCCCATTCCACACTCTCAGGATTCTCAATCCAATCCGAAAAGTAACTGCTACCTAATAGCATTGTTTATAGAAAACCGTAAATGCTAAAAACACATTAAAAAGTAGTCTTAACTCTTCTGTTATCCCCACAATAATAATCATAATAATAATAATAACAACAACAACAACAACAACAAAACCGTACTATTTCTTTCAATTCAACCCTATTCGTAAAAATAATAAAAATCTTTGTAATGTCAAGAAAATTCTCAAACCCACTAATTAAAATGAAACGAACGCAAACCATGCGTGTATCTAACTTATAATCTTTGTAATGTCACACAAGAGAATGAAGCGTCATTGTTGGCAATTTGAATGGATCACGTATATGGAGAAAGTGTTTTCAAAGTTGAAGATTCCCCGTCGTTGTTATTTGGGTAAATAAATGGCAGTTTCAATAAACGTAACACATGCCCAAATATCGAAAAATCACACATTTAAATCATCCAAATTCCGATTGAACTTATTTCCCCGGAAACTGCCAACTCTACTTCCTTTGTGGCACCGTCATTTTCTAGCATATTCTTCCTTAGCTTTTATATCAAATTTATGCATTCGTCATGTCCCGACGGAACTAAAGTGTCTCACTTTGAGTTGAAATTAATAAGACGATAAATTCAGATGCTTTTTGTTGGTCCTTGGTCGAATCCACCGTCCTGATGCATACAATTGGCCACATGCTACGAGGAAATCAACTACTTTTAAAGCTTTGTTGTTCCTGTGAAAAAAGTGAGCGGCTCGGTCTTAATAGAATTGTAAATTTGCAATATTTTAGTCTTGAATTTTGTATTTTTGGAAATATGGTTTATCAACTTAATTAAAAGGATAAGTTTCATTTTTGAAACTTAAGCTTGTATTGAGTATTAACTAATTAAATATTATATAGTACCAAAAATGTATTTGATTCGTTTAAGGGACAAGTTTTGTATTTCTTAGAGAATTAAAAGTCTTCTATTAATTAAATCACGTTAAATGTATTATATATATATATATATATATATATTAGATGTATTATATAGTAACGAATATCTGTGTATAAAAAATAATTAAATGTCCTGAAAATGTTTATTGATAGTTTCCACTCCAGCAGATGCCTAGCAGCAGTACAAGACGTGCTTCTAGATACGCACGTATCCGTATCCAGTCTCCTACACAACACAAGTCGCGAGTTGACTCCTTCACGTTACCTAACCTGCCCTTGGTTTATTTTTTTATTTATTTATTTTTCCTCTTGGCGGGTTTGACCCATCGAAACGCGGAGCAGTTATTCTTGCACAAACACCACTCAAATTACCAAACCACCCTCAATAAATAACTAAGTACAGAAAAATATCCTCACATCTTTATGAAATATGAACCGTGTCCCCGAAGAAATTCAACTTTCAGAGTCTTCTATATAAACCCCATAATTTGCCCGCTCGCATTATTCTAATGTGAACGAAAAACAACCAGAGACCAGAAGGCAGAGGCAAAGGGCCGTTAATTCGGTGATTATATCACATATCATATGGAAAGCACGAGCACGAGCAGGAGCACGAGCACAAAGAGGCCTAACAGGAGATGGGTTTTATTTAAGAGGCTGATAAAGAGGGAGTCTCTGAGATGGAAGTTTCTGGGAAAGTGGAAGAGACTCAATCTTCAGATCTCTTTCTTTGATGATGTTCTCTTCAAGATTGTTTCCGTTTTTGAAGCTGTTGTTTTGGTTGCCACCGCCTGTTTCTTCTTTCTTTGTTGTGGCTGTCACTTTTGACCCATTTTCTCTCTCTTATGTATCCATTTATTTTATGGTATACAATTTTCTTTTTAGATCTTTTAATGTGGTTATGTTGTTTGGCTTCAACTTAAGGTTACGCCTTGGGTTTGGAATTGGGTTTGAGGAGAGAAGAGGAGGGCCGGAGTTGGGGGAAGTTTCCGATTAGATCTGACCGCGTGATCGCCTCCTTTGTACTTAATTCGGTTTGTAATTACTGGGGTTATGGCGGCGGCGGCAGCTGCTGCTTAATTTTCAAAGCAATTTGGGCTTCGAAGCTTTGAAGCTAATTTGTGTATATACATCCAAGAAATTAAAATAATAATAATAATAAGTGAAACGTAACTTCTTTCAATGATCGGATCTTGGCAGAGAGTTATGTTACTTCTACCTCCGTGTCACCAGCCTTGATTAGCTAAAATGTTCTCATAAATAAGTTTTACTTTTTCTCCACACCAATCTGCCAATGCCACTTTCCATGGCGATGTAAAGCTTGCTGATTTGTCTTGTTGCAGCTCTCCAATATCAATATGGTTAGAAACTTACAATTGAATTCGTAGGGGTGCAAATTTAGTTCCCCAAAAAAAAAAAATATCCTACTAATTTTCTTTCCCTCCAACAGAAAAAAAAAAAAAAAAAAAAACTTTATTATCTTTGGAGAAAATAAATGTCAACCGTCTTGCTATAACTAGGCTTGATAAAGCGATTCTATTAAGCTCGCTGGGCTCTTCATGGGGAGCCTCATTTTTTTCTAGTATCCTGCAATTTTTGCAACCTTAAGGTCAAATAGAGGAAACATGTATGTATTATATATATAAACATAAAATTGTATGTAAGAAAAACGGAAGTAATGAGTCAAAACTGTTGAAATAAGTGAAATTCTAACAGCACACTTGCGCAATGAGACTGAATGGTTTATTTCCATTTACAGTGCAGTACATCATATGCAACTTAGAGCCTAATAAATTCAAGATGCCACGAGAAATGGGACCTAACTACGGTACCTATTTAAGTTTGACTTGGCAGCCAGAAATTCGTCCAATTTACTTAGTTTTCTGGGCCGTCAAATTGGAATCCTTCAATCCAATTATTGGAGACAGAGAGTCTTGAACCCGAAAACGCGCCAATATCATCCAAACGGAACGGATCTTACATTAAATCTAGTAAGCGACAGCGTTTCAGACGACCAGAGAATTCAAGTACTCAACCACTAGAATCTCCTATTTCAATTTTGAAGATGATCATTTTTAAGAAAGTCAAATGTTGCCTACGTAGTTGGCCTTGAACTGATTCTAAGGCAATTTCGTTTCACTTTCATCCGTCCCAACCTCAATAAAATCAACGTTATACCACTCAAAACAAAACTTAACGATCAGTTGATGACATTGAACGAATTAATTACAATTGAGCTAACTGAATCTATGGTCTAATCGTCCGCAAATAATAGTCCGTGGTTGGAGCGCCGCATTGAGGCAGCACCAACATCCCCATCATCGCCACGATAGTGTTGGACAACCAGAACAGAAGCACGAATAAAATCTGAAAAAACTAACAAATCCCCAATAGCTCCAATCTCCGGGCACTCACTCCAGTCCAACAAATCAGCCGTGGCCGCCGACGCCGTAACTTCTCTTCCTACAATGTATAAACCAACCTTCTGAAGCTCCATCTCTCTTAAGGCATCTTTTGTTTCTTCTCCATTATTCACTACCTTTTCATAATAATTCACGTTCTGCTCGCCCGCAGTCTGTAGCCTGAACTCGTTGACAAACTCCGCATCAAGCTGGCTTTGCCTTCCATCAATACATTTCGAATATCGGATATCTTCTACCTTCACGCTGTTGGTGTGTCTAGAGTGAAGCCGCAGAACGGTTAGTTGAACCGACGGGTTCCCTAACATTCTCCACGCAAGTGCTAACGCTTCGCGGTCGTCTGGGCCGCCGATGAAAACCATGACCACATGTTGCATCATCCCGTTGTTGGATTTGCCTTGTCCTTTGTCCATGAAGATTCCCACAGAACATGGTGCACTGGCTAAGATATTCTTGTTGACTTCACGAAAGGGGGATGAGCCTGTTGTATCGTCGTTGCTGTTACAGGCTTGATTACGAAAAGGAAGAATCATGAACGCTATGTGCTTGTCTTCTGCGAGATTGCATACGTCTTCGTGCATAGTGATGAAAGGTTACATTGCAGTGAGGGGATGAACCGAGATGCCCGTGTTCCGGCTTTCAAAGGCTTCAAACATATTGATGATTCGGTCCGACGGGGAACTCCCAACGCGGTTGTATGCGGAGTTCTTGCTGGAGGTGTGGACAATGAGCATGGCAGAAGCGCTGCCTCTGAGCTCAAAAAGGTGGAGGGCGAAGATGCAGAGAGGGGATTCTTTGGTCGCATTGGAGAGGTCGAGGAGGTTGATTGTGCCTGGTACGTTGCCAATACAGTGGACGCATGCAAGGATTCGGAGTTCAGCTCCTTGTTTTACTCGCTGTATGCTCCTGCCCTTGTATTTGATAATACGCGTTGAGGACCTGTACATTGTAGAAATGATAGGCGCAACTCCGCTGGTCATTATCACGATAGCTACCACCATCACAGCATACTCTTGGTCGTGCAAAACCTGATCGCGTATATATATACATATATAACAAACAGATCAGATTACTAATACTCTTCTTGATTGTCTTGGAATCCAATGTATATATCGTACTAACTTAAAAAAGAGCCCAATATTTTTTGCCTTTTATTTTAATTTATATGGTTCTTGAATTAAGAAAGAGCATATATATATATATATATATATCAACACTGAATCCAATCCAAACAAAGCCTTGACAACCGGAGAGAAAATTATTAACTAACCTTTTTGTCCCAGCCGAGGTTAAGCACGACCACGGCCAGTATACCTTTGGTGTTCATAAGTACGCCAAGAGCCAATCTATCTTGCAATGGGATGTGGTAGAAGTGAGAAACCAATAGAGTGCCCAGAATCTTAGAAAAACAAGTCAAGATTATAACAAACCCAGCCAGGAACCAATTATGGACCTTATGAACATTAGTTCTTATCCCACATATTGCAAAGAACAGCGGCAGCATAATCCCAGATACAAAGTCCGCAAACCTCTCACAAAACAAAGCGCCAAGGTCCCTATCCGGCATTATAATTCCGAAAACAAATGCCCCCACAATTGAGTACGTGCCAATAACTTCCGTAACAAATGAACAAATCACAACCCCAATAAGAACAAAGCACAAATAGTAATCGCTGTAAACATTGTTGTTTCCTTTTGAAGTGCGGCGAATAATCCACTCAAGGCCTGGACGCACTGCGTAGATGCATGTTAAACTGAAGGCAATAGTCGAAATGATGGTAGCAGGGGCATTTTTAGGACTAAAACGTATTGGTAACACAACTGCCACCAGAATCCAGGAGCAAACATCACTGATAGTAGCAATAGACGTAGCTAAACGTCCAATATCTGTTCGAAGGAGCTTGAGTTCTCCCAGAATCCGAGTAACGGTAGGGAAGCCTGTGACGGTTAGCGTGAGGCCCCAGAACAAGCATCCGCTGGGATCAGTAGGGAGATGCAAGAGGCGGACTGTGAGGAAAAACAAACCAACTCCTACACCCATTGGAATCAAAGCGCCAGCGGCTGCTATGTTCAATTCTCTCTTGGAGGAGCTCTTAATAGAATTTAAGTCCATTTCTAAACCAATCAAGAATATGTACAAATCCAAGGCCATGTATGCTACTGTCTCCAATGTCATTACTGATCGCACAGGAAATAATTTGGAGAAGTATGCTTTCCTTCCGAAAAATGATGGACCTAACAACAAACCACCCTATATAAAATGAATATTTCACATTGTTAATTAGTTATTTCTAACAAACAGCAAAACGAATTTGATTCCACAAACTTCAGTTTTTTTTTTTTTTTTTAGGGTTTAAAAAGATATTCAGAACCTTGAGCTCTATGTACAGAGAATTCGTAAAAGAAAACTTATATTAATGCATAATCTATGCATTTGCTGCCATACTTTTTCCATCTGTTAGCAATATTTGTACAAAGGATAGAATTTTAATAAAATTGAAAGATTTGAGGGAACAGTCTTACTTACAAGAATATCTGTGACCAAACGGGGTTGACGGAGAGGTCTGAGAATAAAGTAAAGACAGCGAGTGATGAGAATGATGAAGGCAAGCTGCATAATAAGGAGAGGAATGGGTTCAATGAGAGGGTTTTTGCTTGGCCAGATGCCATTTGTGGTGGTTACATTCAGAATGATACATGTATTGAACTCATTTCTATGGTTTTGATATACATTTGTGACCATTTTTTTCCCCTCAAGCCTTGCTTCTTGAACAAATTCACCCCCGTGCACACCACCGTGGGTCCTGATGTAGCCAGGAACTGGAGAGAAAAGGAAAAAGAAAACAGGTCCGGAGTTCCGTTAAAGAGTGCATATTCATAGGTAAATTATTTTGGTTGTCAGCTCTAATTAGGGTGTCGTTTTGTTTGTTGGGATTTTGTTTTCGACAACTTTTGAGCAGTTGGAACCAGAACCTGATGACTAGGTATCTGACTTTGCGGACACAATCACCTGTCTCACTTGATGTCTTCATCCATCCCAACATTAGTTAGGTTCTGACAAATGTATCAATTATATTATATGATTGAAATGATTAGCGGTTGATGAGAATAAATTCTTTTTCAAATATTTAATTCTAAATTATTTGTACTGTTACATATGACCACACCTCATTTGTAATTGCTAAAATATGATTTAGAGAGAGAGAGAGAGAGAGAGAGAGAAGAATCAGCTTTGATCTCCACTTCTTAGCTGCTAACTTTTCAACCCAAAATATGAGTTCACTCATGAACAGAAACTACTGAACTAGAATAATAATCACATTATTTGTCAAATCCCCATAAACTGATATACAACTAGTAACCCCAGTTCCTTCTATTCCTCACGAGACATTGTACTAATACAACAACAACCCTACTCATACTCATCAAACTCAGAGTCTTCTTCAGTGTTCTCAACTTCACCATTTTCCTGAAATAATTACATATTTATTGAAGAAAATCAACTTAGTTTTATGCAACTGGGGCAGAACGAGAAAAAATGATAAAAGTTTTAACGGATGTGAAAAACAATGCAAAGCAGTCACCTTTCTCTTGATATAGTCAGCCATGGCTCTGTCAAACTCAGCTCGTTTCTCAGTGGCTATATCATAATATTTAACTTTTTCCTACAGGCAGGAAACGCAGATGAAAGGTTAGTTCTTATAACCACAACCATCCTTTCAATCTTGGAAACAGATTGAAGGCTACATACTAGTATCTAACTTCGTCCTTTGCAATTGGATATGTTGCAATTGGATATGTTTCATGTAAACGTACAAATTAACATAAAATTACAGACAAGATTACTGGCACATGCATAGTCTAAAAATAAACAGATTGAAGGTTACATACTAGTATCTAACTTCATCCTTTGCAATTGGATATGTTTCATGTAAACGTACAAATTAACATAAAATTACAGACAAGATTACTGGCACATGCATAGTCTAAAAATAAACATCCAATGATGTACTGTGAGCAATTGGTATATCCACATAAATGAGGAAGGGCACACAGAAAATCTACAATTGACACCACTTTAACACAAAGTCACTGTTATGAAATCATGATTAACTAAACAAACATGCCACCGACCTCATATGTCATAGTTTTCCATTTCTCTCCACAAGCCTTGCCAATCTGAGAAAAAATAAAAATGAAATGATACATTAATCATAGCACAGAGAAAGGGAGAATTTTGCAAGATATAAGAAGAAATCTAGTACGTACAGCACGCATTGACTTGACGTCTGGATTCTGCTCTTGGAATCCCTTACGAAAATCCTCCCTTGAAAGTTAAAAGAGTAGAATTCAGTTAATAGATCGAAATCCCAATAAAATCTGTAGTTAAGCATGTGTCAGAGAAGTTCTCTTCTCTTCTAGGCCTTGCAGATATTATGCTCTTTTCAGCAATTTCAAAAGCAACAAAAGGCACGAGTGCGAACCCTGACAATTATCTTCACATTTCATGATACTGAAACAACAGATGAATACTCCAAATTGAGCAACAACAAGCTAATAGCCTATTATTCAATCAAAACAGAATCAAAACAAATGATTTGCGAATAAAACAAAGCGAACGAAAACACATACAGGAAGTAGAAGAAAGCAGTGGGGGGTTTCTTCGGCATCTTAGTATCAAGCTTCTCGTGTTTCTTCTTCAGCTTCGTTGTCGCTCTCTTTGCTGAATTGGGTTTCCCCTCTTTCTCAATACCAACAGCAGCAACTATACTCTGGCGTGTCGGCCTCTTTCTCAACACCATTTTCCTAACACAATTGCAAAGCAACACCCAATTCTGTTAGTATCGTTTTGTTAAAATTTCGTTGTACTATAAGTGAAAACCACAGAACCTTAGGCCAACTATGCCTAATAACTCCTTTCAACATAAAAAATAAATAAATAAAAGATTATAAATATATCTGAAAATTTATGCTTATTATACAAAGAGAATAAGATTAGAGAATAGTACAGATTGGAAGCTGATGAAGACTGCGATTCATTCGATTCGTTTGCTGCTTTCTTCGCCATTTCTCCTCTCTCTCTTCTTCACTCGAGAGCTCTGCGTTATCGAGGAGAAACTTTCTGCAACGCGGCGTACAGAGAAGAAACTAAGTAGCCAATGGGCTACAAGCCCATTGGCACAGCCCATGCGCTCATGGGTTCGAGTCTCGCAAAAGATGGGAGTCTTAAGCAAAATATGGATTTGGACCGAATTTTCCCGTATTATTGATAATAAGTTTAGACCCTTCCTGAATCGGGTCTAAATAGGCCTGTCCAAATTTTTTCATTAAATATAAAATAATTTTTTTTAATAAAATAAAAAAATTAAATTAAAGATAATCATGCAGGCGTGGATGGGTTCATGAGCTCGGCCAGGCCCGATCTCTACGGGCTTTATATTTTCATTTCATATTCAAACTCAACTAATACAAGTCGTATTATAGACACGTGGATTTAACTATCCCAATCCTAACTTTTTTACCAACTCTAATTCCTCTCCCAAAAAAATGAATAAAAATAAGATTATCTCTCTATAAATTAAAGTAGAATAGATACATAATTATCTCTTTGATATTAAGTGAGAGTAAAAATTTAAACTATACTAAAGAAAAATTATAAAAATAATTCTGATAGAATTCTGATTGTAAATATCAATAAATCTTTGATTGTAATATATTAGTAGAATTCTAATTATAATATCAGATGTATTAATATATATATATATATCAATCCAATCCAAAATGCAGCGTTTTGTCATTTTAGGATTTTTTACGGAAATGGCTTAAAAATTGAGGTCAAGTTATAAAAATTGTCCACTAACAACTTTTGTTTTAGTGCAACAGTAATTTGCGAAAATCTAGTATATAACAGTTATATATAAAATGCGTAATTCATTATTCAATATATTATTACTTATAATATTAAGATTCCAAGTTAAAATCGCTAATAATAGCCGATCTTAAATTCAAATATTAAATTTTCTAACGTTATTATTTCTAAAATAGATCATCGTAATTTTCTTGTTTGTAAGCCTTGGAAAATTATTTGGCCCATTAGGAAAAGAAATTAATAAAAGAAAAGATAGGAAAGAGTGAATGATTATAATCACGTGGCTTATGTAATATACTGTATATACTACAGTCCACAGAAGCTCAGCATTTGCTCAACCCCCAACAGTCAACACCAGTTTAGCACGGTGGGCTGTGGCCTCAGCTTTCCAGCGTTTCATTTTTAATTCAATTTCCCACTCACAAACAGGACTCTCATCGTTTGCATCGCCCACCTTCTTCTTCATTCATTCATTCATTCATTCATTGTTGGCTCATTGAGGCATAACCTCGAACACAAAACATGCAATCTCTTCAATCCTCTTCTTTCCACGCATCTCCACTAAACCCACTTCGCAGCAAATCCAACTTCAATCTCCCCAACAATGCGAGACCCATCTCGAGGAGAGTCTCCTTCATCACTGCTTCTTCAACCAAATCCGCTCCCAAGCGGGAGCAGGACCCCAAGAAGCGCGTGGTGATCACGGGTATGGGCTTGGTCTCCGTGTTTGGCAATGATGTCGATGCGTATTATAACAAGTTGTTGGATGGTGAAAGTGGAATCACTATGATTGACCGGTTCGATGCTAGTAAGTTCCCGACCCGGTTCGGCGGCCAGATCCGGGGATTTAGTTCCGACGGTTATATTGATGGCAAGAACGATCGCAGACTTGATGATTGTTTGAGATACTGCATTGTTGCTGGCAAAAAGGCTCTCGAAGATGCGGATCTTGGGGCCGATATTTCCAAGAAGGTCAGTTAAACTACTTCGTTTTTTATGGAATAGTGATTTTGCATTTTGCTTTGTAATTATCGATCCAAGGCCATGTTTGGTGATTTTTAATCACTGGCGTGCATGGGTGGGTGCAAAACATGAGCAGCCAATAAAGCGAGTAGCAATGAGTGTTTATTAAATACTTTTTGCTGCCATGCTTTCAAAATTGAGCAGAAAGTTACCCTTAGAAAATTTTCATTTGCTGGATTTTTGCTGGAAGTAATTCATGGATGTATGAATTCTTTGGATGCCTTATATGTTTGTTTTCCTATTATTTATTCAAACTAACCAGTAGCCGTCTATCGAATTAGGAATTCAATACCATTGTAACAACCATATTGAAACTCGCTGCATTCTGGTGTGACTTCTCAGTAATTCAGGATATTGAGGTCTCCCAACTGAAATATGCCCCAAAAGCATTAGTTTCCATTCCTTCCTCCCCCCCACTCTTTTTTCTTTGAGTAAATTTTGACCAGCATTTTATATTCATTGCAGATTGATAAGGAACGAGCTGGGGTTCTTGTGGGAACAGGAATGGGTGGTCTTACAGTCTTTTCTGATGGAGTCCAGGCTCTAATAGAAAAAGGTCATAGAAAAATAACCCCGTTCTTCATTCCGTATGCCATAACAAACATGGGCTCTGCTTTGCTTGCAATTGACCTTGGCTTCATGGGTCCAAATTATTCAATTTCAACTGCCTGTGCTACCTCCAATTATTGCTTTTATGCTGCTGCCAATCACATCCGTCGAGGAGAGGCTGATTTGATGCTTGCTGGTGGAACTGAAGCAGCCATTATTCCTATTGGATTGGGTGGTTTTGTTGCATGTAGAGCATTGTCTCAGAGAAATGATGACCCACAAACTGCTTCTAGGCCATGGGACAAAGATCGGGATGGCTTTGTCATGGGAGAAGGTGCTGGAGTATTGGTAAGCTTGCATTGTTGCCACACTAAGGGTAGAATGTATACATATTTGTTCTTGTACTTATGCTTTTATATATATATTTGGACAGGTGATGGAGAGCTTGGAACATGCAATGAAACGAGGTGCACCGATCATAGCAGAGTACCTAGGGGGTGCTGTTAACTGTGATGCTTATCATATGACTGACCCCAGAGCTGATGGACTTGGAGTGTCTTCATGCATTGAGAGCAGCCTTGAAGATGCTGGTGTGTCACCTGAGGAGGTGAACCCGTTTTTTCTATAAATCAATCTTGTTGCATGGTGTTGTTTGGCATAACATCGTCTTAGTGTGCAGTATCAGGGTAAGATTCATTTGAGTCTTATTATCTGATTTGAACTTAATTTGACTGATTATGCATTCAGGCCAAAATAAGAAAAAGGGAATGATTAGGCAAAAGCACACTTGATTATAATTGAGAAGTAATTTATAAGCACGCATCAGTTTGATAACCTGAAGAAGTTTTATGCCCTATGGACCATAAGCGCTGTTGCAGTTGAATGCTTTTGTGCTTTGGCTTGCTCGCTAACTCTGATCTTTGTTAGTGAACGTGTTTGTATCATCTTAAGTTGCGTTAATCGTTTCCAAGCCATAAAGCAGCAAATTGAATTACACTTTTTCAGGTCAACTACATAAATGCTCATGCAACTTCCACTTTAGCTGGTGACCTAGCTGAGATTAATGCTATTAAAAAGGTGTTCAAGAACACCTCAGGGATCAAAATCAATGCCACCAAGGTATTCACTCGCTCTTTAGAACTTGAGCAGGCTGGGGTGTTACAATACTCTCTTGCCATTGGCTGGCTTCTCTTTCACCTAACTTGTTTTCATCATATTTCAGTCTATGATAGGGCACTGCCTTGGTGCAGCTGGGGGTTTGGAAGCAATTGCCACTGTCAAGGCAATAACCACAGGATGGCTGCATCCTTCCATTAATCAATATGTGAGTGTTACTTTTTAGTGTACACCATTTTTGCTTTGGGCAATTTACATAATTTGCTTTATGTAGTAGAAACCCTAGAATTTGCAGTTACTAATTCTTCAATGCAATGAGGATTGGAACAATATTTCAAACATCCTAACTCATTTTTCTGATCTAAAACATTTCCCTCTTTCATAAAGTTTGATATTTCTTTTCCATGAATTCAGAACCCAGAACCTTCAGTTGAGTTCGACACTGTCGCCAACAAGAAACAGCAGCATGAAGTGAATGTTGGTAAGTTGCTGAAACATTTTAATCCCATGTCACTCTCATCTTCAATTTCTTTTTGGCTGGCATCCAGGATTACTCACTTATCCAATCTATTTCAGCCATCTCTAATTCATTTGGATTCGGAGGGCACAACTCTGTCGTTGCATTTTCTGCATTCAAACCATGAATCATTCAGCCTGTTCATAAGTCTAGAAGATCTGGTGATTAATTGGTCAAGGAGCCACTTCATCCTGTCTATTGAGTTGCCGCATATTTATTTTGAGTCATTTGTAACTGTTATGTAATAATTGTGAGTTGAATTTTAGTTCAGGATAATGAGCCATTTTCTCTTTTCAACCATTGGATTTATGAGGCTAGTTAAGAGGGCATGAAATTTTGTCAGATTTTTAATTATGCTGTGGACAGAAGAATGTGCTGCCTTAGGCCTAACATTTATGTCACTCGTGGCTCTGTTCTTCATTGTTTGTTATGTAGGAATTTCAAGTCTTATAAAGCTGATGGGCTATGGTTTGTTTATGATTGAATCAATTTTTTGTCATGCAATTTGATCATTTTCTAGAATGGGGATGACAAAATAATCCAAACCCGGATGAACCCGAACAATTCGGGCTCTGTTCAACCTGTTTCGGACTTAAATTAAATGGGATTCAATTTTATGAATCCGACAAATGTCTGGGTCTGGGTTTAAGTTAACTCACATGTTTGGGCTTGGGTCTAAGTTAACCTGCATATTTGGAACTTAAACATGGATGTCTTTATTTTAATATTATTTTTTTACAATTATTTTCAATATACATAAAAAAGTAAAAAAAAAAAACAGCTGCGTCGTCCTAGTTTGTAATTTACTTTTTCTTGTTCTCCTCATCATCTACCCCATGTTTCTCTTCTTTGTGTTGCTGCGACCCCAACTCCGATACCGATTGAACCTTGAACGCCACCTTCGCATCGCAATTGTGTTCATCATCATCATCTAGCCATATTAAATGTAATTGTTCTTCAGTTCTATATTTCAAAAGCTTGACTATGGTTAGGATGGTAAAATACGAGTTTGGACTTGAACTTGAAAAACTCTAAGCCCAAACCCGTTAGAGGGGAAGTATAAGGGCCAGCTTAGGCTAGCCTCATTGTGAGGCTGGGCTTGGGTTTGGGCTTTTAATTATTTTTTATTTTTTTAATTATTGTAAACTTGAAGTAAGTTGTTAATCAGCAAGTTATTTCAAAATAAAATAATAAATAAAAAAAATGAAGTAAATAAAAATTTAGAAATTTAATTTTTTAATATCAAATATTTTAATTTAAGCACCCTCTTAATTAATTAACACTTAAAAAGAGTTTATTATTATAATTTTAATTTTTTTATTCATTATTGATATATAAATTAGGAATTTAAGCTTTCTTTTATTAATTTTCTATTTTTAATTTTAATTTATTATTCTAATTTATAAATTTATTTTTTTAAATAGATGAATTAGGTTTAGCCTAGCTTTTTTCCTTTAAGTTATTGTCCAGGCTCTCATGTGGAGGTCCAAGCTAAAGCTTATGGCAACAGGCCAGGCCCAAGCTTTTTGCCATCCCTAACAGTGGTGGTATTTTTCACTTTCTTTGCTACAATTACACTAGAGGTTTACTGAACTTAGATTTTTTGGGCATGCCAAATATATATGAGTTATTAGTGTTTAAATATGATCACATCTTGTTCCGTGCATAGTTTTCTATGATTTCAAGTTTTGAGTATTTACCCTCATTTGATTGTCTGTTTTAAGAACACTTTTTTATTGTTTGAACAGTGCCAGATCTTAAAAGCTGTATTTCACATATAATTCATTATTGCATATTGCCCAATTCATAATTCATAAAGCAATTCGGGTTTAAAATCCATGATTTGGGAACTTAGATTTTTTTTGGTTGAAGGAATTAAAAAATTAGGTTTATATCCAAGTCTAGTATAATAAATTGATATTTGAATTTAGAAACATGAAGACTGAACTTGGACTGAAACCCTGATTTTGCCATTCCTAAAATAGAATCTTATCTTGGAATTTTTGACAATTTGATTTGGCTCTAAATGTTGCACATCTAGACTTTTAAGTGATAGTAGATAAGAAATGTAATTTCCTTTCAAAGGTTGGTTGACTACCCTCCCAAGAAAAACAACAAGTTTTGTTAACTAAACTTAGATTTTAATGCTTTGCAGATTTTTGGGCTTTATATCTTAATACACATTTAGGAAGGGTTATAAATTTTTTTTGTTTAAATAAATTTTATTCTCACATGTTACAACCATATGGATATGTAAATCCTTCTGCTTATTTAGCCAATTTAAGCCAATTCGATAGTGAAGTATTGTATCTTTTAAGTTATAATTTTAATGGTTTATGAACTATATTTTTTTCTTTTCTCTCATATGCTCTCTTTCAAGCTTTTAATAAATTAACTTGTTCTCTCTCACATCTTTCTCATTTTTTTAATTAATAATAAACCTCAAATTGAAATTAGCAAAATCTTGGATTATCACCCTCATCTACTACATGATGAGTTTTGTTAAATTTTGTACATAAGTAATTGAGTTGTAGGCTTTGTGTTGTTGATGGTGATGAAGAAAGCTGGTGGTAGCAATGGCGATGGTGATGGTGATGATGATGATGGACTTGATGGTAATGAAAATATGTAAGGGGTGGGCATTTAGTTTGGCTTTTATCGGTTTGGTTTTAGTTTAGTTTTGTTGATAAGAATCGAATGGTTTGTAAATAAGAGAACCAATCGGTTTATATTTTGTTTGGCTCAAAATCAAATTGAATCGAAAAACAGATCAATTTTCTTATTTAATATTAAAAAATAAAATACAAATATAAATATAAATATTGAAAAAAGTGAAACTCTAAAATATAAATCATCTCTTGCTTTCAATTCTAAGAGCATTACCAAAAAACTATTGTAACTTTTCACTTCAAATGTCTATTTTCTTACATGTGTGGTAAATAAAAGAATTAAAAAAAAAAAGCTTTCCTCCAAAAAACTCTTCAAATATAAACAAGTTTACATTTTAATCAATATTTCCCTCCACCAAATTTAACTATCTATATTTTTTTCTCGTCTAATATATTGATCCACCATTTTTCCGCTCCAAGAAATTTAATTACCCTCCAATAATTCCGTTGATGTGCTTTAATATGTTTTTTTTTTGTTATGTTTGTCCCCTTTTTAATATAATGCATGCTAATTAAAAAAAACTACTGGTAATTAATAAATAAAACATATAATGTTAATTATTATAACCACTTTAAAACACATAACAATACAAACAATCAAACATATATATATATATATATATATATATATATATATATATATATATATATATATATATATATATATATATATATATATATATTCCAATTTAGAATTTTAAAGTGCAGGAAAATCTGAAAAAATACATAAATCCTGCGATTTAAGTACTTAAAATTTTAAACTTTTAAGACTCCACGGTTTTAAAGTAAAGTTTTTTCAAACTTTTCCTGCACATTAAGATTCCGAACCAGAAACTGCTATATATATATATATATATATATATATATATATATATATATATATATATATATATATATATATATATATATATATATATATATATATATATATATATATATATATATGAAAAATAAATAGTAATTATAACACTTCTCTCTTTAATAAAAAATAATATAATATAAATAGAAGAGAGAGAAGCCACTCAACAATATTAAAGAGAAATAAACATTATATCATTTGAAGAATTTTAATTAAAGAGTTTTTTAGAGTTTTTAATGCTGATGTGGCTATAAATAGCAAAAAAACTTTGATCTAGTCTGCGACCTAAATAAGTAGGGCATTGGCCTAAATTCTAGGTAGGACTATGTTAGGGTTAGGGATTTATTAAAAAGTCTAAGCCCAACCCTTGGGCTTGAATATTGATTAAAGTAAAATTTTAAAAACATCTTTGAAAAGTTTAAATATACCCCTTTCTTATAAAATAAAAATACTCTTGAATGGTCTAAATACACCGCCTTTTTATAAAATAATAATATTAGAGTCACAAATCATTAGTATAAAGTAGTAAATACAAACTGATATGGTATGAGGAAATTGATTGAAAAATGATAACAATTATTTTTTTTTTAATTATATGGGCTCATGATGGTTTTTTTATAATCAGTCTCCTCATGCTACCTCATTTTTCATATACCTGTTTGCACAAAGTATTTGTGACTTTATCATTAATGCTTATAAATATAAAAAATATAAAAATATAAAAACAAAAAACCTACCAATTTAGTTCATCTATTTTTTGTCTTTTAAAAAACGCACTCAATAGCCGACATCCACTTATCCATAGCCAAATGCCATCCATCAGTCACCATAGTTTGAAATCCAATTTAAATTCTTTTAAAAAAATAAATTAAAAAAAGAGAAAATATTTCTTAGTATTTCCAATTGAATATTACCACAACTCTATCCAATCTTCAGTCTCCCCTTAATGTTGAACTAGATTTTCAACTAGTGGAGTTGAATAATAGATTTGTTGAACAGACAATGGAGCTCACTCTTACTTCAACTTTAAGTTTTATTGATGCATTTGAGTCATTAAAATTGAATATATTGTAGTCTTATTAACATATTTTACCCTCAAGATTTCGCTCGATTAATCTACCGGCTCTGGGAAGATAATTAGAATGCCTAGTAGTATTTTTTTTTTCATTTACACTGTACTTTTATTATTAGTTTTTTGCATGTATCGTATTTCATAATTTCATTTATATTGCACAAATATTTTGAGCAATAAGATTTGTTAGATGTATTTTTAATTTCTTATTAATAAGTTCTTTCCTATAATAGAAAAACATTTAATTAGAAAAAAAAATCAACCCACATACAAAAATATTGATAGCTTTGCCACTGATCGTTTCCACCTTATAGGAAATATAGTAGCGTACAGAGGAGCAGAGGGGGCGAGTGGAATCGAGCTGCGGATCCTACTCTAGAGACAGAAATACCCATAAATACCCACATTAATAACGGGTCTAGTTTCAGTATTGAATAGATTAACTCAAGGACCTTGACGGAACTACATTAAAAGCTAAGCAACGGCGTGTAACTATGGAAATTAATAAAGTAAACTGAAAATTGTGGGTTAATAAAACAATTGGAGCGAGCAAATATCATTAGTAAAAATAAATAAAAAACAAGAGATAATTCTGCCCAACAAAAAAAGCCCACTTAATATTGGGCTCATTTATGGGATTGATCCAACAATTGTCCCGCCAAAACAGGGCCGTCTTCATCTCGTTCCCGCCAAAACCATAGCCACAGCTGAAAGTAAAGATACACATTGGCCCCCTCGCCGTCATTCTCTCGCTACTCTAATAATTTTACTTACTCTCCATCCCAGCTTCGAAGTCGGAACCATATCGGGTAGTTACAAAATGGATATCAGTCAACAAGAATTTCAAGAACGCAAGCGAGAATTTTATGATTTCTTAGAACTAAGTGTGCGTTTTCATCTCTTTTACTCGCCTCTGTTTTTGTTAATTATGTAATTTGTTTACATTTAATGAGGTCAACTTTCCTTTTTTGGTTGACGATTAGATATACCAAGATGAGATAAAGGCCATGATCAATCACAAACGCTGCCGCCTCATCGTCAACATCTCCGATCTCTACACTTTCCGTGAAGACTTGCCTCCCAGGTTAGTAACACTGGTAGCAACTTATTTATTTATTTATTTGTTCCAATTAAGCTAACATTAAAGTAAAAACCCATCTTGATTGAATTGGTGTCAATTTGATGTGATTTTGGTTTTTGTGGCAAGTTGTTTTTTGGTTTGTTTTCTATGTTTTTATCCTTTCTAATGTGATTTTGATTTTATGATTTTGCTCAATTTAGGCTTCTCAAGAATCCAGTCGAGTACTTGCAACCATTCTGTGAGGCGGCGACAGAGTGGGCACGCAATATTGACCCTAAGTACTTGAAGCAAGGAGAACAAGTTCTTGTGGGCTTTGAAGGTCCGTTTGTTTCTCGTTGCGTTACTCCAAGAGACCTTCTTTCTCAATTCATCGGCTCTATGGTCTGTGTCGAGGGCATTGTCACTAAATGTAAGCTTTTGTCTTTCAACCATATTATTATATTAGTACTTTCTTATCATTTGCAATTGATTTGAGCCATTGTTTATGTTCATCAGTTTTGCATGGCCAAAGCGACTAATGATTTTGGAGATATTGAGAGTAATGCATTTTTAGGTGTGATATTGATGTGTGTAGATCTAATCTAGGAGCCATCTCATATTTAGGTTCTCTTGTAAGGCCAAAAGTTGTTATAAGTGTTCACTACTGTCCTACAACTGGGAGCTTTCTTACTCGCGAATACCGAGATATTACATCAAATACGGGTGTGCCCACTGGCTCTGTATATCCCACAAGGGTAATATCAAGTTTTCAGCTTTCATAATTATGTTGTAATTGTTCAAAAGGAGTCCCTTATGGAGGATACTGTTTCAGGATGAACATGGAAACTTATTGGTGACTGAATATGGGTTATGCAAGTATAAAGATCATCAAACCTTATCAATGCAAGAAGTGCCGGAGAAATCTGCACCTGGTCAGCTTCCACGAACAGTGGATGTCATAGTTGAAGATGACCTGGTTGATTCATGCAAACCTGGAGATCGGGTGGCTATTGTAGGTACATACAAAGCTCTTCCTGGCAAAAGCAAGGGCAGTGTGAACGGAGTATTTAGGTATTTCCAGTCGTGTACCATTGACACTGCTTTTCTTTCTATACAGCAAAATGTTGTTTGGCTTCTGAACTTTACATCTTTCTCCCCTTCAATTTAGGACTGTTCTGATAGCTAACAATGTTTCTCTGCTCAACAAAGAAGCGAACGCACCTATCTACACTCCTGAAGACTTAAAAAACATAAAAAAGATTGCTGAGAGAGATGATACATTTGACCTTCTTGGTAATTCACTAGTGCCGTCTATCTACGGGCATTCATGGATAAAGAAAGCTGTGATTTTATTGATGCTTGGAGGAGTGGAAAAGAATTTAAAGAATGGCACTCACTTACGAGGGTGAGTTACTTCGGTTCTTTTATGTCAGCATATGTTTGATGGATATCATAACCAGCCATCCATTGTTCTGACCAAATGCCATGAACGAATCCCTCTTTAATCTAATTTTTGCTTTATTCAGGCTACATCTTTATGCTCTTCATATGGTGTCTTGTTTCTTTTAGGGACATTAACATGATGATGGTTGGTGATCCTTCTGTTGCAAAGTCTCAACTGCTGAGAGCAATAATGAATATTGCTCCATTGGCCATATCAACCACTGGTCGTGGTTCTTCTGGTGTTGGTTTGACAGCTGCTGTAACTTCTGATCAAGAGACAGGCAAGCACCTCAATTGCCTCTAGCAAGTTAGCTTTACATGTCTCCTTTTTACTTGCCATCCACCCATCCCTTCCCTAGCAAAAAACAAAGGAACTGAGTCTCCCTCCAATGTTGGTCAGAAGGATGGATCCCTTGGTCTAATGGTCTTTTACAAGAGATCTAACCTACAACCATTTTTTGTGGACATTCAGTTTCGCATGTTAATTTTATTGGAAAATATTTAAACTTGTGATCAGGGGAACGAAGACTAGAAGCTGGTGCCATGGTACTTGCTGATAGAGGTGTTGTCTGCATTGATGAATTCGACAAGATGAATGATCAAGATCGTGTTGCTATACATGAGGTGATGGAGCAGCAGACTGTGACCATTGCTAAAGCTGGTATTCATGCATCTCTGAATGCTCGATGCAGTGTTGTGGCTGCTGCTAATCCTATCTATGGAACTGTAAGTAGTAATTCAGGGCTACTAAAGTTGGATGTGATACTATCTACTATATTTCTTCTTATTGATGCTTCATTTGCTTGATTTTGTGCTGGTTCCTGGTGGCATGTACAGTATGATCGTTCGTTGACTCCAACAAAGAATATTGGACTTCCAGACTCTTTGCTTTCTCGTTTTGATTTATTGTTTATTGTACTGGATCAAATGGATCCCGATATTGACCGTCACATCTCGGATCATGTTTTACGGATGCACCGGTATCGGTCTGTAATGGATGGAGGTAGCTCAGAACTTTTCTAGTGTTTAGAAGACTGGTGGCCTTGAAACGATGTTTGAAAGTGTTTGCTAACACAATTTAATAATGTAGGAGAGGCAGGACTAGATGGGAGTTCAAGGTATGGAAGGGAAGATGAAGTTGATACTGACCCATCAGTGTTTGTCAAATATAACCGAATGCTGCATGGGAAGAGAGCACAAAGGGGTCAGAAGCATGATACTCTCACCATCAAGTTTCTAAAGAAGTATATTCACTATGCAAAGCATAGGATTCAGCCTGAACTGACTGACGAGGTTGTGATTCTTATTGTACTTTTTGGCTCTTTTTTTTTCTGTCAATTTCTTGTATTTTTCGTGTCATTCTAAATTGCTGGTCTGCTGCATCCTTTTCAATTTAACATGAATTATAGTCTCTCTTGTGGGCAAACAAAATTTTGTAATCTACTGTCTGGAGGGCATACTCACTATTTTATTCACAGGCATCTGAACACATTGCAACAGCATATGCAGAACTCAGAAATAGCAGTTCAAATGCAAAGGTCAATATGTATAATTAGCTACAATTTATCTTTGGCATAATTATTACAGTGATAAGTTCTTTAATCATCAGCCATGTTGCTTGCTATTTGTAGACTGGAGGAACGCTTCCTATTACAGCCAGAACATTAGAAACCATAATACGTCTCTCAACTGCTCATGCCAAAATGAAGTTGAACAGGAAGGTACATAATTGTGTCATGTTTTAATATGATTTTCCACTAATCTGATAAATGATGATATTATGGAATGTCTATTCACTTTTATCCTTTGCTTTTCAGAAATTGATTCATCTTTTGATTTTTTTTTTTTTTGGATTCTTTGAACTGGGGCAGAAGGAATTTTTCATACTTAGAATCTACTGGTCTTTCTTGTGTTTCAATGACCTATTGTATGTAATAGAGTTTGTTACGCCACTTCGCTACACTACTAGTGTTTGATAAATGTATCTTGGCAGATTTCGAAGTCTGATGTTGAAGCTGCTCTAAAAGTTCTAAATTTTGCAATATATCACAAAGAATTGACTGAGATGGAGGAGCGTGAGCAAGAAAGGCAAAGAGAACAAGAGAGAAATCCAAGGGCTGAGCACCCTAGCAGAAATGATAGAGCAGACCACAGCACTAATGATAATGAACGGTGAGAATGACAGCCCATACTTTTCTTGTGGACAATTTCAATTATATCACCTAAGAACAATCTTGGTTTTTTTGTTGAAATACACTAATTTTCGAAGTCATTGATTACCCTAGGATCTAGTATTTTGGTTCTATTGGATGAGTAAAAATTGAAAGTATGCAGTTGAACCCTTTCCCTCTCTCTCTTTCTGGGATTAGAATTTTTTGAGTTGCATGATAAGCAAGTAAAAAACAATGGAAATTATATGGCGGTGGAAGTAGATGAAATATAAAGTAAATCTGATAATGTTTTAAGTAAGTTGACTTGGCTTTCTTTTCCATTTTCAATTAGTTCCATGGATGTAGACGAACCTCCAGCAGCTGTATCCGGTGTGAATGTCTCTCCTCAAAGGTCTGTATGGTAGCAGGCACTTGCTTTATCATATTTAAGTTTACCCCATTTTATGCATTTGTTTTGCAGTTACATCTCCCTATTAACAGTTCGATGACTTTTTCTTTTGTTGGCTCGCAGAATGGAAGCATTTAATTCAATATTTGGTCAACATATGAGGGCAAATCGCTTGGATTTGATAACCATTACAGAGGTAGAGGAAATTGTCAACACTGGAGCAGATGCCCATTATTCAAGGGCAGAGATAACATTACTATTAGAGGTGAAGTTGATCTTTAAGTAAATTCACAAGAATGAACAGTCAGTTATGCAATTTTGATTTTTTTTTCAGTGAATATTAGCTATTTTCTATCCTCAAGTCCCGCAATCTATATGAGCCTACTTAACCTTAAGCTCTTTCTATGTTCTTCAGAAACTGCAAGATGAGAACAGAGTGATGATAGCTGATGGAATTGTACATATGATATCATGACATGTTAAGTGGAGCATCCATGATGGAAAAATTTTATAAGGTTTGTAGTTGCTTTAAATTGTGAGATTGAATGGATCTGGTTCCCCATTGCTCTCAAGTAATTGATTCCCTTCATTTTAACAAAAACATTTTGCATTTTTGGATTAGGAATTTGCCAACAGAGCACATTGTTGGAGGGAATTAATAAAATCTCTCTTTTTTGGAGGAAACTGAAGGCTCAAAGCTGGACCAGAGAATTACAGTTGATTGAAGTCGCAGTTCTTAGATACCCCAAAGAGAAACAATGTATGTTTAATTTATCCTTAGCATCTTGTATTGCAAACTCCCTGCAACATCTGGCATGTTCCATCCTTGGTAGGTTACTTGTTTTTTTGTCTTGGTTCCAGCTAGCGGTGAATGAAAGATCAGAAAGATTGTCCATCCGTATCCATATCTTTTTCAATTATATTTTTCCGTTCTGTTCAAGTGTTGGAGGACATTCCGAATTTTGATTCTTTGCCCGACCGTAAATCTTGCTTGCTGTGTAAGTCTAGAATGCGCCTAAGATTCTTATGCATGGCTTGTTTATATGGATTACGAACGATTTGAGAATGTGATTACCCAGAAAAGAGTCAATCGTTTACCTTTTGTTTTAATGATAAACAGAGCCATGCCTCTTGATTACTTATAACACGTAGGTACATAGCATTGAGAGAATTTGCCTCAAAATTAGGGTCCTTTCATGTTCTAAAAATTATTCTTATATTCTTTCAAAAAAAAAAAATTATTCTTATATATATTTAAATGAGAGTTTTGTGGATGCAGTCTAAATTTTTAAAAAAATTGTGAACATTAATTTTGAGATGTATTTGTGAGCAATGGTAATACTATTATTATAAAGATAATTCTCATTAAATTTAGACGAGTTATTACAATTAGAAAAGGAATTTTTATCTATGATATTTACAATCATAAATCCAATTGTACCTTCACAATATTGGCAAAATATTTACTCCATCTCTCATTTTGTCAATATTTTGCTTTATTTGTAATTAATTTTTTTTCCCACCTCCATAGCCATAATTAAGGTTCCATTCTTTCACATTTCATCTCAAAACCAAGTGATGTCCATTCGTATAAGATAAGGGGAAAAAAAGGATTTCTGTTCTTGACATCTGTAAAGCTCTGGGATTTTTATTTATTTTTTAATCATCTCTGTTTTGGAGAAATTG
Source organism: Murraya paniculata (assembly GCA_030449075.1). Classification (NCBI taxonomy): domain Eukaryota; kingdom Viridiplantae; phylum Streptophyta; class Magnoliopsida; order Sapindales; family Rutaceae; genus Murraya; species Murraya paniculata. Next base: position 2,671,515 of record JAEVFN010000005.1, read on the forward strand.
AGATTGAAATGAGTATTATCGTGAAAAATAAGTGTTCTGGTCTTCTGGAGTAGGTATTTGAAAAGGGGATCAGAATTTATTAAATTGCTCATCCTTTTTTTTTTTTAAATAATAATGAAGCAACTACAGAGGAACAATGCTTTACAATTTGACTATCCCAAATCCAATCAAGTAAAAACTTCAATTTTTAAAGAAGAAACACAATTTTCATGGAACAAAAACTGATTTCATCACTAATAAAAATTAAATTTTTGCCTCACCAGAAAATTTATGGTCGTTTTATCTCTTTATCTTTTAAGGTAATTTTACTTGGGTTAAAAGTATAAATTCTGGAAAAGGAGTATTTACACCATTTCTGGTTTTAAAAAAAAAATCTTACTTTTACCTTCACTACGCTGGCGGAATATTTACAGCATTTCTGGTTTATAAATATTTTACTTTATTTATTTATTAATTCTGAAAGAATTAAATAGTTTCTTTTAAAAAAAAAAAAAAGAGAGAAAGCAGAACATATTAGAAGCGGAGCAACGTGGCAAAGCCATGGCTTTGTAAAATTGAGAGGAAGCGAAAACCCGAAAACTAAACAAACAAATCCAGTGACTGGTCGATGGCCACTCCTCTGATTCTGAGAAATTGTCCCACTCTCTGCACTCTCAACTCTAACCAATCCCCTCTCCGCACTCTCATATTGACTAAACCCTTCTCCGTTTCCACGACCAAAACCGGATCGCATTCAATCAACTCTACCAAGGTGACTCTCAAAACCTTCTTTTCTTTTTGGTCTTTAGTTAGTAAATGTCTTATTCTTGATGTACTACACAATGCACTCATTGTTTTAGATGGGAAGAAGTGAAATAACTGAAGAAGCAGAAGAAAATGTAAGTGTCAAGAAGAAGAAGATATTTGTGGCTGGAGCAACTGGCAGTTCCGGGAAAAGGATTGTTGAGCAGCTTCTAGCAAGGGGTTTTGCCGTCAAGGCCGGGGTTCGGGATTTGGACAAGGCTAAAACTACTCTTTCCCAGGACAACCCGTCTCTTCAAATTGTTAGCATCTCAATTCCTCAAGTGCAGTCATTTTGTGGGAATTGAAATTTAATTGGGGCTTTCTTTTTGTTAATTTTAGGAATTGTATTGAGTTCCTTTTTGATAGGTGAAAGCAGATGTGACGGAGAGTTCTGCCAAACTAGCAGAAGCTATAGGTGATGATTCAGAAGCTGTGGTGTGCGCCACTGGGTTTCGGCCTGGTTGGGATTTGTTTGCCCCTTGGAAGGCAAGTTGGTTTTGTATCTCTTCAGGAGAAAATCTGTACTTGTTTTGATTACGTAGGCCCATATCCATGTTGAAAGACAACCATTTGCAATTGCTGGTTCAGCTATGCCCGTATCTTTTCTCTTGTCAGTCGTTGCTCTAAAATTTCAATCTGTTCTTGTGCCAATCCATTGACAAATACACTCATGTTGTTGTGCAGGGATGCAAATGATTAATCTTACCTGTGTTTATCTTACTCCCTTACATCTTTGTTTATGACTTCAGAAGTGTATTACCAGACGATTATTAGGTTAGGGGTTATAATTTCATATTTGGTATTCATTCTTGAAATGATGAAATCAGTTGTTAGTCTAGTGGAGTTATGTATACAACCTTTCATATTAAGTTTTACAGATTTATTGTTTTTCATATTAAGTTTTACAGATTTATCGTTAACATGCATGATGCATCCCAGAATTCAATCCTCCATCTTGATTGGATGCATGAAAGTTTATTCTTTCATACTTTTATCTTCCTGACTATTTGGTAGATTATGTGCTGTAGTTTTATGTAGCTTATGAATTTCAGGTTGATAATTTTGGCACAGTAAACCTTGTTGAAGCATGCCGGCAAACAGGCATTAACAGATTCATACTTATCAGCTCCATTTTAGTCAATGGAGCTGCAATGGGGCAAATACTAAATCCAGCTTACATTTTTCTGAATGTGTTTGGCCTCACCTTAATAGCAAAGCTTCAGGCAGAGCAATACATCAGGAAATCTGGTATTAACTACACGATTATAAGGCCTGGTGGATTGAGAAATGAACCCCCAACTGGAAACATTGTCATGGAGCCAGAAGTAAGGGCATTTATCTAAGGACTTCCAGCTTTCAATTTCTTTTATGCTTGCATGTGTACCACAAATTTGATTCTCGCATTCTCTCTTTAGGATACTCTTTATGAAGGTACCATTTCCAGAGATCAGGTTGCAGAAGTTGCTGTTGAGGCACTACTCCATCCCGAATCATCTTACAAAGTTGTGGAGATTGTTTCTCGTGCTGGTGCTCCTAAGCGTTCATATGAGGATCTTTTTGGTTCCATAAAGCAACGATGAGTTTCACATTCAAAATAACTGTGCACAGGCTAGTGATTTATTATTATTATTATTATTAATTTTTTTATTGGGGGGGTTGGTAACATACGAAATAACATTCCAACCTCTTCTTTCGTATGCTGAATGCTTTGTTTCAGATTTCTTTCGAGCGTTCTGTGGCCAGTAATTTGTCTGCCAGTTCAGAGTTCTGAATCTCCGTACATTTTGATTTTTACCGTTGGTTTCATGAGTGCCAGATGTTAGGAAGATTAAATTGTGTATCAGTATAACTTTGATCCTTTTGAGTTACTAAAAAGAACAATAATTAATTATTCTCTGGTCTCTGATGCATCAGGTAATTAAACTTCAGTGGCTAGTATGGATTAATGGGCTTGGACACCATGCCAATCTGCGTCGGGAGTAAAACTAATTGAAAAGGATCAGTGAAATGGATGATTTTGCAGAGGCTTGGAATATCATTAAAAAAACAATAATCTCTTATTGGATATAAAAGATATAATAGGGTAATTCAGTAGCACTGGATAAAGAGCTTTCACATTCTTAAAAATAGAAGTCGCTTGAATGAAACGCAATCGATCGGCAAAGAAAGAGCTTAACGCAAAACTATTCAGGAAGTAACCAAAATAGCAAATGATGAAATTTACAAAAACCAAGCCAGAAGATAAGCCATGGCCGCAGCCAGCGAAACAGAAACACCAAGACCTGCTCCAGTGCTTTCCATTGGTGCTGGTGCGATTCCTCCCAAATCTTCAGCCGCGTTCGCGGCCCCAAAAGTGCCAAAAGCCAAAAGAACCATAATGTAGATGGTGAAAGCCATGCTCATTTTGCAGCCCTGCATTCTCTCACTCAGAACTCGAATGGTTAAGAACAATTTGGGAACTGATCACTTAGTGAGAAAGTTGCAGAAGTGATTTTCTTTAGACTCTGCAACTAGCCGAGTATAATGGAGACAGCATATGGGTTTTATAATACCGTTTTAGCATATAATTATGAATCTGCCAACTATACTATGTTCGTTTAACCACAAACAAAATGATTTGAAGGTGGTGTGCTGTCAGTAGCATAAATTTTCTTTTCTGACTCCATTAACCTCTGAAACCAGGCTGGACCAAACTGTTCAACAATGGCACGTAACTATTTTGCAATCATGCAAATGTCCTAAAATACTATTGTTTCCAGCTTCCAGCTATGTTTTTGCTAGTTTTAGTGAGGATTAAGGTTGTAGCATGTGATAGTGCAACATTATATAAAAAAATTTTGTTGAATAGGTGTAATCTTATCGGAAAACTTTGCCGTCTATGGTATTTATCATGATTTTGATAGTAGAAAATTACGAAAAAAAACTGACCATTAAACGTAATTAATTGAAAGCTTGCTTTTCTGGCAATGGGAACCATGTTAAGAGTATCACCTAACTGATTTTGGTACTGATATACAGACAAAGGGGCATTATTTACTGAATCTGGCATGTGGTCAGTGGAGCAAAAATAATGCATACGTAATTAAAATATGTGATTTATGCAGCCCCGCATATTTTCAGATAAGTTGGGTTTAATATGGGCTGAGAATTTGGTTTGGCATTCCAAGCCTGATCCACTACTAAAATGAATTTTAAGTAGAAAATGAATTCGATGGCATTCACCAGTTGAAAGACATCAATAGTTCATACGATCAGCCAGAAACATTAATGAGGCGCGCGAAATTGTTCCTTCTATCATCTATTTCATATAAAACATGACTGCACTGTACAATATTAAATAAGTGTTAGCATAAAAAGCAAGAGTTCAAAGATTCAAATATACATTTTGCTCCAAAACTATGGCATTAGGATGATTGGGAAATGATTGATCTGGTAAATCAATGCCCACTTCAGGAAAAATATTGTCATCACTTTCGATTCATGTCTGTTCTCTATTTGATGCTGCCTTTTGCTTTTCCAACAATTTGCGAAGATAGGCCTGTCTTAGTTTCTCCCGGCGAGCTTCTGCTTGTTCTTGCCTGCGCAATTTTAGCTCAGACGCCTTTTCTCTTGCTTGGTTTACTTCTTCGTGAACTTCCCTGAAATGAAGAGAAAACCACTAATCAATCATTGTATGGATCTCAGTAGCATGACATACAGAGCCTAGTATGTAATAACTGCAATCAGATCAAAAAAATAAAATAAAAGCAAACAATAAAATAACTAAATTTTATGTAAGAGAGCTGTTATATAAAATAATTTTATAAAATTTACTGTTCTTACACTCAAATTTTGAACAATTATTCAACTTTCATTAGCCCCCTTCTTCTTTTGCATGATATTATATGTTAGCATATTGTTTGTTTCTCTCAGGATGTTAGTCAAGTACACCGCCATCAGGAGATAATACAAAAGGGACATCCTCTTTCCGAAATACTCTATGGTTCTCTCATTTTATAATTGCTCTACGTGTCCTACTTTCCCAACTTTTTCCAGTTTTCCTACCACAAATTCTTATTTGCATTCTCTCTATTGTTACCTACTTATAAAAATGACAGTCCTCAAGCTTGTCAATTACGGCCATATTCTCCTGTCACCTCTCCAGTTAAATTCTTTTTATTTTTCCTTCTACAAGGTATACCTCGTAAATCAACCTAAGAAAGCCTACAGCAGGTATGCACCCTTGTTTCTTCAATTGACAATATATAGTAGCTTAATTGCACAATATAGAGATATATTACTACATAATTTCTGTTGCATGAGCAGCCGTTCCACCAAGGTTTACAAGCAATTCTAAGCCTGCTGAATGGTGTCTTTAGAAAAAATATAAGCATCAATCCATATATTAGACTCCTACCCACAAATTTAACAGTCAGAAAGTGTGCTATATAGTCCATTAAAATTGCGAGTCAAAACTCCCACATCATGTTTATTTACCTTCACAGTATGCCAAACACCAAATGTCATACCGAGAGAGAGAGAGAGAGAGAGAGAGATAAAAGAAAAAAGCTTTACCTCACGAAACGCTTGTGTTCACTATTGTCCATTGTTCCAGATGTTCGCCCAGGTGCAACAAACTTCATGTTAAAAAGCATAGAACCATTGTCCTCATATTCATTATTGTCTGATGGGGCTGCGGAAGAAACATCAGAGCCATGTGGCTGCTGTGATTCCAGCTCTGTACCCTTACGGAAAAAGTCAACACAATACTTCTCCTTGTCTTCCTCATCTGATAGCTCTCCCCTCAGCAGTTTCTCATATAACTCAGCCTTCTTCTCTAAAGCAGCATAGCTGGCTGATCCATCATTAGCTGCTTTCAACTCAAGCTTGTCCCTAGATGGCATATACACAAGCACAAGCAAGCATGATTAATCTTAGTAATAGAATCAACCAGGCAATCGCTTAATACGCCAAAGTCCAAACCAATTATTGGAGCAGTCTATTATTAACTCAACACCACCGCTGAAAATTGAATGAAAAAAAAAATCAAATTTTTAAGCGCTCAAACATTAAATGGAATTAGGGTTCTAACTTCTAATCCTCATTGATATTAAGTCCTAAATAATTAAATCTTAAAACGTGAAAAAATAAATAAATAAATAAATAAAAAGTAAAAAGAGGGGAGGTACTTGAGAGCTCGGGCGTCGACGCCGGAGTTCTTGAGGGAGAAGGAATCGCGTGGAGCGATCTTCTTCTTTGCGCGGAGGAACTCAACATCAGGGCCGTTCAAATCCTTGGATTTTCTAGATTCTTCCTGAGACTGGTAAAGCTGGGCCTTGAGTTCTAAGATGGAGGAGGGACCCACTCCTTCTATCGACCGTTGCTTTTTTGGCATTATTGATGATTCCGTCAGCCATCCCAGTGATTCCACCACCACTCTCTTCTTCCTCTCCTGTTCCTGGTCCTGTTCCTCACCCATTTTTTGCTCTTGATTTTGATTTTGATTTGTCTTCTTTGAGATTCAGGATTGGGGTTTCGTGAGAGATATGAGATGCGGCAACTGCAGCCGCCTGATTCTCTCCTTTCCTGTTAATTTCACTGCCGCCCTCTCTAAACGACTTGTCGTTTGTTCGTACGAATGAAGCCACATTGGCCTTCGTAAATTCAAAAAGTATTCAAAAATAACACTCTGACCTGATTTTGACTTATAAAAAAAATATAAAACTAGCATTTGAGTTTTATTAAATTTTAACCTTTTTTTTTTTTTGCAGTTGGCTGAGTGATTTTTAATTTATTTTTTTTAATTTATTGTATTTTAATAATTTTTTTAATTGAAAAATCAGTTTTCAAGGTCGTTTTTTGAAGTGCCTATGATACTCCCATATTTTATTAAGTAATAAAAGTAACTAATTATGAATAAGCTCTTAGCCTATTGGTTTGAGAAAACGAGTAAGCGTTGCTATCATTCATCCTCCTCTTATATTACTGAAATTGTGGATTATTTACGCTCTAAAATTGTTTTGAACATTTTAATTTTAATAAAAAGATTTATTATAAATATATGAATTATTATTAAAAATAATTTATTATCGTAATCAATACTCAAATAAAGAACGAGAAAATCAATATTAAAAAGAAAAATTAACCATATGTTTTACTTTTTAATTTTAAAAAATAAAAATAAAAAAGGTATATATTATTGCCTTCTATTAAAGAATTATTGACTACACTTTTTGGGCTTAAATCTAGTTGTCGACATAGCAAGAGTATTTTCGAAACATTTATTGCGAGGGACAAATACAAAGCTAATTAACGAAGCTACGAAACTACAAGATATTAATTGGGGGAGCTACAGCTACTTATTCAAAACGGAGAGCTACAAAGTTGATTCCAAGATCTCTAGCTTCAGTGATGAATCGTACTTTTTAAAGATCATTTGCTTCAGTACTCTTGGTCTTTTGCCGAGAATTAATCAAGATTGATTCAAGAAATGGGACGAACAAGTAATGGCAACACACGATTTTTACTATTGTGCTGAACGGTATGTCCATCTCCATTTTGGTACGTGCATTGAGCCATTCTCGCTAGATTGGTCGCAAACCGAACAAAATTGTTGGTCAATAATAAGTGATCGGCATTTTCATCTCCATCTTTATTGTTCATCTTCATCCATGTTGCTGTGATCAAATCTCTGATGTGTTCGCGAGCATCGCTTTCTGAAGCTCCAGTTTCATGCATGTAACATTGAATTGCTTTAGGAACGTCTCCTCTTTTCACCTCATCCTAAGATAAATCAAGCAAGAAATTAATATTAATTCGTTAAACTATTATTATATATGCATATAACATATGAATCATAAATTAATTCTTTGGAATATGTATTATAATATAATAGAGTGAAAAATCATTAAAAATATATAAGATGCATGTTGATGTTAGATAATTGATTAATTTTTGCATGCTCTTGCTTCGATAGGTATCGTACCGATGACGTTGCCAAATCATTTGCAAGTCGAAAAATCATTGATGGCCAACGAATTATATTGGGGTATTCTTCTAAGAATTGCAAGGACTCCTTTGTTGGTGGATTTGCAATCAAAGTATAAGCATGCAGTAGAATTACAGGCCCTGATACTGAGATCCAAGCATTGTCCATGTATTCTTCAAGGGTTGGAATGTATCCGCTGGTGTACCATTTTGCCTCCAACAAAAAAGATTTGCACATATCTGCCCACTGCAGTGCAAATATTATCATTATTATTATTATTACTACTATCATCATCGTCGTCGTCATCAATACCAAAGCATAAAAATGAAAAAAAAAAGTATATTGAAGATTAATTTATTAAAATTAATTAATTACCGCTTTCTTAAGGTAAGGAATGATGTGAACTCCTTGTTCCTTGAGAATATCAAAAGCTATTTCGTTTGTTGAATTATGGAGAACATGAAAACACAGCTTCATATAGTATGGAAGTTGATCCATTGCGTTGACATCCCATCTGCAATCCGAATATTTTTTAATTAATTGATGAATATTTATAATAGAACTAGCTAATTTAACTGCACAGAGAGAGAGAGAGAGAGAGAGAGAGCGCTTGATAAAATTAAAGACTCGTATACCGTACTAACCTCTCAACGGCATCTGTGAATAGCTCGAGTTCATCCAGGGTACCATACACATCATAAACATCGTCAATAGTCGTAATTAGTGCGTTGACCTTTGTGGACATCCTTCTACAATATCCGAACTGAGGCTCCCATACCTCGCCCAAGGCCCAGAAGAAATTCTCCATTATCCTGTCCCTTGCAAAATGCAGCTCCCCAAGACCCGTCTTCCTCCACCACCTTGACACGTACTTGAGCTCTTCTTGGTGCGCTGCTTGCACAGCATTAAAGTCCAGAATAGCAAGCTCTACCAAGACTTGGTTCATGTCTGGCCCTCTTTTGTATACATCAATGAACCACCTTGCCTCCAATCTTACCATCCTCCAATGTAATGGAAGGTCCAACGCATGCTTCACTAATGTTGAAAGATATCCATCGTCATCGTCGTTATTGTGCTTCACGTATTCTTTGAGATGTGTGGTTGTGAAATTTATAGCTTCATCGAAGATATTGCTCTCTTCTTCTGCCAAAAGATATGCAGCTTCATACAGTGCCAAAATTCCTTTGATATCTTCACCGAGGCATGACTTAAACTTCCCCTTCTCGTCCATGAAACAAGAGAGAGTTCCTACAACAACACATTTGAATCATGTACATATATCAAATCAGCAAGCTCAAAGAAATATATAAATTGAATTATCTTTTCAAGAGGAGAGAAATGTTATTTGATCATATATATAGAACAAAAACTTCCATTAGATTTGGGTACGTACCTTGTGCATGTATATCAAAGCCATGATGTCTTAGGAGTCTAAATTCAAGAGCTAAGGCATATAACGAACTTTCTTGTTTATCCTTGGCATGGTAACTGCTGCGTCTGTTTCTCTCGTTGTATATCCTACTGAGAAATCTTTTAATTTCGTCCTCAAAGTGATAGGATACTCCAAGTCTTTGCAAATTATCAACAATCTCCAGTTGACGCACCGCATCCACGTAATCAGCCTCTTTATTGTCAAGCATTAACCTCACTTCTCCCTTGAGCTTTTCGATCCGTTGGGCATATGATTCTCCCTACAATGATTACCAAAAAACAAAAGTGATTTGTTTTAGCTTTACGTTAGAAATTATCAATTCCAGATAATTAATTAAATCATCACTATACCACATATCCATTTGACAGAGATTGAAGGTAATCGTAGCCCCATATAGAAGGCTGATAATTGGCAGATCGCCTATTATTAACTGCCTTCTCATACACTTTGGAAGCATTAGCAGCCGTGCATTGGACCGGAGATGCACAAAAGCCATTGTTATTGCTGATGCTGAGTGATCCAACTGCTGAGATGCAACTTCTAGGCTTCAATCCAGTGAAGTTAGCAGCAGGCACTGAAGCAATCAGTTGATGAGCCATTAATTTAATTTACTAAAAAGCAATTCTCCTGAAACCTCTTCTTTGTCGCGCTCTCTCTCCTCTTTTAATTTATTCGTATGCTACAATGCTTTAATTTGTACCGTCCTATTCACTAGACGCCACTATTTATAGACACCATAAATCATTGCGTGTTGCACATGCCTTCGTGTTACACATGCCTCTTCCTCGTACCTATAATTATTTTAAAATATGACTTCTACCTATCAAATCATTACCTAATCAGAACTTCTTGACAACAAGCAATAATGTTTAAAAGACGAATCCAATTTTCATTTTTAAATATCTTAATTGAGACTGGATTTAAAACGTGATCGTATATGTTGTTTTTCTCAGCCGACCACATGCCAGATTGAATTAGTCAAAGCATACATGCAATCCCACACAATATCAGACAATCAGCTGCTGAGGATTGAGTGACGTGGGATAAGTACTTAAGTTTAATTTTTTTTTATCGTGTTCTAATTTTGTCAATTAGATTTTATTTTAAAGTCGTATTTTAGTATGTCATTAGAGTTTTTTCAGTATTATTTAGGCGGTAGGTAGGATTCTATTTCTGTAGTTAAGTTTCTTTAGGCAAGTAGATTTAATTGCTCTATCTACAATAGAGTGTTGCGTCATTTGTTTTAATGACCTTGGATTAATAAAAAAAAATTCTTTTATAATTTCTTTTAGAAATATCTATTAAAATCTCTTTTGTAATATTGTTTAGTTGTTTGGATTAGAGTATCATTTAATCTTATTATAAATGGTGAGGTATTTAAATTTTTATTATCTTGGTGACGTATTTTGTATACTAACTTTTTTTTTGCTTCCATTGCCCACTACTTTATTTATAAGGTTGTAGTGTGTTTTAACCCCAAAATTAAAAAGCCTTGTAGCATGCGATTTTTGCTGAAATTTTTGGCTATCTTATCTGCTGAAATCTGCTATACCTCTAAGATTTCGCGCTTATGATATTAGATAGTTAATTTGATAAGGTCTAAAAGTCGTACACCACAAAAGAAACTAAGAGTCAGTTTGGGAATGCTGTAACTTTTAAAATAATTATTATTAGCTGTACTGTAGAAATGATTAGTTGTGAAAAGAATCAGTAAAGTATTCGGTAAAATTTTATTTTCAGAAGTACTGTGAATTTTGAAAATAGTTATGGACATTTCGTAAATCTTACTGTTAAACTGCTAACAAAAAATAAATGACCAAAATGTACATAATATAGAATAAAATTTATTTATGCATATAAAGATATGTACGTACAATATTTTTAATTGTGTATTATAATAATTTTAACTAAAACTAAAATTTATAATATATTGATTTTATTTTTTATCTTAAAACATTTGATAATTAAAATTATAATATAGTGAAACAAATTTAAGAATAGTTTGACCAACAAATTGATATTAATAAATTGATATTGATGAATTAAAATAAAAATTTATTAAAATATTAATTTTGTTTCCAATTTGAATAAGGATAATTTTAGGCTTAGGTAATAATTTTAAGAATATTTATGGAATTGTATTAAATGATAAAATTGATTATCAAAATCAGAATCTAAAAGCTATTCCTTCTCTGTTTTTAAAAATCAACTGTAGGGACTGATTTTGACAAAATTAATTTTGATTTTTTTTACAACACACTAAAATTAATTTTTATATTTATAAAATCACTTTTAAACTTTCCAAAAACAATCTCAAACAGGCTTTGACATGCATATCGTGTGTAAACTTAACGATTTGATAGGTTGATATTTTGGCTGTAACTGTTTGATTTATATGTCAATAATTAGCACCTCGTTAACTCGAAATCATTAAAAAAACAAAAACAAGAAGAAGAAGAAGAAGAGAGAGTTTCTGAGAAGGTGCCAAATAGTCTTGAAGCTGGCGTGATCTTTTCACGAATGGCAGTCGGAGCTAGCCACGTTATGCAGAATCACTTCGTTGAATTTTGACTGACATTAACATGTTTGTTCAATCTGTACATCTTGCATAGATGTTGAATTTGTAGTGGTGCAAAATTATTATTTATTACTATACAGGCAGGTAAATCAACATCTTATGTTATTAAATAATCATGATCATATGTTATCAGCATCTAATGTCACTTCTCATCTACCTGTAAATTAATCACGTCTTGTTAATTACACGTACGTGTCTAAAACCAATAATTTAATCTTGGTTCTAATTGTTAATTGCTTCCTAAAGAACATGTGTTGAAATGTTATTGAGACAACTGCCCAACAGAGAAATATTCGGAGAAAATTCTTCGCAACAGACACTGGTTTGAGCATTCATTGTTTTGATTATTAACAGACACTGCTTTAGTGCAAAAATACTTGAATTTGAGCATTCATTGTTTTGGTATCAATAGAGGTAAAAAGGTTACTTGGATCCCGAACAAACTTTAATTTTGAGAGAGTATGATATGGATCCAGCTGCAAGATAAATAAAGTTTCATCAATAATGAAGAATATTAGAGATTAAAGAACGAAGTGTCCTTTATTCTTTATCACAATGTCAACAAGAAGGAATGGGACATTAATCATTAGCTTTGCAGAGCATCATCAAGTTCCAGTTGATACAAAGCATCCGAATCCACAACTTCATCAAGCATTGTTAGCTTCACACCGTCCTTCAGCTTCTTGATTCGGTTGCCACTTGGCATATGGTTCCCCCTAATTAATGCACATGAACATGTTCGTAATAAAATCATTTGTTAGATTTATCTCTCCAAATTGACATAACATCACATAATTAACGAGCAATAAAATAAAATTATATGTTTGTACCACATAATCACTTCTGAGGGATTGAACGTACGGAATCACGGCCCCATATAGGAGGCTGATAATTGGCAGACCTCACATTTATAATATTAAACGTTTTATCACACGTTCTGGTGGCAGCAGCAGCCATGGATTAATGGAACTCGAGACGGCGAGAAGCCATTGCTGAAGGATCCAACTAAGATGCAACTTCTTCGATCTTCTAGGCTGCGAGCTGATGAAAGTGCATGAAGCGACCAAGTGATGAAGAGCCGTTTCAGGAGGTTTCAACTTTCAAGTAATAAAGAAAGATTAACTATTGTGGTATAATATGAATTCTGATTTGGGTGGAATTAGTTCAGATTTCTCTTTTTGCACTCAATACATCTAATAAATCGTTCCCCCAGAGTGCACTGTCTGTGTGTGTGTGTATGTATGTATGTATGTATGTATGTATGAATGAATGAATAGGATAAGGTTTTCTAGAATTATTTCAATAATTAAGTAGGCCAGCCGCTTACTAACATTTGGAAGAATGATAATGTAAATTAAATTAATACTGTATGCGTGTTAATGGAACTGAACATATATGCTAATATAACCAACCGTATAATATATTTCATTCAAAAAGCCACATAAGAAAATTGTAATATTTAATCAAGTATATGTCTATACCCGTATGGATGAGGATGACTAGGACTTTAGGCTGTGCAGTACTAATGCTATTAGAACTTGCTTGGTAATATAAATATATATATATATTTGGGCAAAGCTCGACCTAACTGGTTCCTTGGTGCCTCACACACACACACACACCCCATGATTATCAACTTCTGTTTATAATAAATATTTCATTAATATATAATAACTTACATCTATGATTAACAGAAAGCAATTGATAGCTTAATAAATAATATAAAAAATATAGAATATAATGGAGTTGTATGTATAAAACCAAAGAGAGAATTTGAACAAATGGAACTGGCCACGCTATTTATAGAGTTAGCCCAGCAATTATTTCTTCCCACGTCACAATGGGAGCTAAATAATCTTACATAGCTGATTTGCTCTTTAGCCATGATGGTTTCTCAAGCTGCTTTGCTATGATAGCTAAAGGGCAAATCAGTGCAGGCGACTGCTGGGTTCTCCATCTAATTAATTAGCACTACATGCTTGTCGTTAAAATACATCAGAGAATACAACTAATTAATACATATATAATATATATTTTTTAATTTTATATAATCATTAATTGCATACTGATTCTTCAAAATAAATGCACATCACATATATTATAATATCGTTTACTTGTTATATAACTAACATAACAACTTCTGAATATTTTAAAATTTCTCCTTTCAAAATCACGTGTTCAATACCGGAAGATAAAAGTGGTTAGACATTTTCTTGGCCACAACATTATACAAATTATTTTTTTAAAAGAATTTAATAACTACCATATTTCTAGATTTTAGTGAGTTAATTAAAACTAGTATTATCATATTGAACATGCCTCACACGATCAGGAGTCGCTTGCCTAACTTCTTTCATGGCTTCAACAATAAACATTCGCCCAAACATAAATATTGCCAAATAAATTGAATGAACAATCTTTGTCTCGTCAAATAACGGGACAGCAGTATCGAATACGGTCTGGGGTCATCAAGAATCTTCACAAACTACAAAGATTTCCAAGTGGCGGGGGCATGCATTGCGCGAACAGAGCAGGTCATTATCAATTTTGGATGATTTTAATTGTCAAAACTGCTTAAGAATAAAAAGTTATTAGATGAGATGAAACAAAAAACCTGGTAAAATTAAAAAACCTGATAAAATTATTTTGAAGAGCACAGTTTGTGCTGAACTAATAAAATACAAGATAACACACTGAAACAACTTCAGAAAAGTGGCATCAACGCCGCTTCTTCCCTGTTGATGCTTCCCAAGCCTGTAAAATGTGATTCACTATTTCCTCCACCCCAAGCCCATGCTTGACCTGCATGTGTATAATTCATGCAAACCATTAACAAGGGAAATACGTTTAGAGCAGGTAATCTTACAGGCATCCCATCGTATTTCAGATCAAGAAGAGCTCATCTCATAAACTATGAGATTATCAGAACATATAGCAAACTTTGATATCATCAGATTGGGTGGGGTCTTCGCCAGCAATTTGCTATAGGTCTCTCTTCTTCGGAAGTCTCATTACCTCTTGTAAACATTCATGTAATCATTTGGGGTTAACTTGACGGTAAGCAGAATTTCATTGCACATAAAATCATATATGACAAGAAGAAGAGAGTATGCACAGTTCACAATTTGTCCAAAAGAGACTTCATGGAACTAATGTAATGAGTTATGCTTAATGTACAAATGCTACCAATGACCCAATGCACCTGAGCGAAGACAAATGGCCCTCCATCACGCATCCGGACTGCATCACGCTCCATTACCGCTAAGTCAGCTCCTACTGCCGAAGCAAGGTCAGTTTTGTTTATCACCTACGACAAGATGCAACAACTCATTCTCATTGACAAACAACGGATTCATAGCAGCAACAGCAACTGCCATTGATTTATGGAATCATACCAGAAGGTCAGCTTGGGTAATGCCTGGGCCACCTTTCCGAGGAATTTTATCACCACCAGAAACGTCTATTATATAAATGATATAGTCTGCAAGTTCCCTGCTGAAGTTGGCAGCTAAATTATCTGCATGCACAAAAATTTTGTTATTTATGAATCTTCTCACGTTAGTTGCAGCTGAGATTGACATTCATGACACCTTACAAAAAATTTTGGAATGAGCAGTTTCTATGACTTGAGCATGTTGTATCATGAGCATTACAAATATGTTCAGACACAAGCACCTATACCAACTGGTACACAAAGATGAGCCAACTTCCTCAATGGTTTTCATCAGTTCAATTTGAAGTTTAGCCAGATTGCCCAAATGAAAAAACGCAGATAGGAAATGTATTTACTACAAATTACCTCCCCCAGATTCACAAAGAAGTAGGTCTGCTTTGAACAAGTTAGAAAGTTCCTCAAGAGGGCCCAGATTGATGCTGATGTCTTCACGAATTGCAGCATGAGGACATCCACCCGTTTCCACAGCACGTATTCTCTCCTCAGGCAGAGCACCATTCCGCATCAGGAATTCACCATCTTCTTTTGTGAAAATATCATTTGTGACCTGAAGTATAATATATGCTTCTTAATCTATCATTCAACTTCTATTAGTGATTGGAATGATAAAATTAACAGGAGAATATTATTAGAGGTGATTATTAACCCATTTTTTGGTAAGTTCTTGGGAGATTGTAGCTGATCTCAAAGAAACAATTGTTCTTAAAATGTTCAAACAATTTTTAAATTGAGATACTGAGCAGTGAAATACACCAGTTCCTCTGCCTCTCAAGTACAACAGAAAAGAAGCTAAATTAGAACAGAGAATCTAAACTTAAATTATGTGTCCAGACACGTGAAGCTAGTAATTCCGCTAAGGATATAAAGGAACTCAGTAGAACATAAAAAGTTCCAGATGCTTCAGTATTGACATCATTTGTCTTCTTTTTAGAACTCATTTTTTTTCTGATGTCACTTTATCATTTCTTCTTAAAATTGGAATGGAATAATAAGAAAGCTATATGGACATGATGATTAAAATGAATCCCAAAAGTTCATCACTGATGATACTTACAGCTGCAAGACTGTACTTGTCCCGCAAGAATTTACACAAAGCCAGCATTAAAGCTGTTTTCCTGCAAGGCATGAAACAGCAATACCCATATATTATATTTCTTTCTTGAGTCTAGCAACAATGGTCATAAACTCACAAGAAACACAGCCAGACAAAACAGAAAAATTTATAAAAACAGAGGATATTTTCATATCTTGTAGCTGGAAGAATAATTATCTTTTGTTTATAGAATACGCTACAAATAAAATATCTATCTAGTTTTTATTGCAGACAACACTAAATAACAGTTTCCCACAAAATCCAACTAAACTAATTTTTATAGTTAGTGTACACTTTGAAATTCTGCATTCCCGGTTAACAGATCAACAACACTAAATCAATTTCTGAACAACTTTGAAAAAAGGTTTTTTGAAAAAATTAATATCAGCAACAGTAACCCAGATGATATTATGATTCAGAGAGTAAAGAAAACCAGTTTGCAGTGAAAGTTTCAGTTTTTGGGGAAAAAATGAAAAAAGACAAAGTCAAATTAAAAATTTGAAAGAAAAGGTGAAAATACCCAGTACCGACAGGGCCACCAATACCAACGGTAAAAGCTCTCTCATTGAAATTTCTGCTGAGAATAGGCGGAGCTCTTCTGCTGAAATAGCCCGGAGAGTAAATGGGTTCGTGCGAGTGTGGTGCCAGTCCATCATGGCTATGATACACCCTCCTGTCTGACCCCACCCATGATGTTTCTGTTGAATGACCATGATTTTTTCTGTTAAATGGAACTATTAGTAATATTTTTCAGCGAATAAAAGATATAAATAAGAAAAAAAATTAAAAGAAATCAAAATTGAGAGATTAATTACTCATGGGTATGATCGTGATCATGGTCATGATGATGATCGTGATCATGGTCATGATGATGATCGTGATCATGGTCATGATGATGATCGTGTGAAGCCATTGACTATGAAAGCTTGCAGAGTTCGACTGCGAGGCTGAGTGATCAAGTAGCAGATTGCTAGATTGTTTTATCACCGCCCCATGAAAATGACGAAGGTACAGAAGTTACAAAATTACCCTTCAATAGTTACGCTGAAATATAGACGGAGATGATGGACTCTCATATCCAACTGGTGGGTGCCGTTGGTGCATTTTAAAAATATGAAATCACCTAAGGTTGATAAGTTGGATAAAAAGTGGGATTAAACTAATTTAAAGAATAAAAAAATTAGTCTAATTTAAAGTAATGTTTTACTGTCATAATTAATAAATTAGTTTAAATTTTAGTTTAATATTTACAAGATTATCAATTCTCATTATGCTACTAATATCAAAATTTTATTCAATAATTTATTTTTTAACTTATTTTAAATTTAAGATTAAATGTCAAAATTTTAATTTAATAATTTATTTAAATAATATGCGAAGTGTGGGGAATGTGATTAACAAGCATTCATACTGAGCCATCCCAACCGTCCGCAGGTCGTAGAATCATTGATGACTGGCGAATTATATATATGTATATATATGTTGGGATAGTCTTGTAAGCATTCCAAGAGATACTCTGCAATTGGATTTGCTGTAGAAGTATGTGCATGGATTAAAATTACAGGAGCTTGATATTGAGAACCGTGCATTCTCTATGTACTATAATTTTTTCCTTTGGAGAGTTGGTGTGTATCACTTGGGGGTGGACATGAGTTGGTTTGGATTGAGTTTTAAATTAACTCAAATCAAATCATAAAAATTTAGATCCAACTCAAATCAATTTAAATATTTTTAACTTAATTCAAACTAATTCATTTGGGTTTGGTTTGAATTTTATAATTAAAATATTTTTATTTTGATAAATTTAATTATATTAAAATTATAATAATTATTAATTATTAAATTAATATTAAAATATGAAAAAAAAATAGTGGATAAACAAATTATAAATAATAGATTTTACAATAACTTTGTCTTTAAATATTAACCATATTACAACATAAATTCTAACAATGTCAATATAAATTAAAATAAGATAAGACATCTCAATTCAAGTATCAAAGTAATTCATCAAAATTAAATTAAATTAAATTAAATTATTCAATTTTATAAATTTAAATCTTTCGAGAAATAAATCCAAAATTTATTGTAATTCGAAAAAACTCTAAAATTTTAAATGCAGTAAGAAAAATTAGACATGAAATCTAATTAGATTTAAATTTATTAAAAAATAAAAATAGAATTATATTTTATTTAATAAAATGATATAAATAATTACACTTTTAATTTAGTAAGTTACAATATAAATAGGACTATAAAATTATATTAGAGGATTTCATAAAAATATTGTTTGGTAATTTATTAAATATTAATTTAGCCTTTAACTCAAGTTGAGGCTGTAAAAAATTTAAAGAGTTGAGTGCACATTAAAAAAAAAAGCCATTAAAGAATATATATTTTACTTTAAAAAGAAAATTGAGTTTCAAAAGGAAGATAAATCAAACACGATACCAAACATAATTAAATATATAAAGAAGTTAGCTCATAATTTAATGACTTAATAGTTAATACCTTGGCGTCGATTTGCTCAATTTAAATGCGAGATTTTGAAATTAATTAGTTTCAATTTATTTTGTTTAATTTATTTTTCACTAATATACCATCTTGAATTTATCCATGATCCATGAGTAAACCATATCCAAACCATTATGAAATAATTTTTTACATAAAAACTTAAATTTAACCCATTTTATAATTTATCTAACCCAAACTATTTTATTTAATTTGGGTTTATGTAAATCCTTGGATTGTCGGTTTAAACCCAATAGTTTAAGGGTTTGATTGGATTAGATCAAACATATTTATTTATTTTAATAAATGATTTTATCTCAACTTATTCAATAATTAATTGAGTTTAATTTTCACAAATTCTATCTAACCTAACTCAATCCAACCTGTGACAACCCATACATGGCCCATATGATACGGGATGGGAATTTAGTGAGCAGACTGGACACACAAATTTAGATCGATCCCAAAAAATATATACTCCACTCTAAGTATTTCCACCACCATTTATGTCTATATATGGGTTCTGTAATTCTGAATTCACCTCCACACTGCGTACAAAGATTCTCTAATTTAATTGGAATTCTTCAGTTATGTAGCTCTAAGAGGTTTTATAGTTCTGAATGACTCTAATAGGCCATAGGGTGTAAACAATGCAAAATTTTCATTCCGCTAAAGAATTCAATACTTTGGCTCTCCGTCAAACTTCATGGTCATATATATTTCATTTCACTCATACAACTACAGCCTCTTTTTAAATTGTTTTGATGGAGTACTAAACTTCTATTTTTCAGCTAATAGAGAATTGAAAAATTACCTCATACCTCCTCAATCTCAAATATCCTTAAAGAAGTTTTCCAGATATAATCATTTATACTTACATTTTACAATGCAATAAGAACACAGACCGAAAAACTTTTCCTCAAATCTTGGCATTAATTAGCTGCTTACGTGAGAAACATCCAACTGCAGAAGCCACAACGATAACATATATATTTATTAATTTTGAAATAGAAGAAAAAAGCGAAAGAAGTAGTAGAAAAACAATACCAATATCTTTATATGTATATATATATAATCACACACTCCATTAATTTTTTTTAATCATTGTGAAATGACTATGCGAGTGGTATTACAAACTTGAAAATATTTTCACACTATCAACTGCACAACAAGGCAAATTCCTATTGTGCCAGAAATACCCATTTTAAACAACGGCCATTGCTAGACAGTAAATACATATCATATGTGATCAATATGTCACTTAATATCCAAGTTACCCACAAGAAATAAAGTGATGACCAGTCAGCTATGTATATATATATATATATATATATGCAGTCCACTTTTTGATGCATGTTCCATCTCCAGTACTGTAGACGAAGAAAAGGCATCAAAAACTGGACCGAGAAATTAAAATCAAGAACGCACGTTCTACATCAGCTAGCTAACACATTAAAGATGAAACCGAACCATATATAAAATTAATAATCCGAGATCAATTAGCAGCTAGGTAGCTAGTCGAACAAATTCCTGAGAGCATTTCGTTTGGCACATGGCTCCCCCGGCAACAACACCTTGCCGCATTCCCTGTCTGTCAAATTCCCGTGAGGTTGAGCAGCACCGGAGCCGACTGCTGGTTCCGCATGATCATGGCCTAAGATCACTCCTTGCTTCCGCAAATAATGCCACTTGTCTTGAAACAGGTAAAAGAAAGCTACCGAGGAGATCTGAGCCGTGAAAAGTATAGTCCAAAGCGTAGTGCTTCTTGATGTTTTATCATGGTAGGCTTTTAAGCCTGTGTAAATGTTGATAATCCCCACAAGGGAAATTGCTGTTCCTAATAACCAGTGCACGACGTACCACGTACTTCTTCTTTTGTTTCCTCTGCGCGCTCCACAAGATAATAAATAAATGAATCGGTGATGCCAATTGCCATCTGAGATCTGAAATTAAATCGATAAGTATGGATTGCGCACGGACATACCTTGGAGGCTTGAAGAATCCAATTGAGACCTGCAGCCACAAGGCACCATAAAGTGCTAGACCTAAACGTTGGTGGTTATTATTGAATGAATTCTCGAAATTCCTTATGGATATTATTGCTCCAACTGTTGCTAGAACCACTGAAAGCATCTGTTGATCGAAAATTGAAATTCACACAATTAATGACATATAATTACACATATATAATCACTAGCTCACTTTTTCTTGCGAGTCACCGAGTATTTAATATATATAATTACCACAATAAGGTTGGTTAATCACATTGGTTTTGTGTTATTTATATCAAGTAATAGTTGTAGAGACTATAAAATAATGCTAGAGATATCAACATCTTGAGTCGGAACTTAATATTAATTATGTGTTACTCATTTATTATATTAGCGATTTAAAACTATTTATCAGTCTATTTTACCATCCATTTGAACAACGCCGCATTAATTGAGATTATAAGTTGAGACCCAAATATTGAGGTTCAGCATTATTCTTTTCAAAAATTATAAGCAGAAAGTTGTGGATGCAATCATTAAAAGCAAAAGTGCCTAAAATGATGATGAATAAGAGCAACAGATCAAGATTTATGATAACATCTTGGGACTCTATAAAGGAGAGAATGATCTTAATTAAATTAAATTTTATAACAACAATAATTTTTCCTCTTGTTAATTTATTCTTCTCTCCATGGAATGATAAGAACAGATCATACCACTTTTGCAGAAGAACAGAGAAGATGATCTACCTGCGAAGTAACATGTAGATAGAAGAAAACTCTAGCCTTTATCACACTTTCCACTTTATTGGACATTCGTATTGTTAGTATCCCAACAGGCATCAAGAATCCCATCGAAGCCCACGAGAGAAGACCATGAACTGCAATACGAGATGCCATCTGAGGACCCATCTGCAAGGGGAAAAAATAAAATTCAATGAAACATCCATATATATATATATGTAAACCTTGATCTATCCCCCAAAAAGAATAAAAAAAAGTTGTACATGTAAAGAGAAATTTAACTAATCAACTTGACAAAATTAAAGTTTGGTTACCTTGGATAAATTTTCTTGTATGCTTTTGTGATTCCCGGATTTCCTGAACTCGTCAGTGGAAAGGCATCCAACAAACGGTAGAAAAATAACATAACATGAAGGAACAATGAAAGTTGCCACAAAACGAAAAATTTTCATTCTCTCTCTCAACTCGCTCAGTCACTCACACACTCACAAGAACACAAGCATTCAGCTTTTCATCATTCTTTATGTAGCAAGAGAGACTTTTTAAAATATAAGAAACTTTATTGGATGGTAATAAGAACATTTCAGATAAGTTAATAAAGTATTAAAATGCATCATCTTTTTGCATAAAGAAGCTAATGTGCTATGATTGCTGCATTCAAAAAGCTACATGCTAAAACTCTGTCCCTTTTTCTTTTTGCTACGCTAACAATTTACAATTCTGTGCGGGTTATAAAATTTGTAAGTATGTTTGAATATGACCATTCTGAAAAGGGAGTAAAGAAACAAGTGGGAGGTTATGAATAGTCAATGCGGATTTTCAACCAGGTGGGGTTGACATTGCTATGCTTTTTGCTTTCATAAAGAGGAATGTGAGATGGCAAATCGAACTAGGGTCAGAGTTTCAATTGATTGTGGATTGACAAGGAAGTTAATTAATGCAAATAATTTTTTTTTTTTGACAAATGTGATTGATGAAAGGAAAAAGAGACATGCGAATGAAATTGCCCGATTGAGAAGAAGTTGATATTGAAGAAAGACTGAAAAAGACAACATAATTAGTACATATGTGTGTGTGTGTGTGTGTGTGTGTGTGTGTGTGTGCGAGTGAGAGAGAGAGAGGATTGAAAACACCTTAATAAGCATCACTAATGTATTTATGACAAGTCTAAGGCTTAGCTTGGATTTTCGAGAGCAATTAACATGCACTGCTAGCTAGCTAAGATTGCTTGGATTGCTTTAGCAATTCGTCAAGACGTTAACGGTACCAACATGATAATGATGGTGAAGAGAAAAGTTTGCATGGATGGGTACAAACACCTGTAATTGCTACCCAGCTTCAAAGTGTGGCTACTGGACCCATGTGATCCTTGTCGTTGAGTTAGCTCCCCTAATCATTTTGTATAGAAAATATTGTTTTGCCGCAGTGAGATTTATACAACACCAATACGCGGGGACATGATTTTCTTGAGTTTATAATTATTAAGTACACTTTCAAGACTGATTTGTTAGAGGCATTAGCCATGTGTTGCCAAGTTCACATCAGAGCAGTGATCAGGAGCTAGCTAGCTTCATCATGAATCATAGAAAGTAAATAAATTGTTGGTGACCGACATGTGGGCTAGATACAACATGCACACACTCGATCCGAGGTCCCATTTGCAATCGAGCACAAGCTATTTATTTCTTCATTTTCATGATAGGGACACTGAGCTTGAAAGCTTGAAAGACAGAGATGGATCTCCATATCCCTCATGCCTATTGATTTTTCCCTTCAATTATATGATAGTTTACTTTCACCGCATCATTGAAAATACATCGTTTTGACCTTTTGTAATCAATATTTAATTAAATGCAGAATAATTTATTTCAGTATAACAAAAGGATTATCTAATGCAAGACCAAAAGATTAATAGCGAAAAGTGTTAAAGAAACATAGATGGTCGGTATCTGTGATCCGATAGTTAGATAATCAAAAGGATCATAACAAATTTTTCAAAGTCTTGGTAACCATTGTAATTGTAATATATTTAATTCAGGAATTTTTTGATGTGCCGAAAGAAATAATCACCGGTTTGGTGGGCAGTCGACATCTGCCTTCCTTTTTTTTTTTTAAACTCTAATAATTGTAATCTCTAATTGTCAGAAAACAGAATGAACGGATTCATCCAACAGCTAACAGATAACATATCTGATTGGTCGGTCACGGTCACATGATATTTTAGAGTATCAGTAAACCGATTTTTAAATAAAATTTTGTCACATTGATGCAAAGCGTTGAAAAAACTTTTTTGAAATAAAATTGTCCTTCTTTCTTTTGAATATTAAAAAATTATTATTTTTTCTCTTCAGTATTAAAAAAAAAAAGGTATTATCTCATTTAAAAATTTTTAAATTTTTTATTTAAATATTATATTATTTTTTAAATCATATCTTAAAGATAAAAATTTTTTTAAAAAATTATTTTTTTTCACTCTTCTCTTCTCATTTAATGAGCTATTCTTATTTAAAATGCTATTCCCCAAATAACAAACAATTTACATAACATTTACTTGTCGAATTGAAATAAAAATTCTGGGAGCTGAGAATTATATTAAACCCGGAGCCGGGGATGGTGGGGAGGGGGGGGGAATAACAAGTGAACAAAAGGTTACAACTGCCTATGGTAATCTCTGAAATTTCACCAATATACCAAAAAATAAGACAATAATATAGACAAGCATCAAAAGTTAAATTAAAAGGTACCTAATTGGAAAACCAAACATTTAATAGCATCCAATAGCAACATAATCGGTAACAAAAACATAAATTTTGCAAATCCCAAAGATCAGGTTCGCAGGTCTCATACCCTAATATTCTCAACATAAAAACAGGTATCCGTTGAACAAAAGCAACTGACATAAAGGTGACTACCAAAAATATCATTCGGAAAAATAGATAGATATCCACTGTTAAACCCTCTTGAAGTCTCAATTATCAAATGATAAGAGAGTTACATAAACAAGTTAGGCCTTGATGCCTTGTATGTGGTCCTCAGCTTCCTGCTTGGTGGTCTCACCTTCCTGAACACCAAGGGAAACTTGATTTTTGAATTGTGGAACTGTTTGGTGCTTTCTCTCTTGCATAGCTTGGCAGGGATGGTAGCAGTCTTGATAATTTGAATGCAAGGAGACCTGACCCTATGGCGGGAAGCCATCTCGGTGTACATCTGTTCCACGGCTCCATTCAGAGTGGTATCACGATACTCCTTGTACATATTGTGATAACCAGTTCGACTCTGATAACGCAACCAGATACCATAGTTCTTGATCTTGGTAGGATTCTTCTCAAAAATCTGCAAGAGATTACAATTACATATTAATGAGTCCCTTCAAATCTGTATTATTTTAATGTTCCAGTTGCAAAAACCCAAAACCATCAACTAATCAAGCCCAAAAGAATTCAGCAAGATCCAAGAGAATTAATGCCCCAACCAACTACAGGATAAGAAGCAACTAAAGTTGTATTAAAATTGCAGTCTTCACTAATCAAAATTACACATGCATAGCCATAACTCAAAATATGAGATAGAGACCTAATAATGGCACATAAATAGAACATTTCGAATCCAATTGAAAGACATGATCCCATCAAGAACCCTATTAAATGGAGAAGCTCATTCACAAAACACAACATTTACCAACACAATTTCTCATTTATCCTATAGGTTTAATCAATAAGTCACTGAATCAAAAAGTGAATAGAGATAAGCAATCAAATAAGAATCCAAAATAATTATTAAATATATGATTTCAGAAAATTCAGTTTGCAGTTGCAAGATTTATATAGTCAGATAACTACCAGATAAAACTACTCAACATTAGAAATCAAAGTAATTTGGCAACAATTCTTATTTCAAGAGAGAATTTACAGAATGTTCTAAGCCATTTGAATTCACACATAACTATAAAGGTACTAAAGATGCAAAATAGAATTTTAACAATGGCCAACAAAAAATCAAAAACCGCTAAAGCTCAGCAACAATAAATAATCATACAAGTCACAACTGACTTCCTAATGAAAACAACTACCAAATAAGCAAGAAAGCACACCGTACAATGAGTTTTAAAAAAATAAGAAGTATACCTCGTTAATGGCAAGCATTTGACCATTGCTCTTCTTGACCTTCTTCAGCTTTCTAAGAAAGTACCTGATGAAAACCAAACAACATGAGAAGCCCACAAATATACCAGTTAAACCAACCTCAATCCAATCATTCAATAAAGAAGACTGAATCCATAGAACATGAACAAATAAAGAAGACTGAATCCATAGAACATGAACAAATAAAGAAGACTGAATCCATAGAACATGAACAAAATCACTCACCAGAACTTGGACTTGGCTCGAACCTCATTTGTGGCCCACAACTTCATCCTGTATATCTTAGGATGCTCATCGGACTCAGTTGGGAGAGCTCTCCCAACAACCTGGTACTGATGAAACTGCACAACAATCCATAACGAACTCCCATCAACAAACACCCTAACATCCGTAATAACTCTAAACGAAAACATAGCTATAAGAAACGGATATGATCCACATGAAGCCCCCAACTAGTTATAGCTCATAGAAAATGAAGAATTCTACCAAATAGCTCAAAGCTCTATTCCCCTTTTGGCTTTCCAAAGAGCTAATTTAATTCTTGCAGGGCATAATAACTAACCAATTACAAACACCTAAAAAATTCCAGCTTTTTTTTTTTCAGCTGACAACAATTTTAAATCGTAAAACAAGCACATATAATTGAAGGTTATCAGTAGATCTAGGAAGTGAGAGCAATTACGTACCCTGAAAGTGACCATTTTCGAGGAAAAACAAGATGTGACGATCTGCGCAGCCTAACTCTCTCTTTCCCTCTCTCTCTCACTCTCTGTTGTGGAAGAAGATGAAACTAGGGTTTTCTTTTGCTTTTATAGCGAGGAAAACCCTAAATGAATAGTTGTTGAAGTGACGCCGTTTGGTCCCCCCGTTAAATGAAACCCGGTTTCGAAAAAATACACGTGGCGGAAGGAAAATATTTACGACTGTTTCTAAAAATCCTAATTATTTATTATTCGAAAAAAATCTAATTATTTATTCCTTTCTAAAATTTTTTATTGAATAAAAAAACATTTTATGTAATATTCTGTTCTGCTAATTATTTGCATTCAAATTTTAGGATAAAGAATATAATGCAAGGATATGAATAAATTGGGACATTTTTTTTATTTTCAAATACCATTGTGAATTTGTGATGTAATATTAATATTCCAAATTTCAAAAATATTTGTTGGCGTGACTTTTTTTTTTTTGAAATGATACATTTAGCCCTTATTTTGTACTAAGATATTATAACTTTTAAACCACATTGGAGAAAAGCTGTAAATATATAATTTTAACCAATGTAATAAAGATATTATAAATTTTTTAACATACAAACATAGAATCAAATCAACTTAAGTTCTAAAGTATAAAAATTAATATTTACTAAATACTTTAGGGTTTTGCTAGCATACATTTAAGGTATCTTACAGCCCTCACAAAATTGAATGAACAGTAACCAATACGTGGTTACTGTTCATCTAATTTGTGAGTGATGTAACATACATTAAATGTATGTTAGGGATTCCCAATACTTTAATACAGATGGTGAAAGGAATTTTGGCAGCCGTGGTGAGGGATTGCCAAACTTTGGACTTGCAATTGGGCTACTAGATCGAGCAATTGGGCTAGATTGTGCACTTGTGCTTATATCACAAGAACAAACATGTAATTTCCCGCCACAGCCTGCGGCGCATAGGCTAATGCTAATAGGCCATCCACATACATATTCACTTATTATATACCAGTTTCGACCCAAACCCAAAAGAAAGAACAAAGAAAACCGCAATTGGATTTGAATCGATCTCACTTAAGCATACATCCATTCTCCTTTGTGTAGCGTTACTAGAAATGACCGATTGCAATTCATAAGAACACTAACTCTATGCCTAACCATGAATATCCAATAATTTCAGTTACCTTTACATGTCAAAGATATGAGAACCTGCAAGGAAAAAGTACAATAACCAACCAATAATATTCTGGAAACCATTAGATGAATTTACAACTGTTGCAAACAGCATTAATCTCCCCAGGTATGTGCTCCCTTAGTTACGCCAAGAGTTAAAGCAATCATTGTAAGAATCGACTGCACAAGGCAGGAAAGATAATCAGAAAATCGGAAGATGAAAAGAAAATACATGTTTAAGCACAAGGAAAAGCAACAGTAGAAACAAGTTATCTGCTGAAAAGTTACACATCAGCATGTTGGTATAAAAAACAATTTCCAAGGGCATAGATCAGTCAACCATAAACGTAATATAAATGTTGTCTCCAACATATAAACAGCATTATGCCAACAACTAACTCCATCCATCACCTAGTGATAACAAGCCTAAAAAATCCTGCACCCAATACTGCACATGGTTTATAGAGAAAAACAAACAGAATGGTTTGGACCCATTAACACAACCAAACAGTACACTGATAGCACATATTTCGGCCAGAGAGAAGTGGAAAGGCAGATAAAGAGAACTTACAGCAATTACACATGCTATGTATCCAGGTTTTTCTCGGTAATCCACTTGTGCACAGAGAGCAATAAAAGCTCCAACGTACCAGGGAATGCCACCAAGGAAGAATCCAATCATAAACCTGGAATTCAAATTTCAAATTTTTTAGTCATTGAGCATGGGCAAGACTGCAATTCAAGTTGGGGAATATAAAATTGGTCCTGGGACATCATCTTCATCTGGTTAAGCTCATTAAGGATGCCATCAAGCTTATTACTTATATTTGATTATAACACCGTTGATAAGAGTACAGTTCTCTTTTATCTTCTTGTATACATTAATTGTTCAAGACAACCTTAAGTTCAACAGTTCAAGTCATTCCCTTTGACCTTTTCTTTTCTATCTTGCTTTCCCCTGTTCTAAAGCTTTTACTCGCATGGATTGATTGGAGCAGAGAAGCTAGAGGAACCAAACAAGGGAGAAAGCTAAACCATAATGGCTAAAATAGACTTGAAAATATATAAAAGAGAAGAGAGAAATGAAAGAAAGCAAAGATAAATAGACATCCAAGAAAATGCAATCCTTGGAATGAGTTGTATATAGCTTATGTAACATCAGTCCATATAAATTTATCATATTCCAACAGCATTGATCTGATCATCTAACTAGATCCTAAATTCCAATAAAATTTGACTTGTTGCCAAATGGAAATGGCCACAATTATGCAGTAACAACAAAAAAAGTAAAAAAATAATAATAATAAAGGTACAATTCTAACACGGAGTAGAAGCCGAATGAGAGTTACACTAATGGGAAAAACAGTACTCATACAAAGCCTTCCAATATCTTCCATCACAGAGAAGAAGAGCCAACTAATAATGGCACTCAAGTTCTGCCTCCAATCTGCTAAACTGACAGTGATAATTCAAACATAAACATGTATCCAGACTTTTGTATGAGACACCAAAAGAAAATATGTAACCAAATAGCAATGTGAAGTTTCTTCTAGTACTTTTCTTGTGAAGAAATTAAGGAAATATACAAAAACCATACCAATTTTATGGCCAGTGGTACGGGAAAAAAATAAAATAAACAAACAATGAATGTGGAACTCACAGGAACCAGCCCATGCCAATGCCACAGCAAGGAAGGCGATGCTCTCCCAAAGGCCTTCCCTCGACAACAGCATAACCTTAAAGCCCCCCATTGAAAAAACAAAAATCATCAGTAACGTAAAATTAGACACCAATTCAACATACGACTAACAGAGGCATCCATTTACATATTCACGTTTAATGAAATAGTTGATATATTAAAAGGGATTAATAATTTTTAACCAAATTTATCAATCAAAATGTACCTGGGACGGTTTGGTAGCCGTGGCCATATAACAAGGGATGGTTGGAAATACCAGGTCCGGGAGGAGGAATGGGCTGTGGCAAACCGACAACCTGCTGGGGCGGTGCCTGTGGGAATGGAGGATAGTAATTCACGACCCCTTGAAACGTGCCGTAGTAATTTTGATTCTGCGGGTTACTGGTCAAACCTCTTCCCTTCTGTTCGTCATTCATTTTCGTTTGTTTAATTTAGATAATTTGAGGTTAGGATCCTCAACGGCGCCGTCGAGCCGTTATTTTTTCTACCTTATGCTCTCTCCTCCGCGATGGCGCGGTCAATGATTGAGCCACGGAGGGGAGAGGCCGTAAAAAATTTTGTTACTTACTTTTTAATTTTTGTTTTTGGTAGAGATTTTTAGCTTTTGGGCTCGGGGAGAAGATGTGTCGAATTGTAAGTGGGCTAAGTCGACCCAATAGATCCGAAACCCAACTTGAATTCCAATTGGGTATTGTTAGAGGGCTAAGCTGGGCTGGTGTTGGATGGGCTTGACGGGGCCTATTTGCTTAAGAGTCTCAGAAGATAAACTGAGAGGATGAACAACCAAATAAAAAATCTTAGTTCATTGCATCCTAATTTGCTTTAAATTTGATTCCAAGCCTCGACAATTTAATATTAAAAAGAAAGCCTCAACAATTTAAGTTATTGATTAAAATTAAGTGATAAAATATGCAATGATCTAATGAAACTTTTAATTGATTGGAGGAGGCTGATGGTCAAGAGTGCCAAGTAAAACATTTTACACTTTTTTTTTTTTTTATGAGAAGTAAACCTTTACTTGAATGCAATATATTTCAGCTCCTTTTTTCAATTAAGCCATAGCCAAACTATAAAATTTGTTTAGGACCTTGCATAAAGGCCGTCTAGGAGGTGATCCTATGCTTGATTTAAATTTTAATGTATCCGAATTAGGGTGGACTGGTAAAAGACCTAAAAGAAGAGGAAAATGCCGTTAAGGACGATTTTGGCTAGCACTTCCAAGGATAAGTTAGTGGAGTATTAGAGGAGAAGAAGATAGATCTCATAGGAACCTAAAATTTAATTCTCAGAGTGGAGTACGAAAATGAGAAAGAACTTACTTCCATGAGTTTGACCGAACCTTTATATATTGGGATGCCCTTGAGGGCGTCTACTGGTCCTTCTGAACAGATCCAATCAGCCGCACTCCTTCTCAAGTAGGGGCATTCTTATTTCTTAGAGATGACGGTCCAAATATCTAAAGACTTTTTCGCTGGGTCCGATTTGCCATGTAGCGCACCTTTACTGATAGATCGACTTGGGATCACGTGGCTGTCCTTAGGTTTTCATGCGTTGGCCTTTGACTGGCACCCTTAATGAACAAACAGAGCTTAGGCGTGCTAGGGCTCTCTAAACGAGGCATTCCTCTTTGCTAGATGTGTTTCCATCCGCATGTCCCCTTGCACGCAGAGAGCCCTTATGAGTTGTGGTTGTTGTTGTTCTTGGTTATTATTATTACTACTAATACTATTACCCGCATGTCCCCTTGCACGCGGTGACCCCTTATGAGTTGTGGTTGTTGTTGTTCTTGGTTATTATTATTACTACTAATACTATTACCCGCATGTCCCCTTGCACGCGGTGACCCCTTATGAGTTGTCTTTGTTGTTGTTCTTTGTTATTATTCCAGGCCTAACAACCAAGCACATGATGTCTGCTTTGTGTGCACAGTCAATCAAGATTTTGTTATTAGACTTTGTAACGCAAAACTCATCTGTTTAGTTAGTAGAGCCCATAATTTATAAACCAATCAAGGGACTTACTCGCTAACGATATGAGATATTACATATTTTTTCTCTTAAGGACTCACATCTTAATGAGGGTTATTAAAAACAGAATGAAACAAAATCACATCATAATATATCCATCTGCATATTGGGGCGCAAATTGACTCTAATACCAATTGTAACAGCCCAGGCCAACAACCAAATAAGTATTTTTTACTTTGAGCTCGTAGCCTATCACAAGTTTTGTTATTGGACTTTGTAGCCCAAAATATATCTATTTAGTTAGGATAGCCCATGACAGACAAATTGGTCCCAAAACTCACTAGTGATGTGGGATATTACATACGTTTCATTAGAAACAGAATGGAACGAAATCAATAATATGACAATGACAATGACAATGACAATTTGTTGACGGAATCCATCCCTCTCAGTGAGGTCCCCACTTTGGTGATACAGAGACTCCTATTAAGAACTAGGAAATACCTATGAATTATATAGTCTTAGTGCGGCTCTTATTACTTATCTCTTTAATTTTTCAGGTTTAGCCTTGACTGTTCCATCGTTGTCCTTACATCTTAGAGGGCATTTTAATCAAGATACTTATTAAGCTTTGTCTTCCTCCCATTGTGCTAGAAAAAGAGTACAACAAATTGCTATTTTTAGGCATAATTTTGAATGGAATCTACTTAGTATAAGTGAAAGGTCAAGGATGATTTTGGTACTCTTCAGTGAGTATTTAGGAATGGTATATCTATATGTTCAAAATAATTTTCTGGTAAATAAGAAATTATTACTCAAAGTACACCTATAGAGTTGAAAAAAATTAAAAGAAAATACAATTGTCGTACAAGAGAAAGAAAGCTAAAGCATGAAAGGTTTATATATGGCTACTCATGTTCATGTGGGCAAGAATATGAGTATAGAGACTCTCTCTTATGCTAGCCCGATTCTTGAGCTGATTGGAACTAAAAGCCACGGACAAATTAATTCTAATTTCAAAACTTTTAAATTAATCTTATAATGAGTTATAACTAGCCAAGAAGACCATCTTAGAGTATAAAATGGCTCACTCCATTTCATCTTTTAAAGAAAAATAATAACTTATTCCTCCCTTGACGTTTTTCTTCTGTGTCGAAGAGTTCAAAAGCATCAGAAGTTTACAGGAGACGATTTGGTGGTGTTGCAAAAATGTTTCGTGACTTACTCCTCTCACGAGGTTTTTCTTCTGTGTCGAAGAGTTTAAAGTTTGCAGGCGATGATTTGGTGGTGTGCCGAAAACAAAAAGCAATAGAAGTTTGTCGGAGACGATTCAGTGGCGTGCCAAGATTGTTTCGTGCCCGCTGTATCCTAGAAAACAAACATTTTTTCAAACCTAAAACATTCGACAGTAAGTGGGGAATCTATTTTAAAGAAATTGTGTAGTATAGGCCTTGAGATTCCTTCTTTATTTACAAATAGCCGTACAAGACATGCAAAACTATGCAAAAACCTACAATAATAATAGTATATAAAAGTGTGATACGATTAGATAGATTCGGTGTATAATTAATTAACCAGCTAGATAAAATATATGGAAAAGACGAGGGTTAAGAATCCGAAATCAAATCCCGGACATTCCAATCGAATCCCGGCCACGCAATTGACATATTTTAATATAAATAACGAAAACCAGTCAAACTGCAAAAAAATAAATAAATAAAATAAATCAATCAATCATTTTCGCCGATACCGTACATATGGAACTTGGCCTTCCACAAACAATCAATTTTTATGGGCACAAGCGAGAGCTATTTTGGTCGTTTATTTTTATATGTATGTATATGTGGCATAGCAGCCTCTGTGTCGTCTTCCGTGTCAAACGTTCCTCCTTGGACGGCCACCAAATTTAACTAGTTAAATGCATTACCGAATGTTGACAAAAAGTCCACGACGGGGATCAGATGAAACTAAAATATACGCATTGGAGCGAAAGCTCTTTCCACTTGGATACCGCAGAATCATGTGCCAACCAAATTTTGACCTTTGGTCCGTGGTGCAACTGGTGCACCAGACATCACGTTTTATCGCAAGTAACCGTTGGATCGAACTTAAAGTGATCTAACGGTCAAAAACTTCACACGTTGTGATTAGATGACGCTGGTCAATCCGGTTATTAAAAAAAAAAAAAGAAAAAAAATCAAGGCACAGTTCACTAGAAACCAGTGCCACCCCTGGTCCCTTTTTTAATGTTTTGACTTTGCCGAGTCCATCTATAAAAAATGATGAGAGTAATCTGAACCCAGAACACAAGCACCCAAAATCCCCGGATTCTGCAACTCACATGGAGCAAGTCACGTTTGCCACGCCAGACGCCGCGGAGCAAAGCTGCTAATTTCCAGAACAGGGCCACTTACTCAGCTCGTTCCCTCCACCACACCGAACGGAGTGCAAAATCTGGATGTGGTGGCCCGGTTATCTCTCTTCTAAATTTTAAACGGTTTCAGGGACTTGGACCCGTGACTTAAATTGATTGTTGCACTGGTATTCGTACTTGGATAGTCTCAAGGATTCAGAGGCAGGTGTCTGTTTCACTTTAGCTTGTTAATGACAGCTGGTGCATGCAACCATTCATCTGTTCTTAATTGTTTTGTTTGTGGTTGATAAATTGTCAGAAGGAACAAAAAGCTGAATCTGATGAGTGGTGGCCTTGCTTTTGTCGGTTGCCCATAAATCATTTAATTGGGTAATAGATATTTCCAGCCGTTAGATTAAGCAAGGATTCATCCAACGGGTTTCTCTAATACAATCAAAAACTAGGGTATGGCGCAACAGTTGCACTACAGCTGGATCCTTGTTTAATAATAACTTCTTCTTCTTTCTTTCTTTTTTTTTTTTTTTTTTTGAAGTGTTTAATAATAATTAATGTTAAATTACCATAACATAAGTTCAAAAAATTATCATAATATGTGTTAAAACAAATGTTAAAAGGACTAAGGACGAGGATCTCTGAGTTGAAAGTTAAAACTTTGACCTCAGATATTTGTGAAATTTTGACTTCATGAAATATAAAAATCCACACTGATATTCAAATATGTACATTTTATTTTTAAAGTTATTCAGATGGAAAAAAATGTCTTTTGGTCCCTGTAATTTAACGAATTACTCAATTAATCTTTATATTTTTAAAAATTATTAAAATATCTATAATGTTACTTTCATATTTGTTGGATATCTAATTTTTTAAGAGTACAATGATAATATTGTCGAGTATATATACGCACACATATTAACATGGTCTTATGACATGTTTGATTTGAACAAATAAAAAAAAAAAGAGAGGAAAGGAGAGGAGGATAAAGAAAAAAAAAGAGGGAAAAAGATGAATTACACGTCAAACTAAACAATAAAATTAAGAATCACTATTTTTTATCTTAATTTTCTATCTTTGCCTCCTTTTTTCACTCCTCTCCTGTCATCTCATCTCGACCAAAGGGGGACTTTTTAATTGGTCCTTAAAATTCTTGGGACTACAAGATTACATAAATAAATGCTTGTATATCTGCTCATCTCTTAACTTGCTAAACGCCCAAATGAAAGCAAAATTAAAAGGCCAACCAATGAAATTGAAAGGCTCGGGGACCAACTGAGTTGCCTTAATTTGATGAAAGATAAAAATTTTACTGTACGTCTTTGAAACAACAAGAGCATGCCTGGAGCTGTAGTTAAGTGTCATGCGTGCATTGCATGCATGAATATTATTCACGATATTCGAAGCCAATTTTCTATTTTCAGCACCTATTGGCTGCTTTCTGACCATAATCTCCGAGTATTTGCCAATTTTGACCAACAAATCGGGTGGACCTATTCAGAATTTCTGCTCATGTGTGATAAAAACTGGTTTACTTCTGAAATTTTTCTATTAAACAAAACAACCTTTCTTGAATCTAACGATATGTCTATTTTAGTAATAGATCACTGCGTTAAGTTTCTTTAGTTAATTATTTCAACCTCTATAACTTTCCCTTTTTTTTTTTAACAAAACACTGATATTTTAAACAGAAAAATTCAACGGAGCGATACCCAAATTAACTTTAAAATCATAAGGATTACTACATTATTTGATCATTTTTAACTAATATAAATCATAAATTCGCCCAATTTTATAATTAATTCGATGGTCCCTTGTCAATCCTCAGTTTCCATCAATTTATTTGTTTTTTTCCTTACATCCCCATTTCCCAAATTGATGAGCATTAAATGAGCATAAAATTAGGCTGGAAATTAAATAGTTAACGAGAGGTGCATAGCCCTCCCACTCCAAGCGCACCTCTACTGGATGTCTGGATCACTCCAAATGATAGTTTACTTCTCGAATTAGATAATTAAAATTTAAAATTAAAATTATTAATAACATTTATTTTTTAAAATAGAGTCAAAAATTGAAATTAGAATCTTGGACGTATGCCAATTTAGTAATGGAAAATGAGAGGCTGAAGTAAACATTAACAGTAAAAAGTGTGACTGAAGTAAAATAGAACCACAACCACCAGCAGCTGTCGCATTTCAATCTGGTGATTATTATTATTATTATTATATAAAATAATAATTATGACAATAGTTAATTTATGTCATTTACTTTTTTGTAATTTGTAATAATTTAACTCATTCTGACTTCGATTTTAAAATAAAATAAATATATTTATAACAATCTAGCTCATTCAAATTTCGATTTGCATAATTCAAGTAATATAATTTATTTCAAATTTTATTCGCGATTCTCATTCAAACTCATTCTAATTCTGCACATTCTGATTTCAACCCATTCGAATTCTCATATAATTAAACTCACCATAAGGGTGTAGTCGTTGGAACCGGTGAATCACGCGAGCTGGTTACATGCGTGGGGCAGAGGGCTCGTAGTACCCCTTCTCTTGATCCGGCCTTTTCTTCCCTTCGGTAGTAAATCACCTACAATCTTGACTCTTACAAGTTACAGACAAGATTTTCTGATAAGTCGGGGAAATACAACAATTTAAAACTTGTTGGTTTCAATCCACTAACATTGAGGTGAAATGACAGATAGTGATGGGTGAATTTCAAGTGAATCCCCGCACACAACATCAATTGTGAGATTTAAGTCTCCCGCTGGCACTGTGGCCTGTGGGGGGCTGGGGACAATGTTCTTTAATAAAAAAACCACGCAGCTATATCTAATCGGATAATAAAATAAGTTAACAGTGATTTAATTTTTTTAGGTGATTTTATTATCGGGCCCATAAACAATTAATTCGATCTGATACCATAACTCACCGACAAAAGGTCAATTAAGGGGCCCATAAACAATAAATTCAATTTCATCGAAAATTAACGTCATAATCATTGACATTATTATGAAACGTATGACCACAAAAGAAGATAAAACTTATTCTCCACCATAATAAGCACATACAATTAATGTGTTTTAACACATATCAATCAGAGACAAGGAAATTTAATCTTTTTGTATGTAACTTAGGGTTCGTTTGAGATTGTTTTTGAGAGATTTAAAAATAATTTTAAAAATTTAAAAATTATTTTTGTGAAAATCAGTCCTTCCTATAGTTTGATTTTGAAAAGTAAGAAAGGAGTAGTTTTTAATTCTGATTTGTGAAGAATCATTTTATTTTTTAATACAATTTCATAAATATCCAATATCATAATTACCCTAAACCTAAAATTATCCTTATTCAAATTGAAAATAAAATCAATATTTAATAAAATTTTATTTTAATTTCATCAATATAAATTTATTGATATCAATTTATCGGTCAAACTATTATTAAATTTTTTTTACTATATTATAATTTTAATTATCAATTGTTTTAAGATAAAAAATAAAATTAAAATCAATATATTATAAATTTTATTTTTAATTTTTTATGAGCATTTTATTTTTAGTTAAAATTATTATAATACACAATTAAAAATATTGTATGTATAGGTCTTTATATGCTTAAGTAAATTTTATCCTATATTATGTATATTTTAATAATTTATTTTTTGTCAGCAATTTAACCGTAAGATTTACCCAGCGTCTATAACTACTTTCAAAACTCACAGTATTTTTAAAAATAAAATTTACCAAACACTTAATTGATTATCTTCATAGCTGATTATTTCTACAGCACAACTAACAGTAATTATTTTAAAAATTACAATATTTTCAAACTGACCCTTAGTATAAGCTAATAAATGTTGGTTAATTGCCCGCTCGATACTAAATCGGTTAAATAAAAGCAGTTTTAAAAAGACTTGTGTGGCTATGTTGCAACCATATCGCCGGCATATGTACGCCGCATATATATATATATAATACTTATTCTGCCAATATTCTACCTATCATTCAATAATTCATTCAAATATCGTCTAGGCAATTTTTTTTATTAACTTTTTTAAAAACAAAAAAAAAAACTTAAAATTGAGTTCTGGGTGTGTATCATTTTCAACCACTCCAAACTCAGAGCAGGGTTGTAATAACACGTTAAAAAAATGACTAGAAGGAAGAAAATGACGGCAACAAAGAAAATAACTTACTAGTAAATGTAATACACTTATTCAGTGATAGACACTCTCTCGCGATTACCAATCATCAACGTCTTAAGCTTAACACATCTTTTAAACTGAAAAAAAAAATGTCTTAGCGCACTCAATTCTTTTCTTTTTTTTCTAAATAATCCTAGCCGTCCATCAGATATATGCACACCCACTGCCACGGGAAGAAAAAAATTTAAAAAAAAAAAAAAAACAACACATGATCTTCGCCGGGCCTATGGAAACCGCGCAAAACAACGAACACCACATACCGACCATCCGAACAATAGCAAGTCATTACGGGCATTTCTGTCATTATGAAGACAGGTTTGGATAACGTGAGCAACGCTTCGAGAGGAAAACCCTGCATCCGTCCTTGGGTGTAATTGTAGGACTGTACGTGATGTCATCACAACCGTCGGTTCTATCTCTCTTGAAATCGAGCAACGTGGCAAACATAGCTATGAAGAGCACCAACTGATTCATGGCATACCTCTGGCCCACACATTGGTGAGTTCCAGCTCCAAATACCAGAAAGTTCCTTTTATAGACCTGATCCTCCTGCCTCTCTGCACTAAACCGCTCAGGATCAAACCGGTCCGGTTCACTGAAACCCTGAAAAGAAGATTCGTAGACCGAAGGAAAAACAATAGTCCCCTTGGGGATCGTGTACGATTCTGTCAACGGGAAGTCTTGAACCGCAATGTGAGGGACAAGTGTCGCCGGTGCACGGTACCTCAACACCTCACGCGCCACCGCCTGTGTGTACTCCATCTCCCTGAGTTGATCAGCCGTTATCAACTTGTCAGACTCCGGTGACCAAATCCTGGAGACCTCGTCACGAACTTTGCTCAGAACCTGAGGATGGGAGTCGAGAAGCGTGACAGACCACAAGAGCGAGGAAGTGGACGCGTCTTGAGCTGCGAAGAGGAAGTCAAAGAGGTGGCCGGCGATTTCATGGTCTTCGCAATGAAGCGGCGGGGCTCTGCCGGCGGCCTGGGTGTCGGCGGCTTCTTTGGCATGTTCTTGCATCCAGAAATCAATCAAACAGGAAGGCTCGCCTCCTTTAGCCATTCTAATCTTGCTTTCTCGGGTACAAACAGTGAGAGTTTGGACTAAGCGTTCGACAGCTAGCCTGGCTTTTCGAAAGGCAAACCCTGGAAGATCAATAGGGAGCTTCATTAAGCCAACGTTAAAGAGATTGTAGTCGGATTTAAACTCGTCCCTGGCATGCTGAAGCAAATAACGTCCCACCATAACGGTCTGAGAAGTTTCCAGATTCATATCGCGAGCGAGAAGCCGGAGAGAGATGGGGGTTCTGTCGGCGGCACACATCTTCTCCCATCTCTTCAAGTGTTCGAGGATAATAATCTGCTGGAGAGAGATGTAGGTAGAGAGAGCTTTGAGTGTAAAGTTAGGAGCGATCCGACGGCGGAGATCTTTGTGGTCTTGGCCGAACATGTAGACGAGATTGTGTTCACCAAATAACTTCTTTCCAAAAGGATGGCCCACGATCAAGAAAGCGTCGGGGCGAACATTGGAGAAAATAAGATGAGAGAGCTCGGAGCTGCGTATGAAGACCGTGAATTTACCGATCAAGTAATTGGCAGAAATACCAACACGTCCGGCAAGTGCTGCTTGGTCGTCCCAGAACTTGGTGGGGTTACGCACCAAAGAAATAGCGTTACCTAGAAAAGGCAACACAAAAAGGGGACCCGGAAGGTGTCGTTTCTTGTTCCAGTAAGCCAACTGCTGAATTAGCAAGAGCAGAGCTAAGAAAGACATTACACATTGAGTTGGAGTGAGAGAAGACAAGAGAGAGTAATAATAATCCATTTCCTTCATTTTTTTTTCAAACCTAAAAATTGAGTGGCTAGCACAAAGTGAAAGGCGGTGTGTGTATCTGACTGAATCTGAGTGTATTTATAGGAGGGGGGAGAGAGAGAGAGGAGGACGACGGTGTCACGATAACAGTAGTCTATGAACCAGTGAATGGACATATAGGTAAGCAAATTTTGGTGGTAGTTGTTTTGGCTTTCATTTTTTAATTCAGAATTTCTCGGTTTCTAGATTGGAAGTCTCAAAATTGACCTGTGGGAAATAGAAAGTGGACGTGTCACGTTCACAGTAACGGGGTCCCTTTGTTCTACAAATACAAAATAAGACGGCGGGGAAGGGGCAAAATTGGGGCCGGGCACGGAGCTGACGTGGCGGGTACAGCTAACACGGGGCAATAAAATTACTTTATGCCCCAACCCACTTGCCTTTTGCACGTTCCAATTTGATTTGTCTTTGTCCCATATTCTCACTGGCGTCTGTTGGGCTGGGGCCCACAAATGTCAATTTTACAACGTGATTTTGTCGATGTACTGACCATACTATAATAACGGGAAATAAAAAGAAAAGAAAATAAAAGAAAAGCTGTCATCAAACATTATGTCCCAAACTGGTATATAATTCAAATTAATAATTTATGATCTCTCTCTTTTACCTAATAATAACCGTGGCTCTCAGTTTTTTTGCTTTTGAAATTCATTTACTGTGACGACAATTTTATGTGCTATTCCATTCCTTCTGGATTCTGGTTTTTATTTATTTTCGTCACATAAATTTTAAGGCCAATAATGCGTCACATAAATTTTAAGGCCAATAATTCGTGACGTAATGGGCATTAGCTTTGAAGTAAAACTGTGCGAAGCAAACAAATTGTTTAATGGATGCCGACTCGACGAGTCCCGGTCCCGCATGATGCCAGTCTCTTGTCTGACTCATGAATATAATTGCCCTTGGGCGAAAGTGGCCAGAGAAATTTGTTCTTATTTTGCCATTAAGAAAATCAGAAAGTAGAGACTTAATTATCGTGAGTCTAACCCAAAAAAAAAAAAAAAAAACCCTTTAATTTTATTTCCAACCTTATCCGATACATTGTTCCAAGACCAAAAAAATAAAAAATAAAAAATCTTATCCAGTACGTAACCCTAATTCACACTAGATAAACCTTATTTTCAAATTAAAAAAAAAATGTAGACAATTATTTAAATAACAATGCAAGAGATCCTAGCATTTAAATTCAAACACTAGCTTCAATGCTATATATCACTCAGTCATTCATTACCGGAACCAAGATTTTTAACTTAGGGATAGCCAAAATATATTGCAACTTTGCATTTTAAGAAGACTTGAGGTTAACTTGAAAACAATTCCTCCCATGCATCTACTAGATGATGGATACAAAGTTTTTTATTATTCATTAATGAGACTCAACCCAGATGTTGGGATCATATTTAAACGGTTATGGCGTGCAGTAACTTTCTTGTGCTGCTATTATTCTAATGCTACACAATCCATTACAACGGATGGACAGAATTATCAGCTCAGTTACGATACCTTTGTCCTCGTCACTGTCCCCACGCATGGATCCCCTCATGTCCCTCCCCTTCTAATAATATCTAGCCCTAGTCGTTAGCAACCAGACAAAGCAACAAGCAATTTCAGTGTTTTTAATCCATCTCCATTGTCAAGTACGTCTCCCAGCCCAAGGCCCACGGCCCACGGCCCAAAGTCCCATGGCCATGGCCATGGCCATGGCGTAAACGCATTTGCTGGCAATGTCAATGTAGACATTCACCGACCCATTTAGGATCATTTTACATTCCACCGGTTGTTTGAGCAGGAAGTTGAATATGCAATCTCAAAGACACATCGTGAATTTCAAAATTAAATCAATGACATAACATGCAATGCAAGACACCAGTAATGCCATATGCTCTAAAGGCCGCCTATTGTTTTTACATAAAAGCAGAAAATAAATCTTTTAATAGTGACAGAAAACTATAAATTAGTTCCAAAATTTAAAAGTAACTTCCAACTAACAGTAAGGAACAACTCTCCCATTCAGAATGCCATCATAAAACAAGACAATAGGACAAACAACACAGCTTAAAGCCTTCTTCCTCTTCTACCACCCTTTCTGCGTGTGCTGTCAGTGGGAATAGGGGTCACATCCTCTGAAATACAAAACGAACCCAGAATTAACAAACCTTCTAAATTTTGGTGGAAAAAACAGGAGCAAGACCGTCACAATTTAAGAGCAAAGCTGATTTCCAAAGACAAGCAGTCATTAATTTGTAACTAAAATTCACTCTCGAGCCGCTCAAGTAGTCTCCATGCGTGCAAAAGATGACACAAGCACATAGCTCATAAATGTTCAAAAGCATAGAAAAAGATGACTATGTAATCTGGCAATATATCTCATCAATGCGGTGCAAAGGCCTTACCTATGCGACCAATCTTCATCCCAGAACGAGCAAGGGCACGCAGAGCAGATTGGGCACCTGGACCAGGTGTTTTGGTCTTGTTCCCACCAGTAGCACGGAGCTTAATATGAAGAGCAGTGATTCCAAGCTCCTGAATTAAACTCAGTCATGCAAGTTTCAAATAAAAGGTAATTACAACGGATATCAAGTCAGACCGTGAACATAAAGAAGATGACAAGAAAACATTAAAATGGTCCATACAATAAAGAAGAAACAAAAGAGATCAAAACCTTGCATCTGGTTGAAACATCTTGTGCTGCAAGCATGGCAGCGTATGGAGAGGACTCATCCCGGTCAGCTTTCACCTTCATACCACCTGTGCAAACACAGACCATAATCTTATGAAATATGCAAAATTGGAGACAATTAGTTAACCTCATACGCAGGCTAAAAACATCAAAAGCACGAACACAAGTCATGATCATAAAATTAGAGAATTAGAAGAGAATCAAATGGATAGAAAATGAATCGCTACCAAGAGCCAGTAAACCAAAAAGGTAGTGGAATGGCATTGCACATAATGCTTATGCCTGAAGTTCTCATTCTTGCACGTCAGAATAAAAATTATAAGCTCACAGATGTGAATGCAGTTTGTGCATTTAGACCAGAAGACAAAAATGTTCATCCCCGTAAAGAATGTGTAAGAACTACACAAACAATACGATCGTCCTTAATTAACCACAGCATTGAAAAATTCTGATGCACTTTAATCCAGAACGATGAGAAAATAACTAACCAGTGATACGGACAAGGGTTTCTCTGCCTGACAGATCAGTCACATGCTGCAGTTTCAAACATACAAATAAAGTCAATAATAAACCTCACTAAGAGCTTATTGCAAGATCAACAAAATACTTTTCACACTTACAATAAATGTATCATTGAACGATGCAAAGATGTGGGCAACTCCAAAAACGTGCTCCCCATCTCTCACAGCAGGTCCTAGAGTCACATTCTCTTCCTTAGGCTCCCTATTCTTTCTCCTCGACTAAAGAATCAGAAACATTGTGAACACCAAACATGTTAAAGCCCCTGGAATATTTAGTTTTAACATCTACATTACACATAACCAGAGACACATTTTCTAGCTTTAAGTTACTAAAGCAAAGCCATTATCAAAAATGTTTTCCATTAAACACTTTCAATACAGACATAAAATCAAATCATCTCACAAAAAAGACATTGACAAAAGGAAAGTCCGCCATAAATATAACTTTCAAAACAATCAATTACATTATACTAAGACCCAATAAAAGAAAAGAAATTAAATTTTCTAAAGTCGCACACCATAAGAGAAACTAATATACAGATCAAGTGTAAATTTTGCGATTTGAAAAGGGATATATCGGAGATGCAAAAAAATAAACAAATAAATCAATTGGATGATTGGATGAGATATGTGCTTACCATGGCTGCTAAAACACGAGATGGATTGAGAAGGCTAGGGTTTGTTTTGAGTTTATTAGAAAAGAGGTGTAAAATGTGAAAACCCTCAACAAGAGACTGACGCTCGCGGGGGCTACTTGAGCTTATATGACCAGTTGGACTAGGGTTTTGCAGTCCCGTGAGATTCGATAATTTTGAATTTATAAATTAGCCTCATATTTATATCTAAACTATTAAAAGTCCCTTACCCTTTTCCTTTTTGGCATTTGTCGTCATAACGTTTTATATGTTGTCTCCCCCCACCCCCCCAAATTGTTATAATTTATAATTATATTATATTTACTTAAAAAATTATATCATGCAATTCCAAATCTAGTTATATGTAATATGTAATTTTTAATACAAAATTAAAAATATGTCCAACGTTAACTAAAAAATTTGATATCACAATATATAGAACAATGTATACATATTCAAACAGAATGATTCTCATACCCTTAGTATTTGGTTGAATAATTTTCAAACAATTTTATTTGACTAGTCACTCGAATTCAAATCATAGAAAAATATCGAATTAAAAGAAATTAATTTAAACTTTACCAACCCTCTAATTATGTCACGAATCCCAGTGCAGTCCTCCATAATTAAATCTTCATTCAAAGGAAAAAAAAATGACTTGTGACATAGATCTTCGAAACTTTTTGATCTTGGAGACTTGGACCATACAAAAAATATTAGAAAGTTGACAAACCATTGGAGTTTATTTGAATGCCGTGAAACGGTAGGTCACAAAATTCGGTATCACACATTCCATTTGTTTCATGAAGTAATTCACAGTTGGAATAATCATTGTTCGCCCACGAAGTATTCCAAACACGGCCAATCATGTTCCAAAGAGTTACAACTGCAACGGCAAATTTTGCGAGAAAGCAATTTGCCAACAATAGAACACTAATGGATACAACTTAATCAAAATTTGACAATTGTGTTCAGGTATTTTTGGGTCAAGCGCAGTTACAGAAAACCCTCCAGTAAAAAGAAGAAGAAAAAAAAAAAGAGTATTCTGTGTGTACATGATTCTATTGCTTCCCCTTGAACATTTATGTAAGAAAAAGGTAATTTTTTTTTTTTAAAAAAAAGATTTAACAGACAGAACAGGTTATTTGGCCTAAGAAAATTGTTGATTCTAACTCCAAAAATAATTGGAGATAGAAAGAAATTGCGTCAAAAGCTATGCCGCTATAAGACCTATGTATCCAGCAAATAAAGCCAACACTGAAGATATAGCATAAGCAGCGGCCACAATCATCGGTTCTTTGAGCCCACACAATTC
Organism: Murraya paniculata; assembly: GCA_030449075.1. Lineage (NCBI taxonomy): Eukaryota > Viridiplantae > Streptophyta > Magnoliopsida > Sapindales > Rutaceae > Murraya > Murraya paniculata. Next base: position 2,716,368 of record JAEVFN010000005.1, read on the forward strand.
CAAATGATGATGAAAGGGTGCCATTCTAAACAACCTGCGCCCACCTCCCAGCAAGTGCTTGGTGATCTTGAAGTACAACACCTGAAACATAATTGCAATCAATTATGAAATCCAGGAAAAGTCATGAACTTGCCAAAAATTCACCAATGCATCAAAATTTTAGATGACAAAAAGAACCATCTTTAAGCTGTTTTGGGTGAGCAAGCATCATTAATAAACATACCTGCATAATAACCGATGATGCTTCCACAACAAAGATACCAGATGAAACAAATAATGGAAAGAACATTCCAGTACAAGCAGCCATCGCAGCTAATGCACCGCCAAGGGCCAAGGATCCAGTATCACCCATAAATACAGATGCCCTGTACCGGTTGTGCAAAAGAAAACCAACACATGCTCCTGCCATTGATGCTCCAAATATTGAAAGTTCTGGTTCGCAAAATAGATTTGCAGTCAGTAAGAGATAGTAACCAAAAATGCTTGGCTAAATATTGCTAATAAGTTTCTAATATTGCAATGAAATATCTTAACCCATCCTGAACTAGAATGATAATCTTAACCCCGTTCGCAAGGGAAGCATCGTGTCACTCTGAACAGCATGGGTTTTGTTTCAACCATGAGTAACAAGATGACAAAATGAGCACACAAGGTATAATTTAATATAAACTGAAAACCATAACACATGATTACTAATAATAAAATGTCATTTTCACACTCTAAGAGGAGTGGATCCTTTACGAATTATATAGTAAGTTTTAAATTCATTTTTACTAACCAGAGCATATGGGAAGCACTGCAATTGACATTCCAATAAAAGCCAATGCAGCAGTTCCTCCAGCCAGCCCATCAAGACCATCTGTCAAATTAATCCCATTTCCCATGGAAACAAAAGTGAAGGAAGTCAACAATAGATAAAATTTTCCCAAGAACAGAAGGCCTAATGGTGCAGGTAAAGGAACCAACATTTTCCTGCATTACAAAATGAAAAATAGATTTGAGTAAATTCATCATTCAACCAAAACTTAGCGAGAGCCCAAGCAAAAACACATTGGCACTGATTACAACGATAGCTGTCATGTCGTACATTGTTCTTGCTAAACAGATTATTACATCAATTTCAGAAGCAGAACCCTTAATAATTGATTGAACAGGCCCCAAAAAGAGTGCCAAGTTACGCTTTTGAAAGATTTTATAGATAGAAGTTTATTACAAATATTCAACTCCAAATGACATAAAATCCCATTTAAGCATATATGGTATCACAGATGCCTAGGATTTTTGTCAAATAGTTCCTATGATCATTCTTCCAAACCATAAAAATCTTAACCATTCTATTCCAGCATCACAAGATTTTCAACCCAAACCATGATTTCTCATATAAGGGTTAAGAAATTCCGGCACATGCTAAGCTCAGCCCATCAAACAATCTATACTTCAATTTGCAATATCCTAAAACCTCTGCAGTATTGAACAAAGCTTGGTACTCTGTGGCAAGTTTGTCAACATGAGAATAGATATGTGAGTTACCATCAGATAAATGTTGATCAGATTAGTTACAAGAAGCTATACATGCCATAAGGAGACGATATACTTGTAGCATCCAACCAAAATGAAAACCACGTCCCGACTGCTACCTGTAAAGTATCATGGCTCAGATTATTCAAAAAATAGCTGACAGAAATTCTTCACACAATTAGCAAGAAAGCAGCAACGGAAAAACTTTTACCTCCAAAATTAATCTTGACCATGCAGACAACCCACTACTATGATTTTTTATTAGGCATATCATGTCATCAATTAGCCCAATTATAGCAAATGCTAAAGTTGCTGCTGATGCTCCAGAAACTTGAAGAGAAGAAGAACCAACTGTGGCTTTTGCAACAGCTATGCCAATTGGAACAAAAAATAGTCCAGCCATTGTTGGGGTTCTGCTTTTCCTGGAGTGCCTAGCAGGCCCTTCTTTTCTGATGATCTGATGAATCTTCAGAATTTTGAGCAATGGGACGCATACATATCCTGCGCAAGAGACTAAAACTGCTGATATAACAAAGGGGCGGGTCAAGTAAAAGGGTGCCAAGGGCAGTCTGACAATCTTCCATGCGCACCAATCCACATATAAAAGCAGCACAATCAAGAAGGTTATCAGTCCAAGATTGATAAATAACCCAAGTTTGATCCTGCAATTACAATAAGTAAAAAGACCAAATCATACATAGGAATTACAAAAGGTATAACCCATCTCATAAAGTTAACATATATAATGTTTTGCTTCAAACATGGAAACAGTCCAATATCAAAAAAAAGAAAAAATTGAAAAACAATAACGAATGATCTGACACACTTGCCTGTGCCTTTTGCGTGCTCTCCCAATCATAGCAAGCCTATGGGCAGTTAGTGTTAGAGCGTCATTATTTGACACAAAAACACTAGGCAAGTCAGCATCCGAAATAGAATTCAATACAATTTCTCCATCACTCTCTTCTCCTTCACTGGAGGAAACCATGTACCCAACAGTCCCCTCATTATCAAACGAAGCAATATCAAAATCCTAGAAAAACAAAAAATAAAAATAAAAAGAAATTAGAGTCCCAAAACACGGGATTATTCTTTTGTATTGTGTAAAGCCTCATTTCATTTAAATACACAAAGCGTTATTTAAATTAATAAATTAATACCTCGTTGAAGGCTCTAACTGGAACAGTGGTATATTGCAATTGATAACCGTGTGTTCCGACATTTGATTTTGATCCATTTAACTGCACAAAGCCAAGAAACAGATAAGCAGTAATCAAATAGTAACCAAATGAACCTTTCAATATGAAACAAACAATTAAAATCTAAAACCAATTTCCAGTTATCTAATAAAAATGAATGATCTAATATAAATAGAGAGGTCAACGTCAAACGAGTTGAAAATATAATACCTTGAGAGAGAGAGACACCGAACGGAATCGGCAAGAAGTTCTGCCGGCAATTAGAGAAGAGCTTCGGCGACATTGAAATTGGCCAAGATGTGATTGCCAGTGACGCTGACATGGCGAACAAGATCGCATGATTACTTAACGATTGGATGGCTAGATGACGCAATCAAAGTGGAGATTATTAGTAATAGAACAAAGTTAATTAAGATGTTGCTGAGGGAAGTTGAAGTTGGTGAAACCGTACAACGACGCGAGGCCATTTAAGGAAAGAAAAGTATATTCGAGCCAAGAAACGGTTCATTTATATAATATATATGACAAAATACTCCGCTTCTTAAACCCCCAAGCACCAAGCACGGGAGCCCCTACTATACATTTGCTGTAACATATAGGAGCCCCTACTATACATTTACTGTAACATACAGCCCCTGTAAAATAGATGAACAATAATCACGTGTTGGTTACTGTTCACTCATTTTACAGAGACTGTGTGTTACAGCAAATGTATGTTAGAAAAATCCCCCAAGCACTGGTTAAAATAACACATACCTATGTTGTTAAAATGGTGGACTTGGAGGGCACAGAAAACAGGCGCCGGCTTTACTTCGAAATCCTCGGAACAACGTTGTGCTTGCGGGCCACTTAAACCTTTTCTTTGTCATATTCATTTAATTCAATGTTAGATGGATAATGGCATAAATATTACTTTTTAATTTTATAACTCTTATTATTGAATTGAGTAGATGTAATCAAGGAACAATTAAGTTAATTTTTCAAGCTGAAATTTTAAATTGATGGAACCGTCCCCCCATCTATATACATACAACATGAAATCTTCCGAGACTCTTAAGCTTAAGTACGTACATATACCATGCAGCGCAGCCTAAAAAGTCTACTAAGAACGTGGTAATTCAAGAGGATGTACATACCCTTACGCAGAGAAATGAGGCCCATATGCCTCAACTCATGCCCTCCTGAGTGTCATTGTTGGGGTTGGCAAAAGATAAGTGGGCCGGACTTTTTTAAGTTTAAATTTATGTTCATATTATTGATAATAAGTTGGGTCGGATCTGGACTTTTTTGTTAAATATAAAATAATTTTTTAATAAAATAAAAAAATTAAAATTAAAGATATTTATTCAATACATAATAAAATAATAACTTAATACATAAAATATTAATAATACAACATAATAAATCACAAATATTAATACAAAAAATAAATTAATTATTTTGAGTTTTTTTCTTGTTTATTTAAATTTAATATATTTTTTATTTATAAATTAGCCGAGGGTTTTTTCCTAGATCCTTATCTAGGCTTAATTTATTTGGACTTTGGATTTTTTCGACATATATCCCGGCCCAATTTATACGAATCAGGTTTTTTTACCAACCTTAGTCATTGTGAGTTGGAACATTTTATTTGATATCATGTTTTGTCTCTCGTCTGAAAGGAAAATTTTGGAATCCACCATGAGGATCGATTACTGAAGAATAAACTTGGTAAGCGTAGAGACACAAATATTAATAAAGATGTAATTAAATAAAATTTTTTATACTTAGATTTGTTTAATATGAATTTCGAATTTTTTAAACTTAGATAATAAGCGTATAAAACTTAACAAAGTGCTTCATGCCCTCACTCCTCCGTTTTCCATAATTTCTAAACCATAAAACCCTTATTATTATCATTTGTCAATGGTTTTGTCCACTGCAGACTATAATGTATGGTATGGTATTTTACATTTTATAGTTAGCTGATTCAGCTAATAGAATCTATTAAGGCCCAACATAGTCATATGAACAAGCAAGAGGTTTTTGGTTTCCACAAAGACAAATATTTTCAAATAATACATACAAATACAAAATAATATTAAAAACATCCAAACCATTGCTTGTATAACCCATAACGCTGTTTCATAAGCTAATTGAAATCACAATATCCATAAAGTTACAACCCCTGTCACAGCAAGAACATTCAAACCAAGCCCAATTGCCATGTCTATACATTATATATAAAATACAATAGATGTAGGGTTCATATCACGTGCTAACTCTGATTTGGGATAGGAGGCCGACCTCGTCCCATTGCGAATCCTCTGGTTCCATCAGGCATTCTAGGGCCAGGAGGTGGCTTCGGTGGTTCAAGAGCATGAGAAGATGTAGTCCCATGTCCTGCCACAGACGAGAGAGTCACTCAGTCACATGAAAACATAAATTTAAAAAGATGGGATAGGAAAAAGAACCAAAACCAAAAGCAAATGCACAGGTTGGTTTAAATACCCAGGCCATTGGGCCCACCACGGTATCTCTGTCTCCTTGATCGACCTCGATTTCTTCCTTTCTGCCCATCATTTTTCTCCTTGGAATTGGATAAGTGCTCTCCCTGCTGAAAAAAATAAAGCAGCAACACATAAAAATCTTTATCTGGCTTTTCCTCTCATCCGATCATTGCTCATTCCTCTTCTCATGACAACATGAAAACAAAAATAAATAAATAAATAAATAAAAATATAGAGCCTTGTCAAAATATTCTACAGCAGTTTAAACTCAAACATTCATATTATCATATGTCAATCAACGATAAGCTCTCAACAGCACTATTTTAAACCAAATAGAAAATACCAATAATTGCATAAAATAGCATGTCAAAGGACTTACCTCTTCGTCAGCTGTATCATCATGATGATCATTCGAGTTATGATGCTCCTCATCACCAGCTGGATCAGAAGTTCGACCACTGTTGTTCTCAGAATCAGATCCCCTCCAGGCTTGCCTTCTCTGCCCATAATTTCCCTGCAACAGATGACCTAGGATTAGCTCCTGTTAACTACGCAAGAGCGTATAAGGAAAGAAGGTTCAATTACTATTCGCTTAAGAAGCTTGACCCGCAAGCCATTTCTCCAGTCCTGTTCATCATTCAAAGTAGCCACCTGATCCAAACACAAGTCGACCTTTCAATTAATAAACCAACATCATAAGCAAAACGCAGTGTAACTGTGAATGTTTACTTGATACTCACAGCTCTCTCAGAAGCCTCTACAGTCTCGTACTCCACAAAAGCATGCAACTACAGACAGAAAGCAGAACACCACATAAACTGGATCAACAAAATCAAGTTACTACTACAAACATGGTTATTATCACCTTTTTTTATCAACAAAAGTTTAACAGATTATTATAGCAAGTTAACTGTTAATATCTGTCTTCTAATCCTTTTCAAGTGGTAATGACTAAAATCTTAACATCCATTATCCATTTCACAATGGTTGCAGTTTACCACCAGCCAAAGGCACATGTGGACATCTCCATAACCATAGCAATGACTCCCAATCCAGTAAAACAAATGGCAGCCAGGAATAAATCATTTTTTAGTGAATAATGTAATAAATTAATCATAGCGTAATACAAAACCTCCCACCTAAAACATTGTCTATATCAGTTCCATACCTTATTACTAATCAAGTACTCATATTTGCTGCTTTTTTTGGACTCTTCCACAACATTTGGGTCACGGATGCAGATGCTTTTTATTCTGAAAATAAAGAATTATATAATCAAATTAAAAAAAGAAGAAAAACAACTCACTGAATAAAAGGGATAATTTTTTCTTTTTCTGTTTTTTTTTTTAATTTAAATTTAAAAACAAAGTACATACTTTCCAGCTTCTGCAAACACTCTCCGCATGTTCTCCACCGAGTGATCCTCAGGTAGATTCTCTACCAAAACAGTGAATAACTAGGGTCCACAAATTAGGTACTTAAAATTTATCAAATTAACATATAAGAATGAAACAATCAAGTTCATGCAATTCATTACCTTACGGTCCCTAACTTCAGTGACTGGAAGAGGATTAAGGCGCTTTACCTTCTTCCCATTCGAACTCACAACCTTTAATTTTTATTTTATTTAAAAAGGGAAATTAGAAAATAATTAAAGAATAAACACCCTTTACATCCTAGTTAACTGGAATCATTGCATTATTAAGAAGCTACCATTAACATCTGCCTCAACGCGGAAGGCACAAGTGACGTTGCATTTTATCACTTCAGATATGTAGATACCATCAACACCCTAATCATTTTTATTGCAAGGAAAGAAGCTGCTTACAAGCAAAGATGATTCCCTGAGTGCAGCCACTATCCATGCATGGTTTTGGGTAAGCCTCTTCAATTTCCTAAAAGAAGCAATAACTGATATGGGAACTGCAAGAAAGACAAACCACAAATATGAAAATAGAGTTATAGGAAAAGATAGATGCAGGTATTCCTAATTTCCCATCATATAAAAAGATAGATACAGCCATTCCTAATTTCCCATTTGAAAACTTTAAGCAGTTAAGAGGCTCTGAAATAAATGGAAGTCATTTTAACCTCACAAGCATGCAGCCCAAGAGAAACCATCCAATAACAAGGGAGCTTAGGGAGAATCAAAAGATGGAAACAAGATATGTATAAAGATGCCGGTGTATATTTTATTTAAATTCTACAAATAAGGATCGAAAAAAAATCAGTACTTTGTCATGGGCACATATCCAATATCCAAACAAAACAAACCCGAATTTAGCTACCAGTAAAATGTACTGATAAAGTGACAAACTAACCGAATCCTTGGGTTATTAAAACAATTCTACAATTTGGAAAGTGGATAAACTAGAGTAGGCATTATCAATTCTTCCCACTACCCAAAAGATTAGTACATAACAGAACTAGTTCAAATAGCAGTAGAATGTAAAGAGAGAGGAAAGTTCAGAATAAAAATATTTCAGTCTAGTTGGCGAGTTTCTGCAACCATCAACAATAGATGTCAAGATGCACGTTAAAAAAAAAAAAAAAAAACACATCAGATGTTCATAAAGTAACAAATATATTAATATCCATGGACAAGGTTAAAGGAACCAAAAAAATAAAATGAAATAAAATCCTCAAATAGAGAAGGAATCAGACAGCGGTCAATGGCATAGTCATTCAGATTGACACCCAAAAGCTCGGCACAGCAAAATGGCTGCACCAGGAAAACATCCAGGCTAGCCAATCTGTCATAAGTACCTGCTTTACTTCATCACCTTCATCATCTCTATTCTACAAAATATTTCCCAGATTTAATTTTGCACCAAAAGCCATATTGATTGTTTCAACCGATCCACCTTTATTCTCCAAGTTAAATCATTATTTTGTATTTTAGTCAGTTTGGAAATCCATAGTTTCTGAAAAACAAAACAGCAAGAGCATTAGTTTCTCTAACAATGTACCAGATAGATGTGGCAAGTTTCCTTTATTCTACCACGCATTGAACAGCAAGTTGGAAACTTAACCAATTTATAGGTCAGCAAACCATAAATCCTACTTCACGAAAAAATCACGCCCATGCCACAGAAGGTACTCCATCATAGATAACATATTGTATTTCGATCATAATTTCCATACACTTAAAACTGCTAACACATAATTCGTATGGGAAGTGGAAATTATTGTGGAACTCATAGCAGTACAGGTTTAAGAGAACTTTCAATAACAACTTATTTGAGCTTAATACTGGGTAGCATTACTTAAACAGTTATCAACACCTACAGTTTGATGTTTCAAGAGTTGAAAAAACAAATCCATGGCAGAGTACTTACCGAAAGCTTCTTTGTTCTTTCTAATCAAATTCATCATATACTTATCAGTTGGCAAATTCTCATCACTAAAATAATATTCCACCTGCAACACAAAAAACAAACTTCTGTAGGTTGCGTTCGAGAATGCAAATTAAAGTATCAAAACAGAACCTAATGACAGCATAATTCATTTCCAATACAATTAGAAAATCGTTTCCATCAGCAAACAAAGACACCTAAAGGGAAACCAAAAAAGGAAAAGAAAAAAGGAACAGCAATTAGGCAAACACACTAGCACTTAATAAATACCTGCTTAATGATTCTTTGTTTCAGATCATCAGTGAGAACAGCTGGAGTGGAAGAGTTCTCGTGATCTTTAATCGGATCTTCGCAGTGGTCGTGATCATGATCGTCATCTGACGGTGGAACTGGAACATCAGGGATGTCATGCTCGGGTGATCCAACGGGTGAGAAATCTGGATCGTGCGGAGGAGACAGTGGGTTCGAATCAACGGCCGGGATGGTGGTGGTAGAGGCGGGACCCCCTAAGCCGTCCATTTTTTGGGGACGGAAGGAGAGGGGTAGAGGACGGAGAAAAGAGGATTGAGGCAAGAATAGGCTGAAATGAAATTTCGTCACGTAAAACCCCTCCCGCCCATTCTTCTTCCTTCTCCTGCTCTCTCTCTCGAGTAACTTCTAACCTTTTGCTCCTTTTTATAGGACCCATGGGCATTTCGTCATTTCACCATCCTTGAGTTGAAAATTTTTGGCGATTGCCGATGCGACGACGTCTCTTCTTCCCACTCAAACGATGCGTCGTTTAAGAAGTTTGAGCTTTTAAGTCAAACAGATTATAATTAGTAATTAAATCTTATCATTAAAAAAATAATTAGTAATTACATCTAATTTTCAAAAGCACCCAGTGGACTCCATTGAAATACAAGGGATAACTTAATTGATTCGAAATTTGTAACAAAATTTCCATTTATTCATCATCAAAAGATTGTCATTTCATATACATTGAACAATCAATTTTAATTGAATTTTAAGATGAAAATTAAATTTTCGTCTCTATCAATGAGTAAACACCTGTACCTTGTAGCACAAGGAAATTTCACCTATCTTCGGTCATTTTGCAGCCAAGTAAATGGTTACGCATTTTATATTAAAGGAAAAGGTACGATTGTATAACAAGATTCTAAGGAACCACGAGTACAGGCATGGAGTAAGATCATGAAATGAAAAGGATCTTTAGTTGATGGAGAAAGAACATTTGACCTTGTGTTTGTTTCACAATAGTAATTTGATGCACGCATATTGTGGCAAATTGATGCACCTAATGTGTATTTACCAGGAAGAAAAGTTTAAAGTGCAATAAGATAAAGCCAATATCATTTCTCATAGCGAAGCTCTGACGCAAAGCTCCATACAACATAGACATGGAATTATGGCTTTACTATTAGCACTCCATGCCAGACCTATTAAACCATACTTAAATAACAATGCATTAATTGCTTGCCAATCCTAAAACAAAACTAAAACAAGCAACCAAAAGCCAACCCCAAGGCCTAATCCCAATCGTCCAAGTACAATTTTACTAGAAGCTGAAAACCACACCCTCACATCATCCACAACCGGACCACATAATGAGCTCATGTCATCTGTTCTTGTATTGTAATACACGCTGTAGAATGCAATACGTGTTCTATCAGCCTTGGCAGTGAAATTCACATTAGCGTCATGGAAGGTCGAGTTAGCATCCTCCGTGTAATGTACTATTTGGGCTTGATCCCCCGCAAACGCCATGACAGCAAGTGGTTGCTTGCATTTGTCCCCAGCGTGGCCTAAAGAAAATGTCAAGCTGTAATCCTTGTTTGCTGTGGTTTCAACCATTTGAGAGATAATGCCTTCCTTCCCTGAGAGTAATTCAATGGCACGTTTTCCTTGGGGGACTGAGTAATGGTAGGAGTCGACGTAGCGGACAGCTCTGTTTGATTCAACAATCCAACCAGGCAATGAGGATGTCTCTTCATCGAGGTTGGTAGGCAGCAAGACTCCTAGTGATACATTTCTGAACATCCATGGACCTTCTTCGAAATCGCCATTGACTACGGCATTGTCTACAAAGAATGTAGCAATGGGGAATCAATATTAGAGCATTATATCAAGAACGTTGCGCATCACATCCCAATTCAGTTTTTGAATTTAACTACTACTTTTATCCAACAAAACGTAATTTAGCTGGGAGTGAATCTAAGCCACAATTGACAAACTTTGCCGTTAAGGGCAAAATCTTTTCATTCAAGGGACTGTAAATTGGGAAGTGTTTGAATTTCTATCTATAAAAACCAAACCAATTTTTTTTTTTTTAACCTTTTAGTGATTCTTCATTTTTTTTCTATTTGACAATCATATCATTCAACTATTATGCAACAAAGTTAAAAGTTCTTGATAATAAAAAAATGGCAAAGTTCATACTGCTAGAGTTTGACAATGCTTTTAATGGAAGGCAAAGTTTTTTTCCTTTCTTTCTTTTCTTTTTTTTTTTATCCCCCTAGTGAAGTTCATGTTAAATATAGGAGGTTGGTTTGGGTGAGTATTTCTTTTAAGGGGAAAAAAAAAAACATACAGATGTATATATTACTACAATAAGAAGACTACACTCCATCTACATAAGTTAAAAAAAAAAAAAAAATCTACCTTCATCTAAATTATATATACTATAACTCTGAAAATATGAGAGCAGCGACCACTACTCGGCACTAACCACTGGCCATTGACCGGAATTGATTATTTTCTTCCTCTAAGCACCTAGTGGCCCTCTACTTACTGATTCTCTCTTAATCCTTTTTCAAAATAATCCTTCTTTACCATTTGCCAACCATTTATTATTTTAATTAAAAGCCACCAAGCATTGCATTCTTTGGTACCGTTCATTTTGACACATCGAGACTCCCAAAAGGCCAAAAAAAAGTCCATCCGTGGGCCCCTTGCTTTGGATGCTGATTGGAAAAAGCATCAGCTCCATACCTCGGCGCCAGGGTCCAGGGCCTACGGATACAAAAGAAATTAATAAAATAATCGAATTTACCTTTAGGCTTATCGGGAGTGAAAAGCTTCTTGATCGCAATATCATCAATGATGGGCCCACAGGTGGGATCATCTTCCATGCCCGGGTTCTTAAAAAGAAGGTTCACATTGTCGTCCTCTGCCTCAAAAGCCCACGCGTACGGGTCCCACCCTTGCACGTTATACAATGTCTGCAGGTCTATGGTCTGTGATGCAGGTGGCACGGATACGTTCAGCGACTCCAGCTGTGCGCACGTGCGCGCCGCACTGAACGTAACGGAATACGTAGACCCCTTTTCAACTTTCACTTCCTGGCTGATCTCCGCATCGTTGCCTAATCTAACGGCGTGTGAACCCTGTGGCACAATGAGGATCATCCCACCTTGTTTTTGCCCTGATGAGACCAGCTCTACGGTGCCGTTTAATTTCCAGCTCGGAATCTCTACGGGCCCATCTGCTATGGACTCACTCGGGAAGCCGTGTGACGGGGATGTCTCAAAATCGCCATTAGCCACTATACCTGCATGCAATATGCGGAAAGAATGCATGTTAGTATAATGCTTATTCAAAATAAACAATATTTTTTTCAGATTAGCAAAAAATACCATATATATATCCAAATCTGGTTCGGATTTCTCAATTACCTAATCAATTTTAAGATGAAATATTCTCTTATATTATGTTGTGGGAACCAACGCTCTCTCGAAAAATAGGGTGGTCTCATATTATCGACGTGCTAACAAAGGAAACGATGAGGATCGTATAATTGTGCAATGGGTTCACCTAACATAATAATGGACCCATGTAGTCGTACCGCACATAACACTGAAGAAGCTTTGCACCCGTTGTTTGAAAATGAGGAAGCTAGGGATTACAGGTTAGGAGCCTAACAAAGAGAGAATAGAACTCAACAGCACACCGTTTAATTTTGTTCCTAACATAATGCCAGAGACAGTATACAAAATCATCACTAATACATTGATTTTAGTTCTTAAGTCTACAGTTAACAAGGCATCAAGAGATCGCGTCCCCTCAAAAAAATGCCAAACCAATAGGACACTTGTAAGGAAGGATGTGTATATGCACCAGTACGACAAACCCAGAGAATAACCTTATCTACTTACGGCCTCAAAACTTCAGAAAGCTCGCGCACAAAAATAAAAATGCATTATCAAGAAAATATTAAAAAATGAATAGCAAAAAAGAAACAATAATAAAGATATTAAGTTAGTCCAAATCGGTTATCTGTCAAGGGTATGGGTCAAAATTAAATGCGAAAATACTGTGTATTTAAAAATGGAATGAGGATAATAAAGAAAACAATTTAAGGAGCGGGACTGAGACGAGACGAGACTCGCCCAATCCAACTTGGACCAGAAGCCGCGTGGACCCTACGATTATATTGTTCAGCTTTGGCCCATATTTCGAACACAAGTCCTTTCTGCGCGTGACTACTGAGTGGAAAATTGCTTTTACCCAGTGACTTTTACATTGACAAAACGTGAGTTGAAAAACATAAGAAGGGAGGTGTGCATCAATTCCCAAAAATCGGTGATAAAAATATTTGTAGCCAGCTCCCTTCTCCTTACGAAAAGAACCCCTGTTGTTTTGTAGAAATAAGGTAAAAGATCTTTTCTTTTTCTTTTTTTCATCCCGTTGGCGGGAATGTGCTGCACTAAAGTCATATTACCCACACCCACCTTCGGGCTTGGAAGGAAGAGAAAAGTGAATCAATATGGTCCATGTTAACTGTGTACCCACTACACCTTCAATGCATCACCCTCCTTTCCTCTTTATGTGTATTGCAGCATATCCGTGCTAGTACTATTAGTAGCATTATATTTTAGACATGAACAGCAGTTTGAGGTAATATCAATGCGAATCAATGGTTGATTAAAGTCCGGCAAAACTAGCCAATTTGCAATAAAAACTGCTATTTTCATCGACATGATAGACGATGTAGGCTGCTAAAAATAAGCAATTAAAGATTAAACCCAACAATAGAAGACCACAATAAACAAGCAGATAAAGAATTAGCAAACCTCAAACAGCAAGAGGAATAAAGGGAATGCTTTGCTAACTCAGATTAAAATAAAGGAGCTCCGAGAAACACTCGATGGTGGTGGAGCCGACGATTTTGTAGACTCGACGACCATAATATAATTACTATTGAAACATTTAAATCACACATACTACCAATTTTTTTTTAAAGAATAAAAATAAAATAAATAAAAATCCCACATAGTGAGTCACTCGAACATAGAACTACACAAATAACTTTAGAACAATAGTATCGTTAAGGCAACCTCCCAGCAAAATATGCACTTTCATCAACAAACTTGCTAATACATAAATAAAAATTGATGTTCTAGAAGAGTGGCAAGCAACTGGCCTTTGGCCAATGACCAAGTTCAACTAGTAAATTTAGGTGATTTCTGAAACATAAATGCAGAAAACTTTGGAACAGAGAACATAAATGCAAGAAATTTAGCTAGAAGACCACATCGCTTGTGTTTTTTTCAGTATTCATACTTTACAACATGGTCTCGACCACTTGACCCACATTGATAAACTAACTAATTAGAGAAAGAGAAGGCACAGTGAATATCAGATCTCAGAAATAACAAAAACACAGAAAGCATAAACCTCGTAGAAATGGAGGCACACAGAAACAATAACAATAAAAAAAAAAAAGAGGAAAATGCCGCACTTTCCAATTTTGGATGAATAAATACCAAAGTTTTGACGAAACAACAAATCACATCGAAGCTATAGATAGAAAATGCTGAAATATAAGTATACGAACAGTTAAAAGGAGTGAAAACATACCATCTTCGGCTAGGATTGAAGAAGCAAAATGAGCAACAACAAACATAAACAGAGAAACCCATCTAGTTAGTGAAGAGCTTTTCACCATTTTCACGTCCAAATTTCTCACTTCTCAACTCTCTCTCTCTCTCTCTCACTTAGTAGCTGCTGTGTGTGTACTCTGTTTTGAGGCAGAGAAAAAAGAGGCAGCAGTGTCCTTTTATTTATGCAAGATTCCGGTTCTGTCGTCTTTATTCTTTAAATTAAACTAGCTCCTAACTTTATTTAATCGGTATTACTTTTTCTATGATTTATTCTACAAAAACAAAAAGGGCCCCTTTAATTTTTCGGCTTCAAGAATAAATGAAAAAATTAAAAAAATAGCCTGCCTGGTGTTTCCCAGTTCCCACCACTATTATATTCTATTTAATTATTTAAAAAAGATATTATTATTACCATTATTTGCTTCCATTGCGTGTTTTGATAATTGTGTTGTCGCGGCGGGCCCAGTTCACCGCCTTGTAGCCGTACACATTTGTCCTATCCAATTCAGTCGTAATTACTGGCCTTTTGGTAATTTTGTGTAACAGCCGCTTGTATTATTATTAAAGTTTGGCCATTATTAACGATCATGTGTGTGTTATCGCCCATGTTATCATGAATCACCGGTCACGTGTCATCTTATTATTGGTCAATCTGTTGGTCAAGCAACACTTCTGTCTGATGGTGCGCACTTAATTGGGTCTCTATTACAGCGCTTACAGAATATTTATATATGTGGTCTTATAAGTTAAATTATGAATTATTACGTAATTTATTAAATTAGACATATAAACTATTGGTATAATTTATCAAACTTTTAAGTACATGTTTATTTTGTTGGACTGAAATGGATATGATAAAGACATTATATGAATGGATTAGATCGAAAAATATTTAGGTCTCATTTGGAACTGCTACTAAGTGGTGAATTACCACAACTTAGCTGTTTGGTAACTAAATCAAAGTGTTTTAATTGGGATATAATTTTTCTTAGTATTATATATAATATAACTTATAAAATTAATTTTAAATTGAAAGTATTGAAAGATAATAAAATTTTTAAACAATTTATTAAATTTTTAAACAATTTAGTAAATTTTAATAATTATATTTACAAATGTCATCAACTTTTACCCCTGCAACTAGTCATTTACCAAAAACACCCAATAATAGTTGTAGGTTTTTTTTCATAGCAATTGCAACTTATAACTCAATTCCAAATAAACCCTTGATAATAATGTTATATTTAAAGTAGTATAAGCTTGAATTTAATTAGGAATGACAAAAGAGTTGGACACCGCTTTTGATCTGATTGGCCGATTCAAAATTAAGGATAAAAAATTTAATTATGACTTAAGATATTAAGGACTAACCTATAGAAATCATAATTTAAGCTTTACTAAGAAGTCTTGACTTAACCCTTATTCCAATAATTAATTATTATATTAAAAAAACTAAAACACAAAACATACACATTACCGTTCTTTTTTTTTCCCCCCAAAATATTGAAACTATTTAAATACTTTGATATGTAACTTAAAAAAAAAAAAGGAGTGATTGTCTTCGCTCGCTGGTCCCTGTAGTGCAATGACAAGAGCCATTTGTTTTGCTCTATCAAGCGGTGGTAGCCTTGTTGGACAACTGAAAACAAATAATTATTAATTATTAATTTTTAAAAAATATTAAAATAACTTAATAGGTTTAAAAGATTAAACCTTTTATTTTAGTCCTGGGGCCGAGTTATTATTTAGCCATGTCTGTCCAAACCTGGCCTCTTATCATTCTAGATTTGACTGAAGGTATAATTTTATAATTACATAAATAAAAATATATCAAAATATTTTATTATATTTATTAAATTATTAGGTCAGTCGAAATGAATGCAAGTAAAATATCTAAATTATAATTCAAAATTAATTATCAATATTCATTCTACAGACGATTAAATATATTTAATATATATTTATTGAAAATAATACATATTTTTCAATATAACAATTAATTCTATTTTACATTTATTACTTTTTATATAATGTAAAATACAATTTTTTTGAATTAATATTTTAATAAATAAGTTATTATATCAAGTATTTCCATTGTAAATTATCGTTTAAATTCTGTATCTTGTTGTTGCTGTTATTATTATTTCTATATAATATATATTGCTGTGGTATGGCCTTTCATTGCCAATTCATAATATTATTATCACTTACATAATTTTCTTAACACACCAACATGTCGTTTGCAACTTGCAAATGATTTGATATGTGTGTGTGTGTATAATTGCCAATCAAACTAAAATGAATGAATTAATTATTTTAAGAGATAATATATAAAGTTGAGGCAAAAAAAGGTGTTAAAAAATATAATCACAAGTGTCTAAATTAATATTGTAGCCACGTCTATATTAAGAGAAAGGTTGTGTTGATTTGGATTTTGGCCCTTAACAGTTATTTGTTCAGAAATGGTAAAAGATTTCCGATCCAAACCGAGTTTGAGTGAATCAGCGTTTCGAATCGGAGTTGAGCTTTTAACACCCCTTCAAATATTTTATGAAACGCTATAATTTGAATTTTTAAAATTTTGACCTTACAAATTATTTTATAAAGCAGAAAATTATCTTTCCAAACTCTACTTCATTCTTCAACAGCGTAAAAATACATAGATTTCGTTTGTGTTTTAATTAACCATAGAAAAAAATGTTTAAATGATTTTAGATTATGTAAAATAATCTAAACCGAAATATAAATTATTGCATTTCACATAAGAAAGTCTATTGAATTTGAAAAAGTTTGCTTAAAGGGTGAATGTTAAATTTTTTATGAAGAGAGAAAGTCAATATCCTATGAAATTTTGTTGAGAAGTAGAAATGAACAAAAATAATCTGAATTGAAAAGTGTTGAAATGATTTTTATTATAAGATAAAATCCAAAGCGAAATGAAAATATTATAGGACACCAGATAAAATTATGTTTATAGAATTTATGGAGAGAAAAAGTTTGGTCAATTGGAGAGAGAAAATTAAGATATAGTTTGCTTCAGGGCTGACAAACCGCTGCTGTGAGGGGAGAACGAATGGCTCATAAACCTATTTAGTAAGCATGGCTCATAAACCCCTGCTGTGAGGGGTTTAGTGAGAGCTATTAGGGGTGGAAATAGTATCAGACTTCCGAGTAATCACGAAAGATTGCGGATGAATTATTATCCAAAGCGGCCCAGATTATCAGATTTGGAGGGGGGACCGTTCAACTATCCAAGTTGGGCTGCACGCAAGGCCCATCCCAAAAACTAAAACTGCACGCGTCTGTCTCGTTGCAATTGCGCTTCTAAGTTCCAATCGAGTAATAATAAAACCAGAAGCCAACGCGTAAGCAGCAGAAGCAGTAGCAATGGGATCAGCCGCAGCTCTTCGAGAGCTTCAACGCGAACTCGAAACCAAAGCTAACGATCTCAGCAAACTCCAAAAAGGCAAGCAAGATTTTTCATATCATCATATCATCATATC
This sequence comes from Murraya paniculata, assembly GCA_030449075.1. Lineage (NCBI taxonomy): Eukaryota > Viridiplantae > Streptophyta > Magnoliopsida > Sapindales > Rutaceae > Murraya > Murraya paniculata. The sequence continues at coordinate 2,734,315 of JAEVFN010000005.1, forward strand.
ATATAAACTTTTTTGTCTCTAAAATTCGTAGGAAACCCTAACCCCCTTTTGTACTAAACCAGATATTGGTAAAAATCATCAAGTGAGAAAGAAGTACACTATACAGCTTGGAGAAAACGAGCTCGTCCTTAAGGTCCGTCACATGACAACTATTTTGATATTGATTTTTCTTTTATTTGTTGAGGTATTAGGATTGTACGTATATGTGTAGCTTCTCTATCGTGGTTTATTTATTTTTTCTAATTATTGTATGTGTTCGTAGGAGTTGGGTTTGTTAAATGAAGGAGCAAATGTGTATAAATTGATTGGTCCAGTTCTTGTGAAGCAAGATTTGGCAGAGGCTAATGCCAATGTGCGCAAGAGAATTGAATACATCTCTGCTGAATTGTACGTTCCTTCTTACTTGGTTAATTGGTGGTTCTTTGCAATATTTTTACTTTTTAATATATTGGACTTAGTTTCATGGAAGTATGAATTAAGGTAGATTAAGTTATAGTACGTCTTTCTCTTTGCTAATTCTTCAAGTTGTCTTATCTGGGTTTGGTGTGAGGTGATGAATGGCGTATTTGTTGCAACCTTTATTGCAATTTGTATTGTTGAGTTACAAGGATGCAAAATTGAATCAAAAAGCATTTTCTTTGTCGATTTTTTTTTTTAATCTTTCTGCATAATTTGTTGGCTTCTTGGTTTCTTGCTTTGTATTGTATAATAAAGAGCTTCATTTTCAACTGTTAGCACCTTATTTCTTTTGATAATTTTACTGTTATATTGTTTGGAGTTAGATACAGATTTTCACTGATGTATGCTCATGTTAATTGACTTAAGCTTTTTTGGTATCGTTCTCCTCTTGCACTAACCTTGGGTTACTGTTGGGGGTAGGGGATAATTGGATTTCGGGTTTTACGTGTCAGGTGCATGGCACTATAAGATATAATAAAAGGATTTCCTATTGTGGCCGCAATCTATTAGTTGTATGGTTTTGGTGGTGTTCATACTTCATACTGCATATAGATTACGGTTCCTGTCCATAAACCATCATCTCGACAATCTATAGTTCCACGGATTGTCACATTCCCCTCTCTATTTTTCACTCGTTATCATTGTTGTTCTTGTTGTTGTTTGGTATTAATGGTATAGTCAATGTATACTTGACCTTTAAACCGCGATTCTGCCCCAGGAAGCGACTTGATGCAACTCTTCAGGATTTGGAAGAAAAACAAAATAGCAAAAAGGAGGCGGTTAGTGTACTTCCCTTACTTTTTATTTTCTGATTGTGCTCTTTATGATATTTTGAGATGGAAACTAAAAAGGTAGAAGATACCCATCTATTGGGTCGTGGATCTTGGAGCTAACGGTTGTTACATAAATCTGTATTGCTGCAAAATTGACTTTGGGAATTTGCTATTTGTATCTTTGTAAATCATACTTTGATGTCAATAATTGATTCAAAATCTTTTGTTGTCTCTTAGATCTTCAAAGTACAACAGAGGATACAATCACTTCAGGCTGGAAAAGCTAAGGCATAATTAACTTTGTAGGAGTGCGTTCGCTTTGTCCAGAGCTCTGTTTCTGTTTTGCCTCAATTAAGATTTGGTGTTCTTTACTGTTAGTTTTTGAGGCTATACAGTGTGCATTGCAGCAAGATTATCAGTGTTGTTTCAGTTATTGTGGGTTGTTGTCAATGAAAATCACTGCCAATTTTGTGTATGTTTGTTATCTCAAAGGACTGTTGAGCTTTATCCAAGTAAATCAATGAAATGCATATGTTGCTTTCAACTTTGAGCAAGGAATGTTACGTCAGTGAAATGTCAAGTCTCTTCACCTTGTTTGCCACTAGCGCTGACTTGGTATTAATAATTTATTGTGGTTGATTAGAATTTCAAATGGACGAAGGCTTGTAACTTGTCAGCCATTCAAGACTTATGCAGTGCAGTAGCATTTAGATCGTTTCAAATTAACAGTTGCAAATTTGCAAGTTGCAACGGTGGTCATCAGCTTGAAATCGGTTGGTTCCAAGTATTTGGATCTAATACTGAACTGATTTGTATTCTACTCTTGATAATTTTCTACCACATGTAAATTTATAGTAATATACAGTTAAAATTTAATTAGTTTTATATTCTTCTTTAAAAATCACCAATTGTATATTTTTTTAAAAAATTAGTACAAAAGACTGTCTGTTTAGTGCTAAATCTAAATTTTGGTTTCAAATGTGGTGCATATTCAGGTTTACGGCTGTGCTTATGAATCTCAACGGTAGCAAAAGTTCATTGCTTTTTGATGTATGCAATAATTTTTTCTTTTTTTTTGAAAACTTGTAATGTAGCATTTTTCTGGAGTAATCTGGAGACCAACTACAAATGAAGAGCTCCGAGGAGAGTCTCTCTCGAAAGGTAACAAACTGTTTGTCGGGCTGGCATGTTGAGGTCGTTGCTATAAATTCATAAAAAAAAAATAAAAAAAAAATAAAGATAAAAAATTGAAACAACTTGAGGAAGTGATCGTGTTAGCGTCGGCTACAATAACTGACGGATATATGCCCCCGCTGATTATCCCAGAGATTCTGTAACTAACATTTTGGGAGGTGACCACGTGGCCTTTTGTTACTGCTCACATCCCGGTTGCACATTAACCATAGAGCCGGTTCCCACATTTTCAAAACAATTTCTTTAACTTGTTTATCCTACCGTTAAATTTCCCACTCCACATCCAACGGCTTATGTTACGGGTCTGTTACAAACAGTTCTGTAAGAGAGGTGCAAGCAGCGGTGAAGTTCCACAAAATTTTAACAGCATTAATTGAACATCAAATCGCGAGGCATTGTCGTCATCCCACTCCCACCATCATCTTTTTCATAATCACAGTCTCTCGAAGGCTGTTGCCGCCGCCACTACGCAACCCAACCCAAGATGAAGAACCCTTAATTGTGATTTAAAAATATATATATATCGTCCGAAGACTGATCAAGTCCGGCATATTAATTGCTATCACCCAATCACCACCAGCACCAACAAGGAAACTAGAAGCGAAAGGATTTGTATGAGACTGTGAGACACTCCGATAATAGTAGGTTTCACAATAAACTTCACTAAATTTAATATTAAAAATATCAGTGGATCTCATATTTATTGCTCTCCCACACTCGGGGGTTGGTGGGACAGCCCCACACAAAATTTTTTTCGAACCAAAGCATATGCTTGAACAAAACTACGCCGTTTGGGTGCACCGCAAAACGCACCACACGGCACACGCTAGCTGCAGCCATCAGTGGCCTCAGCTACCACTAAGGTATGCACTGTTGCTTGAAAACTTGCTTGTCCGTACAAGTTCGTGCTATATAAAACCTGAATGATTCCTGACGATGATGAGCCACATTGTCGTTGATTTTAATTCCATTCGTCGAGCATAAAGGAACACGAACGCCAAAGATAAGCCCAGATTGACAGATGAAGTGAAAGGAGCATTAACAAAAAGTAAAAGTTGGCATTATTTTCCTAACCCCACCCAATGCGGGCATGTACTGCGATTGTGATTTGAGAGTTCATAATTGCATTTCAGAATCCTATTATCTGCATATATCATACATTACTAATTGTTCCTTTCCTTCAATTATCAAAGTCGCTTCACGAAAAACCAATCCCAATGAATTGTCGCCGGTCTACTAAAAGGGGATTACTAGTTTCTTCCTCGTAACATTTTCATCTTCACCGCACGTTTTTCTTTTTAAATCCTCATCACTGGCATTAAAATTTTCAACGAAAAACCCATCCTAGGATCAATCCCCTTTTAAAGTTCTCACGTTTACGGTTTAGCAATCATCCTTCTAGTACTTCCATTCCGCGGCAGCAGCGGCGACACTAATTGCGTAGTAATTAAGATCGTTATCAAGGGGTAGTTTTCTAGTCATGGATAAACAAAAAACAGTGCATTGGAGTCTGTGTTTTTTTTGTCTTTTACCTTATCCCTGACTTTAATAAAGTCAGGGATCCCTGATTGGAAAATTTCTGCGTTATCAAGTACCCTGTATATCCAGTGAGATAGAGCGTGTATAACTTCATTTCAGATGTTAGACAAAAACGATGAGTGCCTTAAATTAATCATCCACTTATAATTAAGATGATCAATAATGCACGGAATCATTCAATTTTTCTTTATTTATGAATAGACATTTACAGGAGGAGTGCACAACTATGTATATATACCCTAATAAGTCACAGCAATTATACCTTAATCAGAATTTATCTACATTAACCGAACACGCGTTGTTAATATACGTATTTCATTAAGATCAATTTGCTCTAAGAAATATAATTCCACGAGTCTCTACCGCCCCAATATATTGCTTTGTAGTACCATACATGAACATAGGGAACTAATTAAATCCCAAAAAACGTACTTTTGACTTATTTAGCATGTTAATGATGCGCAACACTATTATGGTGTTTAATTTGGTGTCATTATTCTTCGTGTTTGATTATTTGGCACCGATCTTTGTAGTATATACATCCCAAAATCACGTCAGTTGTACTTGGAAAATATTGAGCATTAGGGTTGATAGATTTGATTATCATGGCGACTAAAACCAAATTAATGGACTGCGAGCAAGGCTTGCAGCGGCATGAACAAGTTGGTACATTTGATGGAGAGTGGAATGATGATATGCAAATGAAATTATTACGTATACGAATGAAAAATATATATGGTCCCGTTTTATCAAACATTAATCTCACTTTGTATATAATTTACATGATTATATCTTGGAATATTTGGCTTGAGTTAATAATTAGTTAACGGACCGCGCTGCCAAGTTTGGCACTTTCACTGAGAAAGACCACTCAGCTTTGCTAAATCCTTATCAGTCCTTACAAGCCCTAGATTGGATGCCGAACTCTAAGACTCTTTGCTTTTGTCTTATCTAAGCTTTGGCCGACCTGATAGAAGAGCATGAACTCACGTTCATTTGAATAATCATTGTTTCTTAAAGTCAAAAAGATTCTCTGTAGATCTCAATCTAACGCGTGCCACCAAATTATAGCAAAAATGACAAGTGGGTATTCTAAAATCTAATGAAATTAATACTGGCCACACACACAGACACACGTTAATTGCTAAAATAGAAGATTTACAAACAACAACTAATTAAGTAATACAAATAGTAAAAAGCAGTGATCTCGATCGATGCATTAGGGTAGATATTAGCTCAAGTCTGTTGGGTGTGCAAGTACCAACCACTAAACAAATTGTGGACCATGAAAATGGCTCATCACATGAGATGACTGAAAAAGCTACACTAAATGATACATGCTACTGCCCCTTCAATTAATTCTCACCACATTCACGTTGTTAGAGATCAAGATCGTGTCAAGGCAATATTGGAGCAACATGTTTGCTCAATTTCAATGGCCCCTCGGTCATGTACTGTCCTCGACGATGATCACGTTAATGGATCATGCGCTGGCCGATCAGTTTGTCGTTTGGAATATCTTCAGAATCTTCATTTATTTTGTGATACAAATTAAAGGCAACAAGGGTTTTGCCGAAGCATGCATTGTTTTATAATTACATAATGTTTATTTTTACTATCTATATAATTTGTCAAAACATGCATTTTAACCTTTACGTAAGAAAAATACATGAAAACCTAATCATTAATGTAGGATTGAAGGTTTTTGTACCCGGAAAAGAAAAAAAAAAAAAGTAGTTATCGATTCAATTATCCAAGTGGTTGTGCTTATCTTTATACTGCCAAAAGTTTTTGATTGCTAAGAGTGCTTTTAACAGCAATCCACAAGCTTCCAGTTGCTAAAAGTGCTTTCAACAGTAATCATCAACCGTCACGCTTGATGATATCCTTTGTTTAAAAAGAAAGACCTTCTAACTAAATTCATTGAATGTAGGATTCAAGTTTCCATCCATATTCGAATTCTGGTCAAAGTTTCAATAAACGTGGTGATGGACTTGTGGTCATTTTCTAAATCTGAGCTAATTAACCACCGAATGAAAAAGTTTAGCCTCATGCATTCAGAAAGGCGAAGCAATGATTGTACTACGTAGCCTCTGGACCTGGTTGCTTATTTATTTATTTATTTTGGTTACTTTTCTTCAGTTATCTTTTTAGCTTTATTTTTCTTTTAAGATGCTGAGTTTGGCGGGATGTAAAAATTGGCCCTACAATTTAATTTGGGTTTGTGTTGCGAGTTTGTGACATGCCTTAATTATGCGGGTTAAATTGACCTAACCCCCTCCACCGAGCAAGAGCCACCCACCCTCATCACGTGCTTTTCACGTGCAGACACAAACACGTCGCCGAATCTGAAATGCGTCACCATTATTACTCGAGGATTTAGCTGCTGCCGGCGAACTGGTAATGGGTAAGAATTTCTTAGTAACCTAAATTGTAAAACTTGTAAATTTGAAACTTCCTGAATGCAAATTTTACATTTGATCACATATAATTCAAGGCATCCTAGGTTATGAAATCTTGCAAGGATTAAATATACTACGGTTTACATAATTTTCATTTTGATTGTCACTCGTTCTCATATTTGAAGAGTCAAAAAGTTCTAATGAGTACGTGATTCGGTCTTGTTTAAATCCATTAATATTAATTCTAAACTAATATACTTTTGACTTAGCAATATTCCAATATCCTTTTGAACTGTAAAATACTTTTGATATGATGACATGTAACAAATTATCAATATGATTAAAACACGCATGGCCTTTTTTATTCTGGTATGTTATGCCAAAATTTTGCCACAGTTTCATCGCTATACGGGACCTAAATTCAGTCAACTGCATATAAAATTCTCTACTTTCTAAAGAGACCTTGGATTTTGTTAAAGCAACTTGAGGACCACAGCATGGACAAATTTACAAATTTGTTGTAATTAATTTCTAATTTGGCAATGGACCCTCACTTTAGAGGACCACTCCCCTATGATTATCATTTTTCCCCTGGTAGAAATTTTTCCTCATTTGTTGTGTAGGCTTTCATTTTATTAAAATTCCCAGTGTGTGATTTGATCCATTAAGCATGCGCGTGGCGTAAATTGCTTAAAGATGCCGTGAGAAACAGTTGAAAAATTGGCGTTTCAACAGTCACATGAATTGGATGTTCTTCCCCTTCGAAAACAAGATTTATAATAAATCCAAGTGGAAAAGAACTTTGGACATTACATTTAATTTCCTAAATTAATTAAATAACAGGGACAATATATCTCCTAATCAAATTCCCATTGCCTCGTAGTTTATATTTTGTAGTTTATGGATCCTTCCCTTTTTTCTGGGAAGCAAAAAATGGTCACACATCCATAGAGGCTATTAAATTAAGTGATGTTTATATTTAGGTATAAAATTTAAGCCATAACCTGCACGATGAGTCTCTCCTTTTTATATTATTCAAATCCTTAACCACAGAAGTTATATCTTTTCAAAAATTCTCTTGGGTGGCTGAGTGCTGTTGGAATTGGAAATTTAGGCCCTACTTATTGAGGGGTCAATAAAATCAATAAATTTAGTTTTACATAAGGTGTCTATAATTTTTTAATTTAATTTGTATGTCCCAACCTGCCACGTTCATTTTTAATACAAAAGGAAAGGGTAAATTTTGGATTACTCCTATCATGAATTAACTATTTTTAAATTATCTTCCTTATTTTTGAAAACCTTAAATTACCCCTATTTTTAACAAAAATAATAGGCAAATTAAGATTTTAAAAATAAAAGTCATAATTTGAACTAGTCAATTTATGAAAGGGTAATTCAAAATTAATCCAAAAAGAAATCATTACTCCTACTTATAGTTCTCTTAAATTAAGTTTGTATCTCAAAAATTATGTAACAATACCTGCTGAAAAAAATGCTTAGAAATATACCCATCAATTTGATTTATGCGTCGGTGATGATATCCATGAAATTGTTGGAACGTGGGTTTGCCTTGTTTATTACACAAAACACCCAAATAATAAACAATAAATAGTCTATATGTTTCCATGACTCCGTTAGCCTTTTTCTTTTTCATGTGAGTGGCTGCTAGAGAGCTCTGAGTGTAGACAAGTCCCCAAGAGTGTAGGAGTAGGATGTGTCACGGGCTTCATGAGTAGAGCCTATCAGAACTGAAACCCTGATGAAGCTTAAGACTAAATTGACCTTTCAAACCTCTCAAATAATGTGAGGGGGAGAGAGAGAGAGAGAGAGAGAGAGAGAGCCAAGCCAGGCCAAGCCAACAGTTGAAGATCGTATCCATTATCCAGCCTAATTATGTAGGACATATCTCATACATGTGCATGTGGAAGATAGTGCAAATGCCGGTTTATGTTATTGAAAGCTTAATGTTTCATTCTTGAATTTTCATCCGTAGCAGCATTGAATGAAATGCATGCACATCATGTAATGGTGTGCAAATGGGATGATCCCCTGGTTCATCCATAGAAATTAGTGGAAATGCAACTGTCCTCTCACTTTTCTTTTGCTGAAGCACTCCAACTGTAAATTTCTGTGCAAGTGGGCTAAATGAAAACCGAACCCGGCCAGGGCCGCCGAGTCCACTACTCACACGGAAAGAATCCTGGGGGTGCTGGGTCCCAAGTTAATCTTCACATGCAAAAATAAATGAGAACTTTTTCTGGGGCTCCTTTCCGTTTCCAGAAAAAAATTTAATGCAATTTTGAACCAAAATGTTTGTCTAATCAGTCTTTCATTTTCCCGTTGTTTTAACTTTCATTACAATACGCCTATATAAGATTCTTGACACTTATCAACTTAATGTCCAAAGAAATGACTACACGGTTAGTGCCGAAAAAGTATTATGAACGATCAAGAGAAAACGAAAATATGAATCAATGTTCTTGATCATTCAATTAGGGAAAAAGTTTGTCTGAACTCGAATCTAATTTGGATAGAATTAACAGATATGCATTATCTACATGGGCCATCATCACATCAGTAAGAGGTCGGCGGAGCTAAAAGGAAATAAAAGTGTCTTTTTAATCCTTGAAAGACAGAAGTTGGATATATGGCGGGAATCCATTTCACACTTATGGCTCTGGTTGCGCTCCAAAAAACAAACAACTTAAGGCTTAGGATGGCTCTAAGGAGGAGAAGAGAGAGTGAGTTAAAATTGAGTTGCTGGGGCTTGGAAGGGAGGGGTGGGCATTTCACATAAAGTGTTCTTACCTCTAAGCACAGCTCCTATTGGTCCACGTATCATCCATAAATCAAAAACAGCTGCTTATGCTGTCTGGTCCATTTCTGCATTCTGAGAATGAGATGAACACACCAAAATATAAATATTTTCACTCAAATCTTGTCCTAGCAAAGGTTTTTCTTTCTATAGATCATTAACATCTCCACATGTGTTGAGATGATGGAGCTCCCACCAGCGCCATTAACATTACCAGTACCATTAACAATACGACAATACACCACCAGAAGCACCATCACCACTGTCATTTACCCTCTTTTTACATATCCTCTCGCACCCTCTCAGAAATTCTTCACTGCAACCGCATTATACAAGCTTCATGTCTGCCACTTCCGTTGCTTTCCAGTTCATCCCGTAATTCTCGCATCTTGCTTGTTCTAATTGAAAAACAGGATGGAAAGTTGTATTTATATCTTTTCCTACTTCCATATCCATTCTTAATGAAGCATTAGTTCCTTAAATCTGCTTCATAAATCACAATCGTTTCAGCTGTGTCAGGACAGTATTGAGATAAAGGTGATTAAAAAGGCATGCAACCACCCGTGTCATACAAGTCACAGGCTTCCCTTATATATAGTCCTTCTCAAGGGACTTTAACCCCACCAAAGTTTTAACAGACCCTACTCCAGCCTCAAGGGATTCAAACACCAAAGATGTCTTTTTCTTGTGCCAAAAACTTCTTCCAACGGTTCTGTAGTGACGAACTCCATGTGGAGAGTGTTGCCCATGGCAGTTTTCTCTCCAGTGATCTCCTGCCTTCTCTTGGAGCTCGAATAAACCAAGCAACTAAGCTACGAAAATACATCATATCCCCCTTTAATCCACGTTATAGGTGATGATTCCCGTGATGGTTTATTCAAATATTTCTCTCTCTGCTTTGCTGCTTCTCCTAATGTCCTACTCCTCATTTCAGGGCTTGGGAGATGTGGCTGGTCGTTCTAGTCGTTTACTCAGCCTGGATCTGTCCATTTGAGTTTGCATTTCTGACGTACAAAAAGGACGCACTTTTCATCATTGACAACATTGTCAATGGTTTCTTCGCCATAGATATTGTTCTCACCTTCTTCGTTGCATATCTTGACAGCCAATCATATCTTCTTGTTGATGATCCCAAGAAAATTGCAATCAGGTAATAAGAGTTTCGCGGCCTCAATCAAAATTCAGACGATTCAATTAATTGACAGTGATATGGTGTTTAGTTCTATTGGAGTCACTCAGCTTTCTTGATATGATCCCATCCCACTTACAGGTACATGTCTACCTGGTTTATATTCGATGTCTGTTCAACAGCCCCATTTCAGTTTCTTGCTCTCCTCCTGACAAATAACAGCAGTGAGCTTACTTTTAGACTCCTCAACATGCTTAGACTCTGGCGACTCAGACGAGTCAGTTCTCTTTTTGCAAGGTTGGTAATTAAGTTCAAACTTGAATGCTTTTCCCCAAAACTTTGAATTGTTACAATGGACGAATCACTGTACTTACCAGCCACCTTGCTTTCCTTCAGACTGGAGAAGGACATTCGGTTTAATTATTTCTGGACCCGCTGCACAAAGCTCGTCGCTGTAAGATATTACAATTTCCAACTCGTTCCCTATCTAAGATCATATATATGAGCTTCACTCCTTCCGTTCACTCAAATCATGGATTTATTACCTTTCTTGTTTACTTTCAGGTAACGCTATTTGTAGTACACTGTGCTGGGTGCTTTAACTATCTCATTGCGGATAGGTACCCTGATCCAGAGAGAACCTGGATCGGTGCAGTATACCCAAATTTCAAGGAGGAAACTCTTTGGAACAGATACGTAACCGCAATGTACTGGTCTATTACGACTCTGACGACAACTGGCTATGGTGACCTGCACGCTGAGAACCCCAGGGAGATGCTGTTTGATATCTTCTACATGCTATTCAACTTGGGATTGACATCCTACCTCATTGGAAACATGACAAACCTTGTGGTTCACTGGACCAGCCGCACCAGGAATTTTGTATGTGGTCTTGCATTTACATTCTTCTCATGTTCTTAACCTGCAAAGAGAATTCAATACATTCGACAGATTCCAGAAAAGGAAATAAAAGATACCTATCTACATTACAAGTCCCATACATCATTACTGCTATAAAAATCCAATTATTTGCCCCCAAAAAAATTAAAAAAAAAAAAAAGAAAAAGAAGAAGAAGAAGAAGTTTGTTCTCAATATGCACTAATTTTAAAATTCTATGTGAAAAGCTGCAAAGAAGAAAGCCGAGCCATATTTCTGTTAACTTGCCAGTTGAGAAATGGATATGGCTGACGCACTGCATGCAACGTAACAGTAGTATACATCTCAGCTTTAAGAATTTTGAGTCAGTTTGTTAAATTTAAATGTCCTTTCTAATGAAAGAAGGATACTATGTTTAGCCCCGAATTGCTAATGAAAAGCAACTGGTTTTGTGGCTATAGAGGAATACAGTCCGAGCTGTTTCAGAATTTGCCACACGAAATCACTTGCCCCCTCGCATCCATGATCAAATGTTGTCACACATATGCTTGAAGTTCAAAACTGAAGGATTGAAGCAGCAGGAGACCTTGGTTGGTCTGCCAAAAGCCATTCGCTCAAGCATTGCACACTATCTCTTCTTCCCCATTGCACAAAATGTCTACCTCTTCCAAGGGGTCTCTCATGATTTCCTTTTTCAACTGGTAATACTTTGATGGGCAATTATACATGTACATACTGCTCTTCCGTTCCTCTTCTATGGTATAGATGTGCATTAATTTACCCTTAAAAAGACCCTGATAAAGTCTACTCTTTCTTCAAAGGTTTCAGAAATGGATGCGGAATATTTTCCACCCAAGGAAGACGTAATTCTGCAGAATGAAGCTCCGACAGATCTTTACATAGTGGTATCAGGAGCTGTGGTGAGTGAACTTAAATTTTCTGGCGAACAGTTTTTCTATAAATCAAAATCAATTCAAATTTATGTTAATTTGACTTGAAAATAACTACTTGTTACAGGATTTGATATACTATGTTAATGGTCAAGATCAAGTAAGCGTAACTGTAAACCTTTATAATTTTTTTCTACACACTGCAGTAAAAAGGAAAACACATCAAAATAATGAGTTTCACATTTGCACATGGACCATACAGGTCCTAGGAAAGGCAGTAGCAGGAGATGCATTTGGAGAGATAGGAGTTTTATGTTACAGGCCACAGCCCTTTACAGTACGAACCACTGAACTTTCCCAAATACTAAGACTGAGTAGGACTTCTCTGATGAACAGTATACAAGCAAAGATGGAAGATGGACACATTATAATGAACAATCTTTCCAGGGTAAGTATAATAAACAAACAGCTTCTAGAATAATATGATAATATATTGGTTTTACATTCTTTTTGTAACAAAAAGAATTTGTTCTCTGGTTTTACTCATTTACAGAAACTGACAGATCAAGAAAGCATAGGATTTGAATACCCAACTACAGATCCAGGATTAATTCTCAATGAATGTATTGGAGGACCAACAATAGGAAGCAGTTTAACTGCCAGACACCAAGACTATCCATATGGAGATTCATCAATGCGGGAAGCAAGGAACTTAAATTTCCTGGGACCACAAGCTACAGAGATTGAAGCAAGCAAGGAACAAGATAGCACTGCATATCCAGTGGCTGTAAATTCAAAAGTTGAAGATGGTCAAACAGAACTCCATGCAGCAAATCAAAGGGGGCATATTGAAATGGTAAAGCTTCTCCTTGAAGGAGGAACAAATGGAAACCAACCAGATGCTAGAGGCTGGTCACCAAGAGCTCCAGCAGAACAGCCAGTAAATAGAAGCATATATGACCTATTACTAAGTTATGAAAATAGGACAGCCGATGAACATAAAGTGGAGATTATGGGACCAGAAATATCAGACAACATAAGGAATGCTCAAAGAAAACATAGAATACATGGAGGGCCCGACCTCTCAAAGTCCCATTCAAAGAGAGAATCCATCAAACTTGGCTCATGCATTTCTAGTTGTTCCAGTGGAGGAGAAGTGTTCAAATCAAATAAGAAGAGAATCACTATTCACATGCCATATCAGAACACAAGAACATCACAGAGGCATCTTGGGAAGTTAATAGTCCTACCTGATTCAATAGAAGAGCTGCTCAGGATTGCTGGTAAGCCATAAACCTGAATATTTAGGAAATCAATCACAAAATAAATATCAAATTTGTTTGACATAAAATGCACCAATGAAACCAACACAAAACGGGATTTCAAACCTTGAAGAGAGTTCAGCAGACAGCTCAGTTATTTCTTCTTTTCCTTCTTTTGCTTTAACCATTGTCATGCCAAAGCCTTGTGAAACTGCAGGTGAAAAGTTCGGAGGCCACAAATTTACAAAAGTCGTTAATGCTGAGAATGCAGAAATTGATGATACATGTGTCATTCGAGATGGTGATCATTTGTTTCTCCTTCAAAATGAGTGTGAAACCATGGATAAAGATGTGAGCTAACACTGTATTAAAAGGCTATGTCATTGACATGTAGAAAGCTTGTAATTTATGGGCCATGTATACCAAAATTATATATAAAAGAAATTGACTACATAAGTTGATCATATACGACTCTGAAGCTGTCGATAATACTAAAAGACTTGAGAAGTCAATTACAAATTGGTGCACTTTACTCTTCACATTTTTGGAGGAACCCTTCCAGTATAATTAACGAAAACATCCAAAAGAACAGTAAAACAAATACATGTTGCATTCTTGTAAGAATCTGATGGGCCATGCAGATTGAGGAATCCAGGGAACTTCATTCTGCGGGCTTTTGAGGGCATAATCAGTCAGTCATGCAGTGCACGAGACACTGACTGCAGCCTGGCAAATCAGCTCAACCGCATGACCATGTAAAGGATACACCAAGTGCCCACAACAAGTGGTTAAGTCTGTGTCCACCAATACACTTAACCAACCTTGTTCATGCTCCTGTATGCATGAATGCTTCAGAAGCAGTGGGAATATGATTCCCTCTAAATGGTACCTCTAATAGGAAAAGGATGAGCTTCTGTATTAAAAACAAACTGAGCCAAAGGCATGACAGAACTATCACCAAACAGCAAGTATAAATACTTCAATGTTTCACCCAAAAAGAAAGTCTCCATCTTGTCTCTTCTGCGAGGAGGAAGTGTAGTGACATCATCTAAAGATGTGTATCCCCCAGAATCAACTTTTGTGTATTTCTCAAATGCTTCAAATATCTGCCATCCCCACTCTCGATACCTGCATTACATTATAGTTGCTGAGATAACAACAGAATTGTATTACAAGATAACAACAGATTTGTTTTAAACAAAATCCCCTTATTACACATAAGCATACAATTAAACATGTCTGTCCACAGTATGAAGTTGGGTCATAAAGGAAACAATAATGCCCAAGAATATCAAAAACATACTTTGGGTCCTCTGTGATACGATATAAGACAAATAGTGATTCAACAGTTTCAGGGCGCAATAAATTATGGCGATCAGCATGTTTAATTATTATGTCATTCAAATATTCCGAGCTCACGTTCCCACCATCAAGGCCGCCTTCATAATATTCCTGCTTCATAGAAAATCAGATGTTAAAAAAAAAAAAAACATAAATAAATGATAATATGAAAAGAAATGCAGTAGTTTACAGCTAAGTATGAGATGAGGCACAATAACAATAATGTACAACTAACCTGTGTGTGAAAATAAGCAATTTCCGGCGAAAGACCAGTAGAAGTTACCGAATACATCTCAAAGCATGTTTTTGCCAAATCTTCTGCAAGCTTCAAATTTTCCAGGTCTTCAAAGGTGAGCAAATTGTCTTTCATAGCCTTTCCCTTTGTGATACCTTTAGTGGCACCAAGTGCCAGAGTACCAGGCAAGAAGCAAACCTAAAAAGACGGTAGAAAGTTTACCAACACCATATACATATTTACAAATTATTTGTGCATACACAGAAAAAAACAATTTTTATCATAAATCAAGCTATTGCTTCCTCACTTTAGCAACTATGTAATTGCGTAGGCAATTCACTGACTGAGAAGTCTAAATTTATTCAGCTGTTGGAAGGATACTCAGTTTTCAATAATTTGGGGTGTCTGACACATTCAATGCTCACTTAGCAGCTAGATATATACCTGTACTAAGAACCACTTACCAAGTGATCCATTTTTGGACTATATGATCCCGTTGATCCGTAGGGCAATTCTCCCACAAAAACCAATCCGTTGGGGATTGATTTCCGAACAAGAAGGTGTCTGACACCCTTCATTGCTTCCTCATACATGTCATGTAGATATGTCAAGTTGCTACTGTGACTGGTTCCTTGTTGAAGCCACACCTTGATCAGGTACTCATAGTAGCTGTCACCTCGGGATCCCAGTCTGATATTGTCTCCATTAAATTCGCCAGAGTGAGGGCTGCATTTCACACCAGTTAATATCAATGAATAGTATGGCCAAAATATCTCCACACTGACCATAAATCTCATTAACCACAAAACTGAAAACAGTCAGTTATGGTACTAAACATGATAGATTTGACTTAATTGCTTCACGGAAACTAAAATGAACACTTTCTTAAAAATGAAAATGTAATCAAGAAAAACCAAACATAAAAAATCTAGAAAATTTTCTCAAAATATTTTTCCTTCTTTTGAGTGATAATGAGAGATTTAAACGCATGACCACACCTTATGTAGATGGGAACCAGTCCTTCCACCTTTGGAAGAGTTTTAAGATGTTCCAGAACCTTCATGGCCTCCATACTGTATTTTGGATCACCAGAAACTGTAGAGAGATAGTTAAACTCAAGCTGCAAAGTGGAAATCTCAGATGTACTACTCAAGCCATCTGGAGCTGGATGTGCTGTAGAATCCCGTAGAACAACATCACTAAAGGGAATAGGAGTCGGACTAGAAGTAAATGCAGAAAGGAGACGATCAGCCAACTTTTTTGCAATGTCTAGATAGACAATTGACCTTGGTCCCTTAGCTGTTGGGTTCATCTCTTGCTCTCTCCCACTTAAATGATATGCACTTAAAAGACCACCCAAAACACGTATGGTAGTTTCAAACAAATTAACCTGGCCTTTCTGACTGATTCTATCTAAAAGGTGTGTTTCAATCCATGAACCTGCTTCAGAAACAATGTCATCAGCACTCATTATCATTGCAGTATCAAGAGCATCCACAACAGTAGCACCCAGCCCACCCAACCCATCAGTTCCAATTTTGCTTAAAGGCTGAAGCTCATCATAACCAATTGCATATTTTTTATAACCGGACCATGCATGGATAAAAGCCTCCTTAACATCACGCTGCCGATCTATCCATTCTGAACCTACATTTGTCTGCCTAGGCCCGCGATTAAAACTATTATTACCAACTTTTTCATCAGGAGTTAATCGCGGAGGAAGCCTAGGTGGTTTTCTCCTCCAAAATCTTCCAAATCTGCTACTAGTATTTACGGCCTTATATTCTTCAGTCGTTTTAATACCAGATTGGATAGGACTTTTATGTGCAAGCATAGCATACATTAAACCGAACATCAGTAATAGCAGTAGAAACTTTCCTGTACTACAACTAGTACAATCACGCTTTATGTTGCTGGTAAACAAACTCTGAGTGATCACCTGATATTTTTCCCCCGACAAAATAAATAAAAAATTAAGAATAAGAAAAATAAATAACAAAAAGATCTAATACATCACACAAGCTTTGAGGTAAATCAAATAAAAGCCGAAATCAATAAGCAAGCATTGCTTTGCTTCTAAATTTTCCTTATTACTCTCAAGAGACTAATATATTTCACAACAATCAGATATTATGATCCACATGCAATATAAACTAAAAGAAATAAGAAAGATCGGGATCTAGTTATGTTATGGAAACCTTGAAGAAAGATCGGGGACGAAACTTTGCGTTGTCGTAGTGCACATCTTTCATAGAATAGGGAAGATTTTTTGACATGCTCAATTTTGATTATTAGCTAGGGTTTCACGATCTGCACTGCCTCTGCGATATTGGCGATTCCGGAAACAGAGAGAGGACAAAAATGAGAATTCAACTGGATCAGATTTTTGACGGAAAATTTCTATAGCATGAAATGAATTACCAGCAAAGTAAGTAAATAAGTAATTATTATGGCCTTTGGGCGGGCGGAGGGAAGTGAACTGATTCGCGGGAATGGCGGAACCAAGTGAATCGAGCGATTGTCTTTGCCTTGGCCTCGGCCTCTGGCTCTTATTAATGTTTTGCTTTTCAAGTCAATGGACCATCATCAATTCAAATTACTCCCTATTCGTTCACATTAGAGATTCACCTTTCACACATCACAGCCTCACAGGCAGCGTTATTGGTTACATTTCTCAAAACAAAAGATTTTTTTTTTTTTTTTTGTTAATTTTCTTCAATTTAAATTTTGTTTATTAAAAAATACAAAACAAGTAGATGAAAAATTTAATGAAAAGTTGCATTATTATTATAATCAATTTTTCGTCAAAGAACATAAACGTTTACAGATTTTCGAATCATAATGAAAAGCAAAAATAAAACAATTAACTACAGTAAAGGAATTAATTAGTACCGAAATTTTTGTTTTATATGTCTTTAATTAGACACATTATAGAAGGAGAAATTATTCTCCAACCACCTCACGATTATTAAAATTATAAATAAACACCACGAGTTTCTGATAATAATTAAGAACCACCTCAAATTTCAATTTATATTAACAAGCTACTTTTCTATTAATCCTATGAGCTATCATTAAATAATTTAAGGTAATAGATTTTTTTTTCCGTTAGCCTTTAAAAATATTGTTTTATCTTCTTAAATGAATTCAGTGATAAAATAATATTTTATCTTAAGTTCTTTAACCGTAGTTAATAGAGTTAATAGAAATGTGAGTATTTGATATAAAACTTAAAGTGATTATGAGATATTATAAAAAATTATTGATGACTACTACACTTTCTATATTCTTGAGCCGGTTTAGGGAAAATTTCCTTGTGAAAAGAAACGAAAGAAGTTATCCACATAGTTTAACTATATGTATACTATTTGTAAGAGCTCACATGATTGGCCTTTATGCTCTGGTTTTCACATACGTCGCATTTTCAATTTTTTTAGTTGCTCTTCCTGAATCAAACAAATCGCTGTTCCATGATACCACAAATATTGCTAAAATTACAATAACAGTGTCAATTGACTTACAATAAGGAAACCCATTATATAGAAAAAAGGTTTTTGTAAGTAGTATCTAGGGGTGGGTAAATTTGGAATCCGATCAGATTTTGGGTTAATCGGGTTAGAAAAAATGTAACCCGAAGTCAACCTGAACATGTGATCCAATCCGAACATATTTAGATCAGATCGAAGATTTATGCTTGCTTTAGCTTTAATTTTTTTGAATTTCAAATTCGATCTGATTGGGTTGGCCAAAATCCAATCCGATCGGGTTAGGACCTTCATCTGAATCCAATCTAAACCTGAATTTTCTAGATTGGATCGGGTCAGATCGGTTTAGGTTTGGTCATTTGCCCACCTCTAGTAGTACCGTCGTATAGGATTTAGGCTCCGTTTAGTATAACTTTTCAAGTAGAACTTATTTAAGTAGAGTTTTTTGTAGCAGAGTTTTTACAAATCAAGGTTTTACCTAAAAGATTTTAGTTGTTTGATTGAAAATAAGAGCTTTTATTAAAAATTGATTAAATTACTTTAATAGACAAGTTTTTTAAAGTTATATTATAAAAAGAATAAAATAAAATTGTTAAATAAATAGATAATATTTTAGATTTTTTCACATTTAAAAAAAATTAACTTCTACTACTAAAATTTTAAAATTTAAACTTTTGGTAGTAGATGTAAAATAACTTATTTAAACTTTGAAAGCTTTATTAAAAAAACAACAACAAAAATTATAATAAGAATTTATGAGATTAAATAAATACTTATAACTATTAGATAAACTATACCAAATAAGTATTTACTAAAAAAAAATACGTGTGGGTAATATTTCATTTATAAAAAGAAACCTCAGGATAACATGAAAAAGGAAATATATATATGCGTGTGTGTGTGTTTTATACCCGTCCCATTTTGGTGAAGGAAAATAATCACATATCTGCATTTCTGGAGAAATCTATACTAGTTAAAGTGGAGTATATATATTACAACGGTAAAGGAGTTCCTTCAAGATTAAAGGATACAATACCCAAATTTAAGGCATGGCAGCATTTAAAGGCAAAAAAATTTTGGCCGCTTAGCAAATTATAAAATAAGCGAGAAGTTGATAGTAAATCATCCCGTAAGAGTGCTGTTATCTTTTACATGCTTCAGCGTCGTCTATAAAGCAAAAATAAACCCTCTTGGGATTGACAACGATATTGTCAATCTCGGTGCTTACACTTTTCCACTTTCTTTCACACAGTTGCAAATTCATCAAGAATCCACACCGTCGACTCTCTCATGGGTTTCAAACGAAGCCAAACCTTGAAGTACTTTTTCACATTGATCTTCTTCTTTCTTTCGTTCATTTCCATTTCTTGTTCTCCCCCCTGCCGCCATGATCAAATCCAACCCACAAAAAAATCCCCATCAATTAACAAACCACCCATGACTCGGTACCAAGTTTTGCACATCAAGAAAACCAGGCCATTTTTCTTGAACAATCAAGAGAGGTGCAAGAAGAGAAAGAAGAACACCAAGAACCTGACCAGCAGGTCGGCGCCTTTCTCAGTGATGCTTCCAAAGGGTTTTGTTCCTCCTTCTCGCTCCTCTCCTTGCCATAACATGAAGCCCGACTTGGCTGCATTTTACTGCGATCTCTCTACGTCATTAAACCCCTAGCTTTCTTAATTATCGTCTAAGCCTACAAAGGATGTAACGCGCTCTGTTAACACACACATATACATTATCAAGATGCATGGTTCGTTCTCTTGTTTTAATTTCTTCAAGTTTTTCTTGTCCCTCTCTTCTTTGATTAGTCATCAAAAAGTTTTGGTGATCTTGTAATAAAGGATACTGAGAGTGATAATAGTCCCAAGATGAATTTAGCATTAATGAAAAAATATACGCAGTTGAGTTGAGTTGAGTTGTAATCTTTCTCTTGTTTAGTTTGTCTCTCGTTTTTCCAATAATGTGAACAATTACTATGCAATACTAGGAGTACTCTTTCATAAATAATTAACGGTTATTTCTTCTTCTTGCAGTAAGTTAATTATGGTACATTCTCCCTTTTGTAACTGTGTTGTTGTTTGGTTAAAATTCATTCTAGGCAAATTTGAGATATGACGAGTCGCAGTACAAAAAATTATTAATTATAAAAATAGATCGGATGGTCAAGGTTCCATCAACAATTTTGACTGGAATTTTATTACTGAATATTTTTACATTTAAATTCAAAGCATTAATGATCTGCCTAAAATTCGATAGATGCTATACGGAGATGTCTGTTGCTTTGACATCTGATATTAGTGAAGGCGTATTGTGTGTGTATGTGCGTGCGTGTGTATGTGTGTGTTAATTTCCCACGAGCGTTGCGGAATATTTGGATGGTGGCATGTGAGTTTGTATCGTTTGGAGGGCTCTTTTTTCATGAGTGATGGACATTTTCGTAGCGTGTACTGCATTGCATGCAAAATCTTGTTTAGTATTTGCTATTGGGGAATAGCTGGCCGCTCTCCTTAAGTCTACACACACACACGCGCAGCTAGGCTCAAATAGGTCAGCATACAATTTTGATTTTTTGGTAGATGAACAAACTCTACGCGGAAGCTAACTTTAATTTTAAAGAATTAATTAATTTATGTAAGTATGTAATGGCTAGCTAGCTTCATGTACTGAAGCCTGTAATTGAATGGAGAAAAGCATCCTTCAAGTTCACTGAGATATGATCACTTGAAATCACATAGTTGTATTCCGAGTTAATCAAATCTTGCAATTTTGTTTTGTATGTCGACTATGGCGCTTACTTTTGGTCCTAAATCGTTCGAGAAGTTGAGTCATTATGATTTGTTCCCAGTGTGGGTTGAATTTTCCGAATCTGCGACCACACACAATGTCCAGCATTTGGATTTTGTAAGTGAAGAGATGGAGTCGTGAAATCAGCATAAAGATCAGGTCATATTAATATCCATCGCGTTTAGGTTCTCATTCTGTTTTTAAACGTTAGCTTTAGGCGAGGGCATAGATGTCTTTTTATTTATGAAAATGGTCAAAGGCAGCCAAAAAACACAAGACAGGTGTGTAATTTGCGAAGCTCAGTTCATCAAAGTTCAAACTGCTGCATGTTCGAAATCAAATGAAAATTAAAGCATGAACAGGGAAACAAAATGTCAGTGAGAACAACCATCAAACACCTTCCCTCCATTTCCTATCGCGCTTCCTGTTTCTGCTCTACAATCTCCTCCGCTCACCAAACCCAAACAAAAACCCACAATCATCAAAATCAAAGCGAAAGCCAACAGCAACACAAGGATCCTTACACACTCCTCAGACAAGACCCAATAGAAATCCTCCTGTCACTTTGGGTCAAAACCTTCTCTTCACCGGCCACATTTTCCTTCCCAAATCTCACAGGCTTCCTCTCCAAGCTCGACCTGTGGGTCCTCGCTTACCAACGCGCTACCGCTCACGTGACCGGCACGTTCCCTCCACGTAATTCCCTCCACTCCAACACTCTCCATTCCCTCCTCTCCCTCCAAGATGCCGTCGTTCGCTCCCGCTTTCGATGGCACCAGAAATCCCACCAAATCCTCCTCAGCCCAAACGACACGCCGTTGGACAAACTCTCGAAAACGAAACTCAAAGCCTTTCTGGATTCGAGAGATCCCTTGTTTCAAGACCGGGTGGTTCAAGAGATCTTGCTTATGCTACTCGAACCGGTTTTCGAGAGTCGGTTTTCTTCCAAGTCACACGAGTTTCGGCCTGGAAGAAACGCCCATACAGTTATAAGAACCATCAGAAGTAACTTCGCTGGCTACATGTGGTTTCTGAAAGGTGATTTAACTGATCTTCTCGATCGTGTTCAATTTGACGTTATTTTAAATTGCGTTGAAAATGTTGTTAGAGATAAGAAGATATTGAGTTTGATTAAATCAGCGCTTAAAGATTCTGGTAATAGCAGAATTAAGAGTGATGGTAATTGTGAAGAGTTATTATGTAACAGAAAGAAGAGGAAGGAGAAGAAGAAGAAGAAGAAGAAGAAGACGATTTTGAAAGCTAATGAACCAAAACCAGATCCTTATTGGTTAAGAACATTCTTTCATTTTGCGCCTGAAGAGGCGGCTAAGGTACCTTGTTATGGTCATTGTGGAATTTTGAGTCCTTTGCTAGCTAATGTGTGTCTTAATGAATTGGATCAAATGATGGAGGAAAAAATTGTTAAGTTCTTTAAGCCTAATAAGCTTGATTCAATATGGAAAGATTCAATAAATGATGGTTGTCATAACCCTGCTTGGCCGGAGTTTGTTCCGTCAAGCGGGAATGAGAAGACAAAGAAAATGGACTATATTCGATATGGTGGCCATTTTTTGGTTGGTATTCGAGGGCCTAGAGAGGATGCTGTCCACTTGAGGGAAGAAATAATTGAGTTTTGTGAGAGGAGATTTGGAATAAGATTGGATGACACAAAGGTGGATATTGAACATATAAGTAGGGGAATTCAGTTCTTGGATCATATAATTTGTCGGAGAGTGATACATCCAACTCTTAGGTTCATAGGAACTGGTGGCAAAGTTGTCAGCAAGAAGGGTGTTGGGACCATGCTTTCTGTTACTGCAAGCTTGAAGCAATGTATTCGCAGGTTTAGGCGGCTTCAGTTACTCAAGGGCGATAGGGATCCTGAGCCATTGCCTTGTATTCCTATGTTGTACTCAAGTCAAGCTCATAGTAATTCACAGATGAATAAGTTTCTTGAGACTATGGCTGATTGGTATAGATATGCTGATAATAGAAAGAAAATCATTGCCTTTTGTGCTTATGTGATTCGTAGTTCCTTGGCTAAACTTTATGCAGCTAGGTATAGGCTGAAGTCTCGTGCCAAAGTGTATAAGATAGCTTCTCGTGATCTCAGCCGTCCATTGAGGGAGAAGAGCAACAATTCTGCACCTGAATATTCTGATCTTGTGAGGATGGGACTTGCTGACGCAATTGAACGTGTCCAGTTCTCGCACATGTCTTTGATCCCGTCATGTGATTACTCTCCATTCCCTCGGAACTGGGTGCCTGGTCATGAACGGGTTTTGCATGAGTACATAAGACTCCAAGACCTAAAATTCTTTTGTGACTTGCATAAGTCAATAAAACATGATGGTTTGTGCTTGCCTCAAGATCAGATATCAGAGATTGTTTGGGATTTTAAGACTGTGGGAGTCTCGAGATATCTGTCCCATGATGATACAGTAACAACAAATGACTCAGAGAAAATAAATGGGGCACTTGGACTTGAGTCAAACTACATGGATAATCAACCATAGTATAAACTGGCCGAGGAAGTGAAAAGGAAATAAAAGATTGGACGTAGGAACATAAGAAAATGGTTTCATATCCACTGGAGTTGAACGCCATATATGTGGTCAGAGAGTGGTAAATGCTTGCAAGTGAACTTATTCCAGAAATAATAGACCAGCAAGATCAGATTTGTGTTGTCATGGTGCAAATCTTGAAATCTAGTGCCAATCGGGTAATCCCCAACTTGTATCAACCATCAAGATTTGAAGTTTTTGTTATTTTCATTTAAACTATAGCTAACAAACAGATTACTAGGTGATTGTTCTATCTCGGCCGCTGGTGTGGGAAACCGAGTAGAAGTGAGTAAACTCTGCAAACCTGCATGCTAAATTGTTAAATTTATGCTTGATTTATTTCCTTAGAACACTTCTTGAATTCTTCCTGCGAACATCTTCGATGCTGGAATTGGGAAGGACGGGTCAGGCCACTAGAGGCCCGAAAGTTAATCTTTTTGTAAGAAGGATCTTTGATGAATACATCGGAAATGCTGGCCCAAATGAATACCTTTTTACCCTCAATTGAAGTTGCATTTCTCGAGTAACTAACTAACTATCCCACGGTTTTGGTTCCATAAGAGAATATCCTGTTAATGGGCTTAATTTTGT
The DNA here is from genome assembly GCA_030449075.1 of Murraya paniculata. Lineage (NCBI taxonomy): Eukaryota > Viridiplantae > Streptophyta > Magnoliopsida > Sapindales > Rutaceae > Murraya > Murraya paniculata. The sequence continues at coordinate 2,758,658 of JAEVFN010000005.1, forward strand.
GCTGCTCCTGCTTCTCACACTTGCCTCAAATAGACCCAAATGATCTGTGATGGCCAAACAATGCCATGGTTGGAAAGGGATGACTCGCAAGGATTTCACAAGCTTCTTGCTTACCCAGAGCTTCACAATGGTAAATCTTAGCTTCATCACTGTTACTTTCAATTAGTTAAGACGCCATGTTAATGTGTGAGTGGATATTCGATGGTAGTTATAGGCTTCATTTGTGGTTGTTTGGTAAGCAAGCTATTGGATGAACCTTGTAATAAAGTGTGGTTTACAAATTTGTTTTAACTATTCTTGCACGAGTACATTTGTGGTTGTGTAGGGAACTACTTGTACTTTATCACTCTTTGCGCGACAGCTTGCATGATTCGTCAATTAAATTTACATCTTTTGTGTTATCATGACAGATTTATCAAGACACACATATCTGGTGATTAATATTATGAATTGCGAAGGAACACTTATGTTAGGTTCAAGGAAATTTTTTTATCTTTTAGCAATTAGTTTCCAATACTGATTATACCTTTTCGGTATTGAAAATTAGGAGATTGGTGTTCGGATTGGATTTTTCCAATAGCATCGAGAAATACGGTCGACCATAATCCGCTCAGAACTATTGTCATTCAGCCGATCTCATAAGTACAACTTGGGGCTTAAGTTGGTTTCTTGACTTACAAGTACAACCGGCGGTCTAAGAGTGCAACCTGACTCACAAGTATAACCTGAAGCTTATACAGAATACTTAATTTATACATTCTCCAATTCGATCAGGATAACGTGACCTATTTGTAAGGGAGTTGTATACCACTATCTTCTCAACCGCTTACAACTAATGAATAACCACGTGTAACTACCATTGAGTGTGCTAAAATTGCGATAACTGTCCAGATAACTATCATTGTGCTAAAATTATGGTAACCGTCTATAACCAATGAGCTATTTAAACTAAAAAGAGCATCATGTGTAGAGGTTGGCAAAATTAACTGAAAAATTATAATTATCCATCTTAAAACTTTTTTACTTTCTATAATATTTATAAGACCATTATTAGAAAATTTCTTGATTTTATTTTCAGTCCAATCTTCTAATTATCTTTTTTTAATATACAAAGCATCTGATTTGAGCATTGGAGAATTTATGTCGGAATCCCCACCGGCGTATCTTAACCTTGTTTTTGTGGTTGGCAGGTGTAGAAATTTACAGTCATATCAACTCTTGAACTTAAATTCATGCTATTATCCTCAAAAAATAAATTTAGTTGGAGGCGTTTTTCAGCATCAATAACTTACGAACTGAAACAAATAAAATAATGCTTCGAATCCTACGGCATCGACCTATACTTATTTTGTTTTACATAACCTTGGTTTTTCACATCATGCTTATCAATTTGTCGAGGTCAAATGTTACTAAGAAGCCACTAAGTGTCTGAAGCGTGGTGTATCAGAAACGATGGCCCAAAAAAAAAAACAGCATCTTGTTCTTGATGCCCATTATATTTTTCATGCGACCTTTCTCAACTGTGCTCTAAATTCGGCGTCATACAAGATTGTCCTTTTGGCACAGTCCTAAGTTTTCTTCTTCTTCTTTTTTTTTCAATTAAAAAGATTAAAAATCGCTGCAGTTTAATTGAATTTTCCATTAATTTGTTGATTTGTTTGAATAGTGAATTAATGAGACCGAAGCATATATTCACATTCCGCATTTTGCTGCCATTTCACGCCAGAAAACCAGCCTTAGATTCTCTTCCCAAAAGTAACAACAGACGCTAATCAGTTACTTAGCAAGCAAAGTTAAGTGGCCAATTTACGTAGAAATATATTTCTCTTCCTTCCTAAGAAACCCAACATATAAAATTATTAAAATCTAACGTAATATCTGTTAAGGAAAGTTAAGTGACCCATATACACAGAAATATATTTTTCTTCCTTTCTAAGAAACCCAAAGGATGCATAAGATAAAAATAAAAACAACTAAAGTCTAACATAACATCTGTTAAGGAAATAATTTCTCAGACAGTTTGAATATCTGACGTTCAATTAATTAATAATTCGTAACAAAAATCAATATGTCTAAATAAAGGATATCATAAAACTAAACGTTTATTAAGAGAATCCGTCCCGGATGGAACCGGCGAGAACAATTCTAACACGACCACATGACACATGCAACCAAATAAAACTGCTGCTAGTGCTAATTCTCATCGAGCTCAAAGGCGGAAATAGGAAACGACCTAGCGAGCCCGGTGGAATTAGCGAAGGTGATTTTCTTGGAATCCGGAGCGTCAATATAAATGTCAGAAATTGAAACCCAGATCAAGAGCTCCTTGCTTTTGACTCCAGTGACCCTACGCATCCGACGGTCCTCAACAAAAGCCGTCACCTCCTTATCGTACGACACATTTCTTCCGATGGAGCGGAACTTGTGTTCCGTCCGATTCTTCTGCTTCAACCAAACGAACCCAGTAGCGCGATTATAACCCACCTCAACGAGGTCGTTCAAGGGGAGAAGCCCTTTTGGGAGGTTGATTTCGGCCAAAAGGTCGTGAGATTTTTGCTTGCAAATGGAATCCCCATGATAGATCTCTGCTCCCTCTTTGTTGTTTGCTATCAGTTGCTGTTGCGCCATTTCCTTTCGTTCTTTCTTTCTTTTCTTTCTTTTCTTTCTTCTTCTTTTGTCTTGGTGATATTATGAGACAAATTAGGCATCTATTTATAATATAAGTTTCATGCACAAGCCCATTTTGGTACGAAATTTATATTATTGGCCCTCCCCACCTCCCCCCCGCTCCCCCACTCTTTCTTCCTCGACACCTCGAAGGCTTGAATGTCATTAATTAGTTGTTTTGGTTGTTTCGGTGCCTACCGCCCTACCCTTATCTTTACGCACTGTATGTATGTGTCCCATTTCGGCAAACAAATTCAATCTTTTAAATAAGAATTGGATCTTTAGTTTTTAATTTTTAATTTTTGATATGCTGCTATTTTCAAAGAGAATTCATTCAGTCATTCCAATTTTTTGAAATAAAATTGAGGCAATATGGAGGGTGGGTGAACGATCTCTATGAGAATTGTATATATCCAATACAATCCATGGGTTGATGCGTGCTGAAATCGATTAAATAGGTATTAAAATAATATCGTAGATGAAGATATATAAATGAAAATTGTAATTTGCGTGAGATAGGTGTTGGTGCTGGGTGGTGATAGTTGAGTGATGATGGCAAAGACAAGCATACGTGGCATGATGCCGTAGTCTTTTGCAATGATATATGCATGATAGTGGAAATGCGCAGCACAAGAGACGTGAGTGAGCAAAAATTATGTTGACATTGAAAGGTGCCAATGTGAGAGATGCATGATTTTTCTCACACCATATTTCAAGGATAACCTGTGAAGCAAGCTTCTTCTGCTCATACGCATGTACTTTTGTTTGCATTATGTAGATGCCTAACTTATATTACTAACAAATTCTGAATTCTCATCAGTTCCAGGAAAGATGGACCATAGCTTTTATGTGCTAGATGGCATATATGATCCGAAAATACACATTAAAAGGAAAAAAAAAAAACTACTCTCATGGCGCAATTTAGATATTTAAATTTGAACCTATTTCTAAATATTTAAAAGTAAATAACTCTCATCAAGGCACACAGGCTACTCAAACTGGAAGCCACTAGCCGACCACACCCCTCAGACCAAGTATATAAATCCCATTACGCTTGCTTTGCTTTGCTCTTTAATCAGGCAAAGAATCATACAAAAAAGAACAATTCCCTGCCAACCTGTTATTGTTTATTTGTTTGTCAGCTTTTCTCCTCTGTGTGAAAAGTTCGCTAGATATATTTTCTTTAGTTTCTTTCTTTGTTTTTCTATTTGTAACTTTTAGCCAGAGACGAAATCAATAATGGGATTTAACCACCCCACATTTTCAAAAGATAATTCTGGCAACTGCTACAGCTGCTGCCATTAATAAACAACAATTCATGGCTTGCCCTTTTGGTTCCTTTGCTGTTGCTGGCCTTAGATCTTTCTTCATTGCCACCGATCCCGGCTCTTTTAAGACTGTGCCTATACTCGACGGCAATATCCTCAAACACTTGCTCCTCAAACATGTTCAATTTAAGCTTGGGGCTCATGTTATCTCTCACATACGCAAAAGCCAATTGGTCTCTTGGATTAAATGCTTCCAATTCACTGAACATAAGGCATGAAAATAGATTGCTCCTCAGTCCATGCTTCCTCAGTATTAGAGCACTATCTGGTACATCTGCCAATACACATTATTAAAAACACCCATCATTTTCATTCTTAATTGCACGGGTTAGACAATCCAAAATTTTTTAAACGAATTAGGTTACATATCAATAATTGATCACCTGCCACATGCATGCAATAGAAATAAACAATGAGATGCATTTGCTTGCAGTTACAGATCCCAAACAAAATATAAGTTTACCACGTATATATGCATGTAACACACTTAAGTCACACAATTCAATATTTTGAAAAACTGTGACGCGTACACGATAAAAACGCAAGTTGCTTTGGGGACCAATATTAATTATTAAACCATTTAAACATTTTCTTTGTCCTTCAAGGACCACAATTAACTTTATGTACAATACAAGGCATGTTATGTTATCTCACACACACACACTACAGCTAGGTGTAGTAGGTGGAGGAGTGAAGTTCGGCCTAGTCTACTTAACTTTAATAAAAGAAAAATAATGGAACTCATTATAGTTTATACTACAAGAAATAAGTGACGCTGAAGCTGAAATGCCATTCTCGTTCTAGCCGCTTGGCTATGCTGGCCTTAAAATATTTCACCTCTAGCCTCCAGTTGCTTCCTCTACTTATCACTGACTTCAAAACTAATTATAGACCTTTCATGGTCAGTCTATGCCTAGTCCATTCACCTTCCTCAGATTAAAAGTTACCCAGTGTTCCTTTACACAAAGAAAAGAGTACTTCAACGATGAATGGGCTAAAAGATGTGCTTTGATGAAACTTCAACACTAATTAAGCAGCACCGGCCAGTCATCATTGACTTGCTCAAGCACATCAATGAATTAGCATTATGTAAGGTTTCTATTGTCAATTACGGGGGTGACTTTATCCCTAAAAAGGGATTCTGTGTGTCTTCAAATGCCACGGAAACAGATACGAAATGATGGCATTTCATCATGATTTTTAACACTTATTAGAAAAAAAATCACTTGGAAGTATGAATTAAATAAATTTAGTTACCTGAGGGATAGGGCAGTTTATTGGAATTCCATGGCTGCAATCCATTCTCGCAATATGTCTCCATTTGCATCAGCAATGCATCGACATCTCCCCATTTCTGCCATCTTGCAGTTGCCATAGCTTCTTCCATAGTATGAATAAAAAATGGATGTTTCGATATTGCCATGTCTACGTTCTCTGAGACAACAAGTGCATGAATCAACAGCAATGGATCAACCGTTAGCTGCAACTTTGCATCTACCCAAATGCTGAACTTTGAGTTTGGGAATAATCTATGAACTAAGTACTTAGGTATCACTCCATTCATAGCTGGATTGTCATACAAATTCTTGCTTGAAACTTTTACAATTCTCCAAGCCCCGATTTTAAATTCACTGGATTTTTCATATATTAATTGGTGATGTTCGAGTCCTTTGAGGGTTACGTCATCCACAAACATGAAGAAACATACAGTTTCTAAGGTTTTGGATCCTAGGCCTCTTGGTTGCCGGATTTTGTCGTGGTTATTGAAGATAGCTGAGACTACAACAGCCCCATGGCAATTTTCCATTGCAGTCCTATCTGAAACTCATACACGAATATAAAAGTACCCAGAAAGAAATATATTAGACAAATTAAAATGTAAAAACTGAGTCATGTTTGACAACAAATGAATTCCATGAACAGTTCTTAAAGTGAAAAGATATCGAATCTATTCATCAAGATCAAGTCATCTTGGTGCTTGTTCATACCTAACGCAAAATGATTTCAACAAGTAGAGCAAATAGGAACATTCTTGAAAAGAAACAATTTAAAACTAACCCGAGTCACTGATAGGAAACTTCTTGAAGAACCCACAAGGAAGCTCTAAACGGTCATTCTGATGATCAAAATAAGCTATCCTCTTTTTTGTGCAGAAATTTCCACCAAAACTATCAGCATTTCCCTGCATATACGTCAAAACCGGCGTAAAAGCTGAAGAATTTCCACATAAGTCTCGGATTTCCTTGAATACCACCTTATAATCTGAGCAGAATCCAAATTACCAAACAATTCATTATCAAGAAAGAAAAAAGCATAATCTGGTTTGGAATAACAAACTAACCCATCATAGAAGAACACAGTAACATTCATTCAAATTCATAATCAGAAACAAAAACAAAAAAGAGAGAAAGGCCACAAGAAACTGATTACAACAGAAAAAGAAAAAAAAACATTCATCTTAGAATTGTACTATCAATGGTCAGACTGATACTGCCTACTCATCATGAGCACAAAAAACAACTATGAAAAACTGACAGTTAAATCACCGAAGCTGATAGTCTGAGCTCACAATTTCACAAAGAATGAGATGACAGAAAAATTAAAAACCTGAGAAGAGGACTGGGGAGGAGCAAGAAGAGCGGCGAGCAGGGAGAGCGTACTTGTGCTCTCCATAAGAATGAGGATAGGTGAATAAGGGAGTCTGAATTGGATCAAAGGGCGAGGCCTTGAAGCCGCATTGCGAAGGAGAAAGAGAATTAAGAAGAGCAAAAAACAGAGTAGTGGCGAGATAAAGCAGGGAGAAACAGAGGAGTTTCGATTGGAAGAGCAGAGGAATTTTGTATGAAGTTGTCTTCCCCATAAAGATTCATCATTTTCATGAGTTTCCTCAACTTTCATCCCCATTTATGTACATCAATCACATCATATCATGCGTTGTTTCCAAAGCTTTGGCTTCTTCGCCTTTTCCTGTTTGTTTCGGTTACAATCTAATGAGCCGTACGTTTTAAGATTTTACATGATGACCGAATATAATACCTTTTTTTTTTTTCCAGTTGTAAACCAGTGAGTTGTAACAGTAAATTTTCCAACGGAGGCTTTGATATATACCCAATTAATTAAAGGATTATGACATGTAATGCAATTTCCATTGTGATCTTAAAATTTCCCTAGATTCTTTTTTCTTCTAAATACAATTTCCTCCTCTTGATCAAAACATGATTCAAACTGGATGGAAATTGGAAACCGAGAGTCATAAATGGACGGCAGCAGTGGCCAGTGGCAGAAATATAATGAAACAGGACAATAAAATTAGCTCACTTCAGCCTATTTACAGTAGGGCAGCAGAATCAAAGCTAAAATATATGCTGTATTCGTGGCTTCTAGCAACTAGTGGAGCTAAAATAACACAAAAATAAATAACACCTAGTCTTCAGAACAATGATCACCCACAGCCACTTAATTAAACTTGACATGCCCTTAAACAACTAAACAATGATTAAGAAAACAACTATTCTCTCTGCCTACCTGTCATTTTTTTGTCAGCTATTCCCCGTGAAAGTTCGTTGGTTAGTTAGCTTTTGCCTTTTTCTTTTTCTTTTTTCTTTTTGTCCTTTCTCTCTCTCTCTCTCTACATAACAGTTAATTCGAGACAAAAATCACTTATGGGTTTCATCCCACACTTCTGAAAGGTAATTCTGGCACCTGCTACAACAGCTGCTATTAACAATCAAATCGCTCCTCGCCCTTTTGGTCCTTTGGGTCGTGTAACTTTCTTCATCCCTGATATTGCTCCGAACTCTTTTCAGATTGTGCCTGTATTCTGCAGCAATCTGCTCAAGTACCTCCTCCTCAAACATGTTCAACTTGAGCTTGGGGCTCATCAAGTCTCTCACATATGCAAAAGGCAGTTGGTCTCTTGGATTAAATGCTTCCAACTCATTGTACAAAAGGCAGGAGAATAGATTGTTGCTCGGTCCATGCTTCCTCAGGATTATAGCAGTATTTGGAACATCTGCCAACACATAGATTGACATCATCACTTTCATTTTTAAGATTAACATCATCACTTTCATTTTTAAGTGGAAGCTGGTGCTTGAATAAGGTCATGGATAATTCATCAATCACAAGCAAGATCATTAATGTGCAGATACCAAATTAAGTGAATTAATGTATGCAATTGAGACATTTCAATTTTAATTTTGATGTTATAAGATAAGCAACAATTTACTTTTGCGAATGCAATGATTTGGTATTCTTTGGCTTTCAAGACCACAGTCAACTTTGATGTACAAGTAGGTGGTGAAGTTGGGTCTATTTTAATTAGAAAAAAAGATTTAGGGAGGACTCTCTGTTACTTTCTTTTGTCCATTTTTTGGCAAATGAACAATGCATGAGGAGAAGGAATATGCTAAAATGATAATAAACATGTGCAACTTGACGTCTGGGCTCTAACTTTTTCCAATTTTACTAGTTTCACTAATTAATTTTTCAGTACTACTAATATTAAAACCTATTTTGTAACTGATGTTCTATCTTGAAAGCAAGTTTCTAGTAGACACTTGACCGTTCATGTTCATTGACTACCCACCTACTTACACGTTATAGCTAGTGATTTTAATCTCAAATGCACCCAAAATATGATAGAAGTAAATTGGAAACGAATATTAGTATGAGAGGTAAGGGAATACAAGCTCTTCTTCCAATTCTGATATTACTTCACAGGCACTTGAACCAGCAAGTTCACTCAGTATTTTGCCACCTATAGTAATCCCACCTTCCTAATTTCAGAACCTAATCAGTATCATATGACAAAGTACAGCTCATGGATTGATCTCCGAAAATAAACTGAAGAGATGTGCTTTTACAGGTGATTTTAAAGAAACGTCAATGCTAATGAACCAAGCAGCAATCATTCACCCATTAAATAAAGCACATCAATGAGATAGGCGCCACTCTCAATACTCTTCTAATAAAAGACATCATGCATTGCTATTGCAAACTTTTAACAGGTATTGAATTACAAAGTTTAGCATACTACAAACAAAATACATTGGGAAAAAAGAAAAAAAAGAAAAGAAAAAGTAGTCAATAAAATCATCAAATGGATAACCATAGGCTTAAAGTTGAAGATTGAACAAGTATAAATACCTGTAGGATAGGGCTTATTGGAACTCCATGGCTGCAACCCGTTTTTACAATATGTCTCCATTTGCCTTTGCAATGATTCAACATCCCACCATTTCTTCCATCTAGCAGTTGCCATAGCTTCTTCCATTGTATGAATAAAAAATGGATGTTTCGGTATTGCCATATCAACATTCTCCGCCACAACTAGTGTATGAATCAACAACAATGGATCTACCATTAGCTGCAACTGCGCATTTATCCAAATGCTGTACTTCGAGTTTGGAAATAGTCTATGAACTAAGTATTTAGGTATCACTACATTCTTTGCTGGATTAGAATATAAGTTTTTCCTCGAAACTTTAACAATTCTCCATGCACCTATTTTATGATCCTGGACTTTTCTTGGAATTAGTTGGTGATATCGAAATCCTTTGAGGGTTACATCATCTATAAACATGAAGAAACATACATTGTCTAGGGTTTTGGATCCAAGGCCTTTTGGTTGCCGGATTTTGTCATGGTCATCGAAGATAGCTGATACTACAACAACTCCATTGCAATTTTCCATTTCAATTCGATCTGAAAAACACCAAAAAAAGCATATTACAATAAACTTTGTAAACATATGAAGTCATCTAAGTGCTCTTCTATATCCAACAACTTAAAAAACAGTAAAACAAACAAAGGAAAAAGCAATTATTGATGATTGATAAGTACAGAACTAACCAGAATTTCTAATGGGAAACTTCTTGAAGAACCCACAAGGTAGCTCCACACTGTCATTGGAATGATTAAAATAAGAAAGTCTCCTATTTGTACTGAAAGTCCCACCAAAAGTATCGCCATCCTCCATCATATACCTCAAATCGGGGGCAAAAGCTGAATAATTCCTACACAAATTTTGGATCTCCTCCAACACTGGCCAATAATCTAATCACAAAAAATAATAATTAAACAACCGATCCATTACAAGCAACCATAAATACTTGTAGTTCAAACACGTAGGATACGCACCGGGAAAAGTATTTCAAGCCTAAATTTGAAGCTTAAATTTTTAGGTGAAGTAATAACATAGTCAGGTTTGATCCTTACGTCAAATTCCCTAGCACTAACTTTATTGACTAAATAAATATTATATTAATTCACACAGAGGGAAGTGGGTCGCCATGTACGCAACACACGCATACATATTTTGAAAAAACAAAGAGAAAAGGAAAAGCCAAATTCAACTGTGTGATCACAGAGACCGGAAACGAGCATATATATATATATATGAAAAAAAAATGCAAAATACTCATAATTGGAAAAAGGAAAATCGAAGCCCCATTATCTAACAAACAATGGCCAACAGTAATTCAATTAATGAATCATTAAAATAAAATCCCATTTACATGCAATAACAAAAGAAAAGAAAACCTGAGAAGTAAACCAGAGAGGAGCAAGAGGAGCGGTGAGTGGGGAAAGCGTGGTTGTGCTCTCCGTAGGTAGACGGATAAGAAAAGAGAGGGGCCTGGATTGGATCAAAGGGCGATGATCTGAAGAGGCATTTCGTCGGAGACAAAGCGTTGTAAAGAGCAAGAAACATAACGCTGAAGAGATACAACAATGACGTACATAACAGCTTTGATTGGCACAGGGGTGGCGTTCTGTACTGCGTGTATTTCCCCATATATTATCTATCATTTCCATTACTCACTCCCTTTTCACCTCCTCAGATCTCATTCTCATCGTCATTCCTTCCCCTGATTTTTTTCCCCCTTCTGTTTCTTTTAACGGCAAGATCGTGCGGCCACGGGCACAGCCTTCAGTATCTGTTTATTGCCAAGTTCGCATCTATCAAAGCTGTATGGTCTCTGGTCTAAAATATCTTGTATCAATCTATTATGTTTGAGAAAACACGACAATTATATTTGTCACCTCTATTAATATGTTTACTTTTTTATTCGGTTTCGGATTTTCCTTTTTTAATTCAGTATGCTTTGCAACATATTTCTCTCGTAATAATACAATTTCATTTATAACTGAGGTTACTGCCTTGCCAGCATCGTCCTACCTCCCATCATAAGCCCACGTATCTCTGCTTCATTATTAATATTGGTTGAGCAAATTAAAACTTAGATATTGAAAATATTTAGCATTGCTCTCTCTTTCTCTCTCTCTATATATATAATAACATCTTAAATAATTTTTTTCTTTTTCTGATGAATGGTGTGAATTTTATTAAAATATAAAAGGACAAGAAAAGAAAAGTCTACAAATTAGTCAAGAAAATCGAAAATTAGGAAGCCCCATGGATCTACATGCAAGGCTTTGACTAACAGAGGCAGGCGGATTACAAATGTTATTAATTATTATTTGCGCAGAGCTCTTATTAATTGCAAGTGCAGTAGAATCATCTAATAATGACATTGAACTGTTACCAAAATAGTGAGCAAATCAACAGCTAACACAAATAGCTCTGGTTACTTGTTCTTCCTCTTACTTGTCTGTTGGATGTCCCGTTTAAGCAAATTGACCACGCTCACAAACTTATCAAAGTCGTCGATGACTTCATAGAGCTGGGCATCTTGCTGACCCGGGGGCCATAGGAAATTACTTCGCATCTCGTTAAATTGTTCCCAATTCGAGAATGCTTCTTTGGGTTGCTGTAACATCACTCGAATGATTGCCTGAAAATTTTAACGAGCACGAGTTCTCTAATACGTGAGAAAATTTTTGGGCTCTCGCATTAATTTAAGGAAAAGAGAAGCAAATTCACCTTATACAGCGGACGTCGAGCATCAGAAATGTCCTCTTCATCTAAGCACTTGCAGTGGAGAGCCTTTTCAAAATCTCCCTATAAACAACGTACCCAACTGATTTAAAATCCTCAGACCCAGCTAGGCGTATAATATATAAGAAAAGAGAAGATGAATCTTACCCATTTACACAAATTTGTTATTAGACTATGAGGCAGATATTACAATTAAAGCATATCATGTGGTTTGCCGAATTCATTAAGAAAGCAGAATTAGCATTTTTGGATTATAAATACATTTGTAAGTTCACGACAAGCGTTGGACTGTGCAGGGTGTTTGATAAATTCAGCAAAGTGTTTGATGATTTGCTTTAATGCGAATAACTACACCAGATCATCAGTCCTCCCTCAAATCTGGCAGGCGACTTGTAAATTAAGATGTACTGTACCACTGGTGGCAAGTATAAGTGACTTCGCAGCTACGGAATAATCTAGAGCATGAATGGATGAAGCTCAAACCAGAACCAAGACGAATGAATATGGCTGTTGCAACAAGAACAACTAAAAGATAATTTCATTCTGAGCCATAAGATTAACAGCTAAGTAATGTACTGAGCTCTACTGGAAGAGCAAGAAAGCATTATTTTAAAATTTTTTTTGTATATACTGAGTTGTTAAAAATGAAATGAACCAGTGATGCATTCATATTTTTTAATGTTTGCAGCATTGTTTTTGAATTAATTTGCCAATGTTTAACTATGAGAAACATATATCACCTTGTAGATGAGCATTTCTTCAAGCAGCATTTGAATCTCATAAGCTTCATGTTGTTTATTTTGATTTTGGGCCTTCTCCAGTGCTTTTTCCAATATTCTCACTGCTTCAGCTTCCTTTCCGCTCATTTCCAGCTTCGCAACAGTTCGCTTGAAATACAAATGTGCAACAACTCAGAATCACACACATGTATTGTTAATTGCATTTTTTTTAATCAACAAACTATCAGCCAAACTAGAGATTAGAACTTCCTTTACCTCAAGATTTTACCATTCTAATGAGAAATTTGGTTTAAAAAAAAAAAAACAGATCAATTTAAAGATGCCTAGCTAACCTGCAACTTCTTGAAATTAGGATGCGCCTCTTGAAGCAAATAGGTCAACTCAGTCTCAGCTGCTTCCAAAGATTTTTCATCGGCGCGTGCATGGTGATAATCAATCAGTCTCTCTAGGGCCAATTTGCCTCCATGCAGAAGCCCAACAGACATAGACCTTGTAAGAACACGATGATTATTATGCTTTCTCCAAGCACGGCTTGTGTAAGCCCAGGCAACATAAAAGCTGGCAAAGATGACAACGGGTGTTGCTGTCACCGCCATGGCTCCATATTTAGTATTTATAGTGATGTTAGTGAACAAGTTTGCTATGTTATCAAATGTTTTTCTGATTGAGGGGTATGAAAAAACAGACATAGTAAATTTGTCTGCCTATTCTTAAGATACCAACAAAGTTTCTCCTCACGTGAAACAACCAAGACGTAGAAAATAGAAATGGAGGTCCAAATCATTAAGTTGACAAGGAGCAGGGTAACAGAAAGCTTTTCAAAAGGCACTAATATTCTGATTTCAATCTTGCTATGCGAGTAAGGAACCGATCAAGTGTTTTCTCACCTACTAGTGCTTTTCAACAAAATATTATAGCATTATTCCTAACCCATATAGGAAGGAATTGAAAAAAAAAAAAAAGTTTTTTCATTGTCTTCTTTGAGAATCTTTCACATAATGTTTCAGAAAAAGCTTTAGGCCATGAGATTGAAATGAGCCAGTGTGTGTGCTATGTGCTAACTATAAAGTCTAAAACTGACCCTTAAGCACACAATTATAAGCAAAATGGTTTTTGGGAAGACTGTAGTCGAGTAGCCAGATGCCTCTAATTTTCGGTAAAGCCAAATTACTTGTGTCTGAAGCAATTAATGATGCCTTACTTCAACATTCACTTTAAGAATATTTTCTATACGTGATTGATTAAATTTGTGTAAAGTAGTAGTAGTGACCAAGAAATTACAATTAATTGTTCTATAGTAACAAAATCCATTTTAATGGAATCTGCGCTTTGCCAAAACTTTTGCCCCTCAGTTGCCATGAGGGTTAAGCCAGTAACCAAACTTGGATCAGGCCACTCATCAACTTGGATTTCAATTTCCAAAGGTTCGACTCGCCGCCGACTTGGGAATGTTTTCAGTCCTGTGATTTGTGCACGTGACAGATCTTCAACGCCTTCGGAAAATGACAACAAAATTGTAAAAGGGGCAGTAGGGGCATCGTTGATTTTGACGTGTGCTCTTGGTATTATGAGTTTCAGTTGCAAGATAAATCCTAAAGCCATTGCTGCAGGTCCAAAGGAAATGTATCAGAAAGCTCCAAGGATGTCAGTGTTACCACACCCAATTGGTGGGCGATATGCGCTGAATTCATTTTTGGACGTCGGTGTTAGACTGGCGTCCAGTAAAGCAGAGCCCTTTTATTGGCCCAGGTATACTGTGCCTCCTGGCCCTTCCGCGGAAGATGTCAATGCCATCAAGGTCATAATCTGTAAACACCGCAAAAGAAACTTGTGTAGAGCATTAGTATGTTTATTAGAAATAAGCCATAACTAGATTTTATTCAAAAGTGTGTATGTTTTTAGGCGGAAGCGGTGAGGCAACTGAAAATCGGGAAGCCTGAAATTGCGGTGACCCTGTTGAAAAAAGTTTATGAAGACTGTAAGAATGAGCCTGAGCCAGCATACAATGTGGAGATGGCATTGGTCGAAATTCTCATCTATCAGGTACATAACTTGCAGTAACTCGGTCACTATTCAACGCAATAGTGTGCTTCATATATCCCCTTTCTAATAATCACTATTCAACGCAATTTTACTTAATCAGGGCAAATATAGAGAAGCCTTGGAATGCAACTGCCTCAAGGATGAACAACGTGTCCCGTCCGACGGTCGATTCCCTCTTTACAAGGTTTGTTCATTCTTAACCGTGTTATATTCTAACAAATAAATTGCATACTGACAATATTTTTCACATATATTTACTATTTTACTGGAACAGGCTATCATATATACCATGTTGAACATGGAGGAAGCAAAGAAATGGTGGGAAGAATTTGCAGAAACCATCGATGATGAAGAATTTGATCCTAGCCAGTGGTTTCATTAATGAAAGCGCTGACAACTTGTTTGTTGTCGATGCAAGCAAACCAGGGAACGGAGCTAATGTAACAGATTTTCAGTGGCAAGTGACCCAAGCCCAATTACTTAATGGGCATTTTCATTCATTAATGATATACCTCAAGCCTGCCCAAATACTGGGCCGAGACATGTTGGGGGACTCATTTTCGCACGTAATACGCTTACAACTTGTTGTTCATATATAATACCAAAATTTGTTGTTAATATATAATAAATAGAGAAAAAGTTCCTCCAGTAAATGCAATTGCATTTATGAAAGGCTTAGGGTCAGATTGAGAATATTATAGATTTTATAATAATTATTGTTAGTTGTATTGTAGAAATAAATTTATGAACAGAATCAGTTAAATGTTTGTTTTGTGAGTTTTAAAAGTAGTCGTATCTATTTGGTAAATCTTATTGTTAAACTGTTGCAGAAATACAAATTACTAAAATGAACATAATTAATTTACACATTTACAAATATGTATGTAATTTTTTTTTTTTTTGTCTATGTATAACTATTGATAACTAAAATAAATAATTTTATTTTATTAATTTTATTTGTTATCTTTGGTATAATTAGTAATAAAATGACCTCTTTCAATTTAATGGTTTTATTTCCTAATTGAATAATTATATATATATATATATGATTGTAATATATATATGATTGTAATATATAAATAATTAATATTCAAAGTGTTCCTTACTTTTTAAAATAATGGAGTGACTTTACAAAAATTTAATTTTTAAAAAAATTTACCAAACACTAAAATAATTATTTAACTTTTTTAAATCAATCCCAAACGAGTTCTTATTCTCTCCCGATTTTGACACAACGTCTTGCTGCAATGCAAACGCACTAACGCAGTACTGGTCTAACGGTGACATCCTAATGACGTCAGCTATTTTATTTTGATTATCACATGGTTTAATTTATTTTTAATTGTTTGGACATATAAACAAGCAGATAAAATATCAGAAAATTGTCCTGCGGTTTCTCGTCTGATGTTTCAGTCTGAAGTGATAAAGAGATCTTCTGCGCTCACATGCACCACCACGTGGACTATGTTTTGCCACAAAATTTACGTTTTACTAGCACATGCAAGGGAAGCCTGATTTTAGTTTTCCATTTGCCATGCACGTCATTGTGTCAGATTCAAGTTGGGGGGGGGGAGGAAAAAAAGTATACAGAAATAAAAATCATTCTCCTGTGTCGCGGCTTACATGAGGCTAGCCATGAAAGCCACTCGGTGCAATGACAAAGCACCCAATGAACGAGCCACGGAGGGGCCGGTACACGTGATGGGTGGGCTTCGGCTTGGCCCGTATTGCACTCCCTCTAGACTGTGGGTTCCCCTATCGGTGCATGTGCGGCGAATGTTAAAAATGCTATAATAGTATTACCGAAAACAACTATAATATATAAATATATTATGATATCCTTTGTTTAGCGTATCCATTTTTTAGAGGCTATGAACCAAAATCAAACCAACATGATATCATCATGTAAACCAAATTCGAGGCACGTTTTAGGCACTAAAATGTACCTGCGTGTAGTGAACTAAGCAAGTGTCAGCTCAACTTTACAACGCGTGGCATGTTAACGTGTCGAGTCAGATATAAAATTCTTCAGTCAGCCGCATGCTTCTAACGTAAAAGGATTTGTTGGTTACCAAGGCAGATATTTGAGATCCAAAGCTCAAAAATAAAACTAAGTACCAACATAGAGAATGAAATTTTCCCACTTGGTCGATTTCTTTCCTTCTCCCAAAAAAAAAAAATTGAAAAAATATATCCATCACAGAGAAGCAGGTAGCAATGTTGGCATAGGAAACCGCCCCCAGTCCCGTTTCAGATTCCCCCGTTTGCCCTTTTGCTCACTATCCTTTATAATTTTTTATACTTGTCTCCCCAGAATGGCCTTTGAATATACAAGTAAATGTCTATGCTTTGGTAAGGGTAGTTTGGTCATTGCGTTTTACAAATAAGATGGGTGGTGGAGAAAAATGAGTGTGCGTCCTCTTCAACAAATCCCACCAGCAATTCCATTTTCTTTATTAATTATTTTTTTACTATTTTTATCCCCTAAACAACTATCATAATATTTTTATAAAAATTCGAAAGATTTACACTCACAATTGTATAAGTGTAAAAGTTCTCCTACTATACCAAAAACCTTTTGGTCTTGTACTCTTTCATTTTAGTTGAATAAATAACCATAACCTTTTTTCTTTTGCCTTAATTGTATTTTGTATATGGGACATGTTCGTATCTCACTTCCCAAATTCCATCAAAATGAAACATTAACCATGTCTTGCTTTTCATTTAAAAAGAAAATTCACAATTTCACTAAAGTAATCTATAGTTACTGCGCAACTTTTTTTTTTTTTAATTTCCTTTTTTTTCCCTCATCTCGAATCAGCCAACCACACAATGCCATTTTTTAGCTACTAGGTAAAATTAGGCCAAAGAGTCAATAAAAAGTCAATCAACTCGATCGAAGTAAGAGTAATATACAAACATACTTAAGAAAATGTCATGCATGAGCTACTCAAACCAGTAAAAGATGATATTAATTAACTGCCTATAAATAATGATGGATTACGCCTTGCACTACTTATTTGATTGTGTGTGAGTCATTAACTATAGGTGAAGCCGTTGGACCTAGTCAAATTGCTTGAGAGTACGAATTCCAGTTCCATTGAAGCTCATTTTAATCCCATCTTCTAAAAAATATAAATTAAAAGCAAATTTTTTCGATTATTTGTGGGAACAAATTTAGGAACTAATGCTTTCCAAGGAATACTACAATGTACATGTTTAGAATCTCCTACAATATATATAAATATTTAGAATCTCAATAAATTTTGGATCTTATTATATCTGTAGATTGTAAAAATAAAGATAAAAAAATATGAGAAAAGTTTAGGATGTAAAAGTAATTTTTTCTTTTTTCTTTTTTTGGGTGGGGATATTTCCATCCTATTGTTTATGTAAACCCACCCCACTTCAAAAAATATTTAAAATAAATGTATATTATTTCTATTAAATACAAATCAACAAAA
Source organism: Murraya paniculata (assembly GCA_030449075.1). Lineage (NCBI taxonomy): Eukaryota > Viridiplantae > Streptophyta > Magnoliopsida > Sapindales > Rutaceae > Murraya > Murraya paniculata. Next base: position 2,776,800 of record JAEVFN010000005.1, read on the forward strand.
ATATTTGTATAATTAATTGATTAAATCACTCCTACACTTTTATATCATTTTATCTTTATGATATAAAATGACTCAATTACCTGAAGAAATATATGTTCTTATATCTAATACTTTAGGTACTTAATTTTATAATTTATAATCTAACTTTTTAAATGAAGTCTAATAATTTTTAATATTTTATATGCAAATAACATAATTTTAACAGCTTAATAATTTACATAAGTATTGGCCCATAAAGACATTATGTTAGTCTAATTAAAGATAAATAATCATATAAATAAAGTAGAGTTGACCATTTAGAAATAATGGATTCTGTATAAAATAAAAAAAATGAAGTGAAAGTAAATTTTTGGTACTTTTATATTTTAAGAATAAATATAATCAATTTAAATTTAGGCTAAAGTAATCTTAATTGTCAAATATAAATAAAAAATAAGTTACAAAAAATAAATTAAGATATCATAAAAAAAATTAAGAATTTAAGAAAAATTTGATTGATTAATTCTTTAAAATTCTTCTTTATTTGAAACTTTTAAAAATAATGTGAATTTTTTATAATTATTTTTAGAAGTGCGGTGGATTTATAGAATTTTGAGTGAAAATATCACCACCTTTCTTTTGGCAATTAAGGATGTAAAAGTAATTTAACATTATAATAAATACTACACATATTCGTAAAGAATCATGAACTAGATTGCGATTAATGATAAGATTGTAAAACATACATTTTTGGATCCGGGTTTTCACTCCGAGCGAGTTGAGTTTGCCTATGGGAAGTTTTGGTGGGCCCGTACTATTTTTAAATTTTAACATATACATTTGCCACCGGAAATTTGTGGTTAAATAAGATCACATCACAATGAAGTCAATGATTACCCATACAGTATACACACACACACACATATGTATATAAACTCTGAATCATATCATTAATAATTATTATGATACGATCTTTATCCTACTTCACTTTATTCAAACCGCGTGCTCTAGCCATCTCATTCTCTGGCCTGGACTTTCCACAGCGTCACAAAGATTTGCTCGCCACGTTTCATTCGACAGAAGCAACTGGATTTGGACCACACTCGGAATTGAAACAACTCGACGCTAGAGCCTAGAGCTAAGACTAGCATCTCAAGCTTTCAAAGTAACTATTCTCTTTATGCAGAATCAATGCTAAATCACGTTCCAAAAGAGTTACTTTATCTTTATGGCTATAGAATTAATTTAGCTTTTTCTCCATCATTATCTTTTAACAAATAAAAATAAATAAATAAATAAATAATTTATTAGAGGATTCAGAGGTGAAAAAAATTTTATTAAAAAAAAAAAAAGAGAAAAATTGTAATCTGCATTGAACATTGACCAAGCAACCAAAATGACCGACCCCAATCTAACAAATTTGAGAAAGCGACGGACTCCAATCGTCCACGTTTCGACAGCCCACAATTTGAGCGTGTGGGGATAGGGGGTTAGAATTTCAGCAGGTGTGTAAATATATTTTTGAAGTTTTCGGAAGAAGCTTCGGGATTGGACTTCTGAAAATAGAACGACATTTTTTTTTTCCTTTTATTTTTATCCCCAAAAGAGGATAAATAATAATAAGTTGAGAAAAAAAAATATATTCGAGATTGATGATTCCTTCGTAATTTAATTTAAAATAAAATTAAAAAATAAAAACAGAACTGAAGAAAAGGCATTGTTTGGTCATTTCAACGCTGAAATAATTCATTCCACGGTAGTCGTTTATCCGGTCCGCTGAAAAGTATTAATATTTTATAATATCCTTTCTCTTCAAAGGAAATTTGTGATGTCAAGACCCACGTACACACAAATTTTAAAAGGTCACACATATCCTACCAGTGGATAGGGAATCACAGGAACCAAATCATCTATTTTTTATTTTTTATTTTTTTTTGGAAAGGAATCATCAAGTTTTCAAACATTCAATTCCATGAAATATTCTTTTTAAAAAATCCCATAAAATATACACGTGCGATCTCGATAAGTTACTGCTGTAACTTACAGTTCCTACAATTTAGAAAGTAGCCCTATCCTATTGCAAGTTACAGTAATTATGACTCAATCTTTGCCCCATATATAGTTTTCAGAGAACGATTTTCGTATTGCTACTAAATCTTTTGATTTGATCGGTGCATTGACCACACCATCACTTTTAAAGAGAAGAACGCGATAATTCATATCCTCATCTCGATGAGTTCACTATTTTGGTATGGCAACTGCTTGTTTTTGTGACTAGTATTCATAATCGAACATCTCGAGGATATGAATTTCATCATTGAACTAAATGACTTTGACGAAATCCACATTAACAATTGTCGTTGATGTACCCTTTTAGAAACAGATTGATATGATGACTTTGAGCAATGATATAATGTGATGAGCAATAACGTCACAAATAGGATTATTTTGTTAAAATTTTTATAAAGTATTTATATCCCATCTCTTATTAAAATAATTTGCGGTGATGTATCGCAAGATATTTTCTTATCTTGGAAAAAGATTGAGAACTACAAAAAAAATAATTAAAATAAATCGTCAAGGTTTTAAATGCGTGCTTGTTGGTCAAGTCAGTGATTTGATTGATAAATGCAATTACTATCACTTTTTGATCAAGGCAAGTGACTAAATAATATCGATTGTCTCGTGACTTGTACAGATAATAATCTCATCGGCATGGCTTTAATCATGTAGTAAAATGACTTTAGCATTGTTTAGATTTAAAAATTACATAATTTTACTTACAATATATCGCTGATGAAGTAGTCGAAACTTGAGACAAAAAATAATTATAGCAATTTTATGACTAAGGGGTCCATTTAGCAACACCGTAAGATCCTAAATTTTTATAATTCCTTCACCACAATCTAAGTTTTCATTTTCATTCGGAGAAAACACCTAACAACTTCAAAATTTCATGGACTTAAATTTTAATATAAAATTATACCACATATAACGATATAAATATAAGCCATGTGAAGTAGGCAACGTTACGCGACATAATTAGAACACTTTCACTTCTTGGGCAAAGTATAAGTGTAACTATGTCAGAGATTTAAATGCTTAATCCAACATTGATCCAAAGAATCTTACACCAATGTTGTTATAAAAATAATTAATAGGTAGCATAGCGTCGATTAAAATTATTCAAAAGGGGATGGTCATTCATTCGCTAGCCCACGGTCCCTTCGCAGACAAGGAAGGCTCTGACTCCCGTAAAGGAGATGTCAATCTCACCGTCATGAGTCAATCCTACAACAGAGTTTTGTATTGACCACTCAATATGCAATTCAATGCAAGTTTCATTTTCTTGACAAAACATTTCAGCCTTAATTTGTATATTTCAGATGAAAAGTCACGTGTCGGTGATTTGTTCACGTCTTGATGATTTCTTTTACATTTTATTTATTTACTTTTTAATAATATCACTTCTAAAATGTTAGGTTACCATGCACGTCATTTATATTTCTGACACCTTTTTTTTTTTCATAAACAAACCTTCTACAATTTCTGCTACCCCCCCCCCCCCCCCCCAAAAAAAAGGTAATTTAAGTTTTTTTTTTAAAAAAAAAGAATATGTTCAACAAATAATTTTATATGTGGCTGCAAGGCTGCAACCTTCCCCAGGTGTTGAAATGTACTTTCAATTTTGTAAGCTGTTAGTGTCAGTCTTATTTGGCTTCTCAAGGTTGGCGAAAGGAAGCAACGAGCAATCTGAAGTTTTGTTGAATAATTAAAAATAAATATTATCCTAATGATGTCGAGTCTACGTTCACACGTATTTGAAGACATGTTGCAACAATTCGATTTCTAGAAGACAATGTTGTTTCAAAATTTGACTAAATTGCCAACTTGTTAATAGAGACTATGTGGAAATTAAAAAGTTTCCTAGTTTTACTATGTGGATGGATAAGTGAAGATCTTTGTCAGGCGAAATTCAAGATGTATCATCTTATTATATTTGACTATTTGTCTTTATTAATGTGACATTTCATCGGCCATTTCTTTCGAAGTTTTTCTTCATTGAACCATCAGTCTCGCAAAGCCAGCGCTACTCACTTAACATCCTAACTCTTGTGGTAATGATTCCAAGAGAGGTTAATTTATCTTACTTACGCAAAATGCATTTATGATAATTTTTTTGTTAAAAAATCCAAATTTTACTATCTTTTATTTTTATAAGAAAATGGTATCCTCGCAATAAATAATTGGTCCGTTTTGATAGTTTTGCTGGGTTACTGTACTCACTCGCGAACTAATGGACTAATTGGAAGAAAATTACAAATAGTCACATATTTTAAAACGCAACTTTCAATGTGTGTTTGTTCTATCATTTTTCTCTTTTTAGATTTAAGCGCGTCTGATATTGAGGTGCTGTGTCAATTGTTATGATAAAAAATTTATAATTACAACATAAGAATTGATAGTGTGTGATAAATATAATTTTTAAATAATAATTTTAATAAAAATAATAAATGTATTATAAAATTTTTATTATAATAAAATATAAAATAAAATTAACTTAATTTATAAATTATAATAATAAGTGTTTATTAAATATTTTAATATAATCAATCTTAAATTATAACTATGCTATCGGGGTGGCAAACAGCACCTTAATGCTGTATATTGTTAAATAATGCTACAAAAGATGAGGGCTTGTCAATTTTTATAGCAGATAAAGAAAGGGAAAAGAAAAATCACAAGTTAGTGATGAGATCCGCATTCCCCAACTTCCCATTGAGGATGCCACATACAATCAATCATACAATCAATCACATTCACTTTTGCATTTGATTTTTTCAGTCAAAACACTTGATTACAGCGGCGTGAGAATGACTTGTTCACATCAGAGTCTACATCAACTTTTTACAGGCATGAGTAGGGGAATGATTCATTGTTCATAGTTATCTCGATGGCGCCTATACTTCTGTAAATGGGTTTTCTTTTAACTTTAAAATGACATTTTCGTTTAGCTATTTAGCTTGGCCGAAACATGTACATGAAATTATCAGCATTATTGTTTTCTTTCTTTCTTTCTTTTTTTTTTTTGGAGCATACCATTAGTGGAATATCATCACTTACCATCATAGTAAGATTCAAATCTACACGCATCCTCACCCTAATTGCAATTTTCGCATTTAATTGTCACCTTAAAATAATAATACCATCTTCTCATTTAATTATCTCCTTAACATAAAGATATAAGTCCATTAAAAAAAATAGAGAAATAACCAGAGCAATATTTAGAGAAGTTGTTAGTTAAATTACTTAATTATATAATTAAAACACGTGACATAATATGATTAGAAAAGAAAAAAAAAAGTCTAACAACTTTATCAAGAAACATAAGTGTTAATTAGGATGTATTCACTCCGCTCCCTTCAAAATCAGAGATAATGGAAAAACTTTCTCTCCTTTGTTCTTATCACTTATCTTCTCTTATAATCTCTTATAATCATCAAATCATGAGCTAGATTATTCTCTTAATTACTATTAAGCTAGCAGTAAGTTATTATCATTTGAAAATTAATAACTAAACAAAAGTATAAAAGAGTCCCCCCCACAACAAAAAATGAAGGTTTCAAACATAGTAAGTTTGAAATTTAATTGAAGCAAAAAAAAAACATAACATACCATATAAGTGAAGACAGAGTGCTTAAATTTCCATGGATCTAAGGACAAAGATTACTCGTGGTTTAACAATACAAACCATAATTGATAAGCATTATCCATCCTAAAATACTCTTCACATTCGAATAGGTAAGTATTCTCAACATTTTCCTCTAAATTTAAAATTATAGCTTCTTAATGAAAAGGACACCCATTTAATGAAAAATCTTATTATGCAATTTGAAAAGGAAACGTATCGTTAGAAAAAAAAAATGAAGAAACCTAATTACTGAAAATTTCAGAAAGCAAATTGCAAAGGAAAAATATATTAATGAAGATCTTGTCATGGAACCTGAAAGGGAGAAGCATTTAATGAAATCTTCATAGGCAGTATATATTTTTTATTTTGAATAATTTAGGTAAGGTATCAACATCGAATGGTTCGGATGAGAAAGAACCCGAGGTATTATAACCTCTTTTAAATAAATAAATTCTTAGGTATAATTTAAAGATTATATAAAATAATTGGACTTAGTTCGGTCTAGCTCATCTTAGGACCATCCGCACATCAGCAATGCTTAGGCAATAAATTAATGAAAAAGGAAAGCCAAGAAAACAAGATGTGAATCATCGTCATCTCTCGCAACGTCAAAAGGTACAGACTCAGTAATTGAAATTACGATTAGTTGACTCGTTGTAGTCAATGGAACGATGCATCGGGGAGCAAAGACATGGGACCCCACAAAACCAAATTAGAATTTTTTTCTCTGTTATTTTCATATTAGATTTTTCTTTTATATATTAAATAATAAAGAAAAGAAAAAAGGAAAAATCAAAGAAATTTAAGGCCCTCGATAGCATAAATACCAAGCAGACGCACGAAGCCAGATGGCTCGTCTTTATAGTTAGTAACGCCTCTGTTCTCTCTCTCTCTCTCTCCCTGTCATTCATGCATTAGTAGCATTAGCAAATCCTCCACCCATTTAAATTCATCATCACCCTCCTTCCGAATTTCTCATCACCCCCCCCTTTCTCCTCTCTCTCCTCTCTGTGTTTTTCATTTTTGCGTTTTCATAAGGAAGAAAAAAGAAAAAGGAAAAGAAATCAAAAGTAGGAGCCATGGTGGTTCAGTCACAGCCAGCAGCATTAGAGCCTATATCAAATTTAATCAAATCATGCAAGCCTGCAAGTCTGTTCACCGGAATTCCTGAAGTAGACCTCACAGAACCTACAGCTGAGACTCAGATAGTAAAGGCCTGTGAGGAATATGGCTTCTTCAAGGTCGTTAATCACGGGGTGTCATTGGAGGTCATGAACAAATTAGAGGCTGAAGCTGTCAAATTCTTTAGTCAGCCTCAGTCTGAGAAAGACAAGGCTGGCCCTCCTGACCCTTTTGGCTATGGCAGCAAAAGAATTGGCCCTAATGGTGATGTTGGTTGGATTGAATATCTCTTACTCAACACCAACCCTCAAGTCACTTCCCACAAAACTCTTGCCATTTTCCAAGAACACTCCCAGAAATTCCGGTATAATAATAAGGATAACAACAACAACAATAATAATTCTACAAAGCCACCTCTTTTTCTGGTTTTTCTTGTTTGGTTGTCATTAGTTTAATATTAAAGTTTTGGACTTACATGTATACAGATATGGTGTTAATTTGGTGGTTGTGTGTATGTAGGTGTGCGGTGGATGAGTACATGGTAGCAGTGAAGAAAATGGCATATCAGGTAATGGAATTGATGGCAGATGGGCTGAACGTAAAGCCAAGGAATGTGGTGAGCAAGTTATTGAAAGATGCCGAGAGTGACTCGTGCTTCAGGCTGAACCACTACCCACCTTGCCCAGATCATCAGCTGCAAGCATTGAGTGGTAGAAATTTGATTGGGTTTGGGGAGCACACTGACCCTCAAATTATTTCTGTCTTAAGATCTAACAACACATCTGGCCTCCAAATCCAACTCAGAGATGGCACTTGGGTTTCAGTCCCATCCGATCAATCGTCTTTCTTCCTCAATGTTGGTGATGCCTTGCAGGTAAATTAATTTTGCAATACGTCATTTTACTTTTCTTCCTCCTCTTCCTTTTTTTTTTAATTATTTTTTTTAAATTTTTTAAGTTCATGGACCTTGTGATCTCCTTAGCTACTGTCTTTGATGGGCCTCTTTTCCTGTTTTTCTTCTGCACCTCTCCAAAAGCTAAAAGGTTTATTACTTATTAGCCGCCTAGACCTTTTAAGAAATTATAAAATATTTGAGTGGTAAAGTTACTTCTCTAATGTCTATTAATGGCAATATTTTTTTATGAGTTTTATTAATATTATTATTATTATTTTACCACTATTACTACTACTAGTAGTAGTAATTTGTTTTAAGGATTGTGATTAATTATTACTGATGTGGGCGTGGGCGTGGGCGTGGGCTTGATTGATGCAGGTAATGACTAATGGGAGGTTCAAAAGTGTGAAGCATAGAGTGTTGGCTGACACTAGGAAATCAAGAATTTCAATGATATATTTTGGAGGGCCACCTTTGAATGAAAAGATAGCGCCTTTGCCAACTCTATTGGCAGATGAGGAGGAAAGCTTGTATAAGGAATTCACATGGTGCGAATTCAAGCGGTCTGCATACAAGTCAAGGTTGGCTGATCATAGGCTTGGGCCGTTTGAGAAAACTACTGCCAAATGATCTGGTCAAATTTCCCCAAATTAGCAAATATTAGGGTTTTTGTCGAAGTTTTATATAGGTTTTAAAAATATTGACAAAACTTGCCATAGATGGAAAACAAACAGGCTGTTGTACTTTTTTTTTTTTTCAATTTCCTCCTTAGTTCTTAAATGTAAGCACAACCACCTATGTACTATTTGTGCAAGCATCTCATCTGCATGTATAATAATACAGCGTTAAATATATTAAGTTATATGTCCTTTAATCACCATGAGTTTAATATTTCTTGTAAATATAATGCTGCCTGCTTAAATGTCCTTTTAATTGGAATATTCCCATTTCTACACTATTTTTCTCCTTTGTTTATTTTTTTAAAAAATACATTTGTCGGTGTGACAACATACAGGGTGTGAGACGTGGCTATTGTCAAATTATAACACATAATAATTTTTTTTTTTTTTGTATTACGTTTTTAAAAAGATAGGGAATGAGAAAAATTCAAAAATAACTTTTTAGTGTCCAACCTCATGTTTGCTATTATAAAATTAAATATATTAGCATTTTTAGTTCCACATGAGATGCCACCAGAAAACAATATCGTACAAGTAGTACGCATAAAAACAGATGGAAAAAAATCAATTATAAATCACAAATTTTTATAAGCATCCTTTATTTTAATACGTTAGGATCAAGTTAAAACATAAAAATATAAATTTTAATATATTACAAGAAATATTAAATTGCATTAGAGTGTGAGTTTTTTCTTTTTTAATCTTAACTCGAATATATCCCTTCTTTCAATGTGTATGTGTATGCATGTATAATATATAAGCATATGTGTATAAGTGTGAGTGTATATAGTAATTTTTCAATGATGACATCTTCATTTTAAAATAATGAGGTTGTTATTAACAGACAAATAAACCACATATTTTTAATATATGAATAGATAAAAAAAAATATTATTTTTAATATATTAAAATATATGTATATTATTTATATTTTAATAATATTTATATTTTATTAAAATAAAAATAACCTTATTAGAAAAGTGGTATGTGTGTGCACGCACGCAAAAGAAAGTATTTACCCTAACAAAATATTGTTAACTGTGCACTATATTTCGTGCCACAAATGTTGCCAACGAAATACTTTATAATTATTGTATCATTAAAACTTGAGAGATTATTAAATTTTCTCTTCTAAAATTATTATATACCACTTATCGCTTTATCACTTTTATAATATTTAAAAAATCACATGGCATTAAATTTTTTTTTTAAAAGAAGACAGATCATTTGCTTGATAATTTATCGTGAGAATATAAAATATGTGTTAATTATTAAAAAAAATATTTAAAAAATAACAAAAAAATATTAGAAAAATATTTACCATAAATTTTTTATTAACACTAAAACATATAATTTCTTATTTTTTGTACTTAGCTTTTTTAATTTTAATTTTTATTAATATAATTTATTTAATTTATAATAAGTAAGAAAAAAAAATATTTAAAAATAATGATGATACGGTAAAATTATATTGCACATGGAGTGATTGGCTATTAAAAAAGTAATAAAAAAATGATATGTATTAATTTTTATATGAAAAAAACTGGCAATCTCTCAACGCCCGTGCGAAAAGACACACGTTATTTTTTTAATATTTTTTTGGTTCTTTGGGCAATTACTCAATAAAGATGTCGTTTTTTCTCGACACAATGGGTCATCGAGGGAGGGAGAAGCGAAGCTTCACATCCTCACTGAAATAAGAGAGACTGCTGAGCTGACGACGAGATTCTGAAAATGAAAGATTTTACTTATTAACGAAGATTGAAGAGCTTTAGTGCCCAAGTCTTCTCACGAGAAGTTTTGAATTGGCTAACCAACTCGTCTTTTATCATCTCAATCCCACATTTCAATTTATGATTCGGCTTTCCATTACCCCTTCCAATAAATGAGATGCCATTGCAATCCACTAATTATATGATCAGTAAGTATTAGCAACTTTTTTTGTTTTTCCTAAGCCAAAAAAAGGGCGCCCTTTATCATGATTGTGGTAATTATTTCGCACCGCTATTAGCTGGGATTATCGAGCCATGAATTTTGGGCATCTTCCTTCGTGTGTCATTGCTAGCTCAGTGATCATCAGCATTATTGGACGGCAGTTTTGTAATGACACTTTTTTTCAATTGATTGGACGTGTTAAATATAATAGGGGTCAGTATTTTAGCTATTATTTACTGTAGATATTTAAGATCTTTCCTACTTTCAACATTTCAATCCAAAAGTTTATGAGTATAGTTTAAAAATTTTAACTTATGAAGAGGTGAGGCCTCCACTTAACAAATAAGAATATATTTATCTCTAGTTAAAAATATAGGAGAGAAAATGTCACTTTTCAGTCATCCATACTTAGATAGATTCTTACTCCTATAAGTAGCTGTCTCACTTGAAAATAATTGATCCAAATATTATCTTTTTTTTTCTTTTTCAAAGTATTGAGATGAAATGATAATAATAGATCAATGGTTTGGTTAAATAAAATAGTAATTCTTTAAAAGAACAGAGTTTACTATGTCTTCTTGATTTAGTTCCGTTTTATAGTATGTGGAGAAAAAGCATAGTTTTTTGAGTTCTTTTACAATTATAACTTTACTATGTACAAGTCCAAATGATGTGTTTATTGAAATGTGCATGCCAAGGGTTGTTTTATATGTGAAAAAGTGAAATTTATCCTTGCAATATCAATCCGATGCATTCAAAGATCCATCTGAATTAATGTGAATTTTTGGCATTTAGAAGTGGTATGAAGAATATAATAAAACATAAAGAAGCTGGTGGATTATATATAGTATTTTCTTGTACTTGCAACATCACAACTAGTGGATTACACCACAGAATTAATGGACGATTCACTGGTGGATCTGATCTACTGTGGTACTTTTGTATCGAAAGCAATTAACGAAAAGCACCCAGAGCAATTAGGTCAGCGAGGTGAAATCATCTTTTTGGCAAAATGGTAATGAGAAATGATAGAATTGATCAAGATGATAAAAATTTGGGATGCTGATCCAATTAATCAACAGTTTCGTTGTTAGTTGACATTGTGGAAAATTTTAGGAGCAAGATGATAATATATAATCCCTGGTACATTATATATGTGAGGTAAAATCTTGGAAATATATAAAAGTGGAGTCCGATCAATGCCCTATTGTTTCTGCAATTATTAAAGATTCAGTCATATCTCTGCTTGGAATCGAGGAACATTACCTTTGCACGGATTCCTCAAAGGTAGTTGATATAATTTTCTCATCAGCCCCATTGACCTAAAAGGAAACACGATCTAAAACATATATGGCAAAAAATGCCCTAGTGTTTGCATTATTTATGCCTGCCTATTTTTGACCTAGTCATCCTTTCGAAACCTAGCTCTCTAATATGATTGGTCCCATTTCCATATGGTCAACATTTTTCACATGAGATTTTTTGTACGTACATTGAGGTTAATGTGGCACAAATTTAGTGCCGCAGACATGGTACTAACCTCACGTGAAAGGTTTTATCATTTCAATCTTGATGAGGTGTTTGAATTTACCGTGTCGTGTTCACAGACCCAACAAAAAGATAAGGATAATGCGGTGCGTTGTTTACTAATTTTGATTGTTGAAGGTATAAAGGCATCGATCTGTAGTGCACACGTCTCTGTCCCTCCTTCCCAATCTTCAATTAATCTATGTTGGAAGAATATTGCGGATTGTCCACCGTATTGGTTTCTGTAAACTGATCTTTAACCAACGTGCTTGTCATATTTGTTGTTTTATTGCCATGTAAATTTGGCTGAATGAAATTTTCTCTTTGTTTTTATTTGACTTTTAAAGAATGGTATATTCTAACCAGATAAATGAAAATCACCGCTGAAATCAAATGGCAATAATAATAATAATAATAATAATAATAATAATAAAACAGCGGAGGGCGTGCCCTGTTTTCGTTCGAAAGGTCACTTTCCAACCAAAGAAGCAGTCGCAATAAAGAATTTTCCTTCTCTGGAGCATCAAATCAAACGAAAGGGAGTTTGCGTAGCGGCTGTATTATTTATTTTCACCAAGAGAGAAAAAGAGGAAAAGATATCCCACCAGTTTGGGCAGTTTGTTATTGGCTGAAAGCAACTTAATTGAAGCTTTATCAATTATAACGATCCAGCTGCTCTGAGTTGGTGCTTACGCAAGACATTGCGCCATGTTGTTGTGTTCAAAATCAACGGTTGTTTTCAATTGCAAATCTTTGCTCCTCTTCAAGTTCATGCAATCTAGAAAACATTATTATTAAATTATTAACAACTTTTTTGACATTCACTCTTCATAAATTAGGTTGCTTGGCATTCTTCCAGGATTTGCTCTCCTTTAAACTTATCGCTGAAAGTTGAATACTTTCTGACAAGTGCTGCTGCTATTGGATGTCGCTCTCACTTTGAATCACGTTCATTCTTTCGGTCCTCAGGTTCATTGAATTCGCAAATGCCATAAATAGTTTTTCTCCTACCATATAAAAATCTTTTTGATATTCACAATTATAATTTTTTTTCTCTGTTCAATTCAATATATTTGAGATTTTGAGATTTTATTTATTAAATTAATCTCAAATTCATCTAGGGCCCGTCTGTAACTATCTTTTTGCAAGTTACAACAAGTTAAATTACTTGATGATAGAAAAATCGAGTTGTCCGAAGAAAGAACGATAAAAATGAAAAATTGGCGACTATATATATGTATATATATTATGCGGTCCGACAAAGAAGCCGATAATCTCGAATGATTTTGGGCAAGTTGGTGATTATACAAAGAAAGGCAACGAACGTTAAATTACATATGCTGTGGTCCTTAGGACCACTCTTGTTGTTAGGTAACCATCAAGAAGAATCAAATGTTTGATATAAATTGCCCGTTCTTTCGTGGACGTACAAGTGTTTCATTTATATACCACCCAAAAGAGGACCCCAAACTTTTTTTATTTTTTTTTTCTTGCGGTATTCGAATGAACATTTTGCAAAAGTATGACTTTGAAATTATAATTCAAATGATAAGTGAAAGTGTAATTTGTTTTAACTCACAATAGGATGAATCTTTTGATTTTAACGCACAAGAAAATCCACACTGACATCCCAAATAAAACTATAAACGAGGCTCGACCTATTAGAGCTTATTCTTTTACATTTTGTGTATCAGGGCAAGAGTATAGCAATGTCCTAATTTACTATATCAGCATAATGCAAATGATCTAAAAGAAAGGTTGGCAATTGAAAAAGAAAATGACTTGAAGCTTTGACAACGAGCAAGATTAAACAACAAAATGATTTAAGACACGTTTTCCTCATACTGTCTAAACTCAGTTGTTGATAAACCGAAAGATTTGTTGTTTGATGGGATGAAATTTTCCACCATCTCTGTAAGGTGTATTGCACACTCACACTTGTGTTGAAAAGAGGAGGTGACAAGTAATCGTCCAATACTCCAATGGGTGCTTTACGCAAGTATTGGTAAAACAAATATACATGTTCCACATTGTGCAGCTCTTAAATTTATAACATTTTCTCACCGAGGGAAGCCCATCCGGAGAGCCCATAACTCCATCCTTGGGAAAGCATCAGTGTCATTCATTAGGCTGCTACTGCCAGTGAGAAATGGGTCTGGAGTTCAGACTCCGTGCTGTGGCGCTTGATGTGATGTCCAGTTACAGACCCCATCAAAACGCAATCTGCTGTCACACAATTAGATCGAACTTTTCTCAAACATTATTATTGAATTTTTTAGATTAAAAAAGAAAAAGTCTAGAATGCAAAAGTGTTTGTGAAGAGACAAAAATTGTAAGAGACCTTGGTGTAGTTGCATGGGTGTAAAGAATTAGAGAGAAATCTGAGGGTATAATTAGATTTATTTTATCCTTTAATGTAATTTTGATAGGAAAGTGATTCTGTAAGGAGTACATAGGGGTGCCCATAGCTCAACTCTTCGATGAATTCTCTTTGGACCTGGTTTGTTGCATCGCGTCGGCCCCTTGTGTTGTCCGTTTCGCTTTCATGAATCGTTGGCCCAGGCACTCGCATGGTGTGACCGTACTTTTGTTCCAGTAACTCGTGCTTTAAAATTATAAACTAAGGGGCCGTCGCGCATTGCCACCAAACGAATCCTAAGCCTGCAATCCCATTGGACCGTGACCCGCACTTAACCTCTACTCCTTAACAGCTCAACAATATACATATATATATAGACTGAGAGAGAGAGAGAGAGAGGGAGGAAGGTATACTCTTTTAAATAGTGTTTCATTTTACTTTATTGAGTAGGAATGATTTATTGTTCATGCATATAGTAGTTATAGCGGATAATATAAAGGATGCCATCGATAAGATACTAAATAGCGTGAGGATTTTTAAAATTGATATAACTAGTCTGTTTAATGTCATTATTATCATCATTGATATCATTAATAACTTTTAGGCTTGTTATCCAAAAATTTGTTCAAAAATACCATAACGAAAGAAACATAAGAGTTTACTATTAGGTATTTTTCTTCAAAAATGAGAGTGTTGGATCATACATAACTATGCTATGTGCCCCTTTTTTAGGGAATTATTTCAAAAAAATATTAATATTAATATTTGTTGTACTCTTTTAGTGAATTCCTTTAGTAATAACAAAAGAACTCGGTTCGCGGGAAAAAGAAAAAAAGAGTAAGTAGATCTATTTTATACTGGATAAATACTAATACGCAATTCTCAAGAGAAGAAAAATGATTTTTTTGTTCATTGGATAATGAACTCCTTTAAAAATCATGAAATTTCCTTCTTCTTTTTTTTGTCATGAAAACTATCTAAAAAAATAGATATAATTCTAATATCAAATTTCCATTTCATGATTATTTTAATTTTCTGTCCTATCTTGATTACATTTGATTCTCTAATTCGATAAAGAGCCCTTTTTTATACAATAATCGCATTGTAATGGATTTAATTTAGTGGTAAAAATGTAAAACAAGGACATGGTGTCGTGTGCTACAATTCATTATTTGGATTATGATATAGAAGCCCTCCGAAAGTGTTTGAAAGAGGGGCAGCTATCTTGACATAGGTTTGATTAGTAGACATCAAAAAATAAGTTCACAAATACCATCAATATCTATTATATTATTATTATTATTATTATTATTATTATTATTATTATTATTATTATTATTATTATTATTATTATTATTATTATTATTATTATTATTATTATGTATCTTTATTTTTAGAGGCTCAAGAAGAAACTCTTTTACCTAATCCAACAAGAAGAAACTCTTTTACCTAATCCAAAATATAAACCTTAAAAAAAAGAGTCAGATATTAAAATTTAGAAATGAGAATAATAAAAAGATGTCGGATGGTTAGTGCCATAAAATTTTGTGTATTCAAAATTTGTTATTAAATAAAAAAAAAAACTTATTTTTTTTTTAATACATATGAATTAGAGGGTTACATAAGAAAAGCAGTTTTTTTTATGACGCTATTTTTTCATTTTGCACCAAATAGTCACACCGCACCCAAGTCGTTACAACCAATCGACCAAAGCACCCTTCTATGAAAAAGAAGAAACTATCTCCTTATTTAAAAAAGTCTTAAGAGAGGTAGAGGCTGAGACTACTTTTGGAAGATAGAATTAATTTTTCTAATTAAATTAAATTAGATTAAATTTTACATAATATCATCTTTTATTTGGTACAATACTAGACAGAATTATATTAATTTAATTTAATAAAATTAAATAATTATTTAAATAATATAATATTTTTAATTTATATTGATGATGATTGACTTTAATATTTAATATTTAATACTACTATAAAGAAATAGTTAATTATTTTTATGTTTAATAATCGATACTAGTTTAAATAAATTAATGAATAAAGAGTACACAATTTCTTCATTTAATTTTATCCTACCTAAACTTATATAAATACAGAGACTAACAATCGCAATTAACCAAATATACCTGAAATTAAACTATTTTATTAATTCCAAAATCGAATCCAATTCCCTAATTTATTGAAGCTCCCAAACATAACCTAAGAGACCCAAATGTTAGTACCGCATGTAGACCGTAGAGGATCATCACTTAACGGCCTATAATTTCCAAATTTACTATTGCCGCCCCACATGCTTTCTTCTGCTCTTTTCGTTCTCCTTTGCTTCAGTTTAGTCTGGCAATCCAACTCGCTAGCTGTTGTAGCGTAGCAACAGAGAGAGAAAGAGTGTTTTTTTGTTTTTGTTTTTTCTAATTTTTATTCTTTTTGAGATCTCTTTTTTACTTTGACTCTCCGGTTTATCTGCAATGGACGACGAAGCCATGCCTACTCGCTGGACTTTTCAGGTATTTTGTTTAATAAATTCATTTCGTTATATGTAAATGTAATTTAGTTTACGGTCTTTGGTAATTGTGATTGGTTTCGGCTAAAGGGTAGGAAAAGAAACGAAAGTTAAAATTAGCAATGTTAGATGAATCTCCGACATCGTTTTATGACCGTAGAAAACGAGGGACTTATGTAGAGTGAACTGAATTTTACTGCATGGGTTTTTTAGATACTCACATTGACTCTGTTTGTTTCTTTTTTTTTTTTCAAAAAAATAAAAGCGGACATGGTGATCGTGTTTAATTATGCTAAGCTTGCTTCAAATAGAGTATTTCATTTTAGTAATTTTAAATCTGAAAAGTTAATTAAGAGATTTTTCTACTCAAGTCTGCTGGTTGAAAAAACGATAATTAATAAATAAATTGTCTATTCAAGTGACGTTGTTTTTGTCAAATGGATCTAACCGATAAAAGTGTATAAGATTAAAGTTTGCATTATGCATTTCTTTTAAGCTATTATGTTTATCTATAGGATTTTAAAATGTTTTATGATGCCAAGTTTGGGAGAAAGAAAATAAAGGAGGCAGAAAAAGGTGAGATCACTGAAAGGCCGGTCTCTAATGGGAGTTCTTTGAATAGCAATGGGCATGTTCAGAACACATCTGACATGGCCGTTTATGAGCAGTACAAAACCCAGGTATTGCATTTGCTTTGTTGTTTTGAACAGTAAGGTGTTTTTGTTGAGTGCAGAGCTGATTTTTGCTTTTTGTAGTTCCTGGGGAGTGGCTCTACGCGCTCAAATGGAGTTTTGGCTAATGGAATCGACGAGAGACCGTAAGAGTTATTGATTCTTTTATACTCTTATTCTTTAATAGGATAAAATAAAAAAAAAAAAAAAAAAAGCTCTGATGCCTTGTTTACTTTATTGTAAATGTGATGGTATCAATATGATCAATTCCAATGAGAAAAATGAATCATTTTCTGAGATGGATATCATAATCTTGTCTACTTGTTGTGTTGTTATGCCATTGCCCATTGCATCCAATGCAAAAGTAAACCATAAAAGCACATGCATGGTCTAATAGTAATGAGTAGAAGATATGATGCCATCGTACTTTTTGTGTTAGCAAATTTTATTGTTTATTGATCACTGCTGGCATACTGCCTATTCCTTTGACAAACTGCTGATTTCGGTTTTCCTGTTTCAGACAGAAGCCTCTGCTTCCTAATTTTGATTCTGCAGAAACTCGGACTTTAGCTGAGAGCTTATGTAGGTATGGTTGATTGTTACAGTTAATGCATTCATAAATGTCTGAATAGTGAAGATTGTGCATTTTAACTTTTTCTTTCATTGCTTTGTAGTAATCATACTGTTTAATATTTTACCCTGTACAGGGATATAATTCGTGGAAGTCCGGATGTTAAGTGGGAAAGCATCAAGGGGCTAGAGAATGCCAAACGTTTACTTAAAGAAGCAGTTGTCATGCCAATAAAATATCCCAAGTAGGTCTTTGCCCCGCCTCATGGCCCTAGCTATCTCTATACAAATTTATAGCAAACCTTTTACTCTCTTTACTTCACTCAAGATGTGGCATAGAACGTTAAGGCACATGACTGAACACCAATGTCAGGGCTCTATAATGAATCGGTATTCGTTGGAACATTTAGAAATTGTGTTCCATGGAGCTTTCTAGCTTTCCGTTTGATATGTTAATTGAGTCCACAATCTCATAAGAAATTGCTGTTATGTGCTTACACTTATCTTGTTCCTTCTTCTAGGTACTTTACTGGACTTCTATCACCATGGAAGGGTATTCTTCTTTTTGGCCCACCAGGAACAGGAAAGGTTTGTGTACACTATATCCATTGTTATTTTAGTCATTTTACATTTTTCTGTTCCATTTTTTTTCAATCATCTTCAGTCTCCTCTTTGCTTTTTTGATCTTTCCCTTTCATCATTTATCTTGGATGGAGCTTCTTTGCACTGTGTTGCTTTACTTACCCACATGAAACAGATTTCTGACCTGAATAATCCTTTTCCACTTTCCTATTCTTGTTTTTATACCTGATTATATTCAAGGATGTTTATAATGTGATTGAAAGTACTGGATTTCTTTCTGGCTCTGTCTTTTTCTTTCCGCTTAATATTATTTAAATTAATCACCATTTTGATGTCCAGACAATGCTTGCTAAGGCTGTTGCTACAGAGTGCAAGACCACATTTTTCAATATTTCAGCATCTTCTGTTGTCAGCAAATGGCGTGGTAAGTCACGGTTAGGCAGTTTTTTTGTTAAGTTTCTAGTTTACTTTATCTGGATGTTTTGAGTATGTTTGGTTACATATGTACCTACTCCTTTCAAACAGTTTGGTGCACGGTTATAATGAAAACCATATCTACTTATGGAGCACATTGCAGGTGATTCGGAAAAGTTGATTAAGGTATTGTTTGAGCTCGCAAGGCACCATGCACCCTCAACTATATTTCTGGATGAAATTGATGCAATAATCAGTCAACGTGGTGAAGCACGCAGTGAGCATGAAGCAAGCAGACGTTTGAAAACTGAACTCCTAATACAGGTGATTTTTTCCTTTATCATGTGTAATAGATTTTTGTGCACAGTTTTGCATTGTCAACTGCAACAATTCAAAAACAGAGGATCAGATAACCTGGTGTCGTTGTACTGACGTGGAATTGTCTGCATTTCAAAGTTCTGTTTAAAATAGAATCACAGTAGATTTCAACTTCTATTTTCTCAAAAATTATTGACTTGGATTAGATTGCAGATGGATGGTTTGACACAGTCGGATGAACTTGTATTTGTTTTAGCTGCAACAAATCTCCCTTGGGAACTAGATGCAGCCATGCTTCGGCGTCTTGAGAAGCGGGTATCCTTTACATTGATAGCTTTAATTTGAATATTTGCTCAGACAAAATTGGATGAATTGATACTGGATTTAACAAATGAAGGTAAAGGATCAGTTCTTATTTTTCTGGATTTCTGAATGTCAACAGACAGGACTATGGCATTTAACACGCACCAAGACTGCTAGTCTTGGCTGAATTCATTCTGTAAATATTCTTGCTGATCAAATGTGAATTTTTGGCTAGTGTGATAAAGCTTTAGTTAGCTAACGTGTAGTTTTTTCTGGTGCTATATTTGGTAAAGGCTTGCAGTACTGTCCATACGATTGTTGATTTTTTGGATGAGTACTATTTTTCCCCATTGTGGAAGAGCTGTAAATTAATAAGGTTGATCTCAAATAATCATTATATATTTGGCTGAATCCTGATGCTTAGCTACCATGTGGCAGTACCCCTAACCTTTTCGTTCTCAGTTCTTACATCATTCTTCTACTTAATTTAGTACTTCATCTTCATTTCAGTTTCTTGATTAATCGGCACACCTTGCAGTAGAAGTTCAAATTATTATATGTTATAAAATTGTTCTCCTTTGACCATGATCAATAAGATCCTTGTACCTCTTCCGGATACTATAGCAAGGAGAGCCATATTTGAATTGCTTCTGCCTTCACAAACTGGTGAAGAGAGCCTTCCTTATGATTTATTGGTGGAAAGGACTGAAGGCTATTCAGGTTCAGATATTCGGTTACTCAGCAAAGAGGCAGCTATGCAGCCACTGAGACGATTAATGGTTCTCCTTGAAGGCAGACAGGAAGTGGCACCTGAGGATGGTATGACATTTAAAACTATGTTCCCTGTACTCACATCATCAATCTGTCCAGTATCATGGTTGGAACTTTTAAGTTAAAATGGTTCTCACAGGATTTTTTGCCCTTCTCCTCCGAAAGGGAACATAAACTAAAAGAAAGTAGGCACTTTCTGATTGAACAATTTGAATCAGAGCTCTCCAACACTTGGCCATCATATTACCCCTTTTTTTCTCCCTTTAATTTTCACTTTTTTATCTTTTCATATAATATATATTTTAAAGGAATCTTTTCATATAATTCTCAATTTTGAATGCATGCCAATAGTGTTCAGGACAAAAATTGCTTCTGTTTTGTAAAATCACTTTGCAAAGAGTTGACAAAAATTGCTTCTTTTTTCCCTTTTCCTGTCATTGTTTCTCACTTAACATGCCTTCTTTCATTATCATACTTTCTTGTTTGCAGACCTACCACAGATTGGGCCGATAAGACCAGAAGATGTAGAGATTGCTTTGAAGAACACTAGGCCATCGGCTCATCTACAAGCCCATCGATATGAGAAGTTCAATGCTGACTATGGTAGCCAAATACTCCAATGAATGTACCCAATCAGGAATGATCTTCTAATGGTTAAATAAAACATTTCATCAGTGGGGAAAAGGTTTTCTTTCTTTTATCTAGGAAGCAATGCGTTGAATGATTCTTTTCTTGTTTGTCTTTAATAGTGTGTGCGTCAAAATATCTTGATCTTTAGTGGATCTTTCACATCAGAGAATGGGCGTCTTTATCTGGAGTCTGTCGAGATTTCTCGCTGTTGCTTTTACATCTCGGCACCGCCTGTATTATGCAATATTTTCTTGGGATTATATCATACAGGTAAAGGCCGAATAAGCTCCAAGATCACCGTTTCACACCCTCTTATTTTGTTGTTTATGGTAAACTGGTGATTATAAATTTTGATGTATTGGTGAGATAGTGATTTGAACTACATGAAATGATTTTTTTTTTTTTCAACTTTTAATCAAAAAGCATATCACGTTTGTATTATTTTTCCATTGGCATGATAAGCCCTAAAAATTGTGTGCAGCCACTGCTATTCCTTCATCAAGAAAAACAAAAAAAAAAAAAGACAGAAGAGGGTTCACGGCTTAGTCTAACACTCACTATTTCACTTCAAGAAAGAAAATAAACTTATGAATACTAAAATGTTAAATTTTCTAATAGAAACTTTAAACATGTTACACTTTACTTTTATTTTATTTGATGAATAAGAACTAAAAACATTACAATTCGTTAAAAACATCAATTGACCTACCATTAAATAAATGTAGGAAATAAAAAACTACTTTAAATCAAGATACTCAGAAAATTAAAATTGCAGACACGTATTGGCGAAAGCTCACGCATTAAGTCATATTCATAAAAACAGAAAATACTTAATTTCAACTAAATTGTGTTAATTAAAATAACTGAAATCTGAAAACTACCCACGCACAAGCTGCTTACAGCATGAACATGAAATAACATCCCCAAATGGAAGATACCCGTGATAGCAACACAGAATGCATAAAAGTAACAGTAATGTTAACTACAGAAAAATGGAAGACCATACACAGAAGGAAGACCATACACAGAACATCCCCATGTTTTGGGAGGATTTGACGACTACTTTAGTTTATTTAGCGATATCCCTTAAGGGGATCAGCTGTTTTACCAGATCTAGCGTCTGTCCAAGCTTTTGCAATTGTTCGCTTCATTTCTTCGTCTCCTTCCTCGTACATATTCTGCAAATTTGCAACAAATAGAAAAAAGAAAGTATTTACACATAATCACAGCCATAGAAAACGCATTCTTTTTGTGCACGTGCCCTCATGTCAAGGTGCAGCATGAAAAGAAGGCAGCTCACCTTCATCAAATCCATAATTCCAGCCATAGGATCTCGCTCTTTATCCAGATTGGGCTTCAGCTGGAAAATAGTTGGAGAAAAAAATACAAATTAGTCTGTGTTCTCTTATGAGAGTATGACACCAAACATTGAATATTCCCATTGTATATGATTACCTTATCCTCTTTGTAATGTAAGTCTAACCAGTTTCCCTTTGAAGCTTTAAAGAGCGTGATGACAACCCTTGTGGGTTTAACCAGCACCTTACTTTTCTCCGGAACAATCTCCTGGTTCAACTTTGGGATGGTAAACCGGTAGTTCTTCCCTTGGACATCATGGAATTTGACATCAAAGGACAGCTGCTTGAACTCTGTTTCCATCTTATCCTGGTCAACTGCCTCTAAAGAAATATATATCTGCAAATGAAGATTGCGTAGTTTCAAGACATGCAAATCATTACAACAATAATGTACTCCATGCCAGTTTTCTCTGAGATTATCATACCTTGACTTTTTCATTATCCTGATCCCAGCTGAAAGATCCAAGCGCAATATAGTTGACTGCTGGAGTGGAAGAAACCTTAGCTGGTGTCGGAAATGGAGCTGGGGCTTCCTCTTTTGACAACTGCACAATTGAAGTCAAAGAAGTTATTAGAGGCAACACAGAAGTAACCAAAGTTATATCTAGAAAATCAATCAGCCTAGGTTTCGATTGAATGACAGATCTACACACAAAATATAAAGTCCAAAAAGTCAACAGTCTACCATACTACTGGCAAAGTTATTCTCATTCATGAAACCAACCGCCTAAACATGATTCAAAATCTCATATATCAGCCACAGCCATTCCTTTAAATCCTGATAACAAGTGTCATCAGACTGGGGTAGCACCAGAGCTTCATTTTGCCTCAGCCTTAGTCTCTTCCTTTAATCAGTAAATCATTAAACCAACAACGGTGGTATGGTATGCAAAAGCTACAAGTGAGGATTTCCATCATATTAATTCATAAACCCTAAAACACGATGTGTACCAAACACAAAATAATAGCTAACAATGTTAAATGATTCATTTAATATTCTGCTACAAGTAATCATAAATCATTTTAATAGAATTTCATTTTTCTTTCTATTCCATGAAACATGCCAAACAGAGCGACTAGTGAAAACCTCATATATATGCATACATACATATATAGATACACACACACACACACACACACACACACACACACATATATAGACACGCACACGCACATCTCGTTAGGAAATTCAGACTACACAAACAGGAATGAAAAACAGTATCAATGTATAATTTTTTAAAGAGAGGGAGGGAGAGAGATAGGGAGAGAAGAAAAGCAAAAAAATCAAGAAAATAAAAAAAAAATTGAAAACCAACCTTTTCCAGCGTATGAATCTCAGAGTTAATAAGAGAAACGACACGAGGTCGTTTAGCGATGCTCCGTAGTTGTCTTAGCTCTTCCAAATCCAACGCCAAATCCCCAGCCATCTCTGTCTTCCTGAGTGCCGAGAGCGTAGCAGATGAACAGCGTGGGGAACCAATTACAAGCGGCTATAATTCTTATGTATGTACACTCGTTGCCTTTTGTATGTGGAACATGCTAGAAGCCTATAGAACTCGGTTCCGCTGATGTGGAAATTTGGAGGGGCAAAGCCATGGCAAAATGGTAATCATCCGTGTTTTTAATTGTTCTTTTCTGTTAGGGTTTTCGTTTTGAGAGAAGGTTCTAGACTTCCAGAAAATTGAACACGTGGAAAATTACTGTATTGCATTAACAGAGATATGATAAAACCTCTCTAAATAGAAAACTAAAAGCGTTTCAATTACATTTATTATTCTTTTTTTTTTTAAATAATAATAAATCTTTCCCAACTTTTCAGCTAAAACACTTCTTATTACTTATTAGAAGAACGAAGCATTTCGCTTCAGATTTGAAAATCCGTCAAATTCCTAAGTTGAAAATTTCCATAAAAAAAGAAAAAACAAAAACAGAGCAAAACTAATCGCAGTAGAAGCAAAACAATTCAGCAACAGTACATGGGTCTCCGTACCGTACAATCAGGTTTTATGCATGACGCATTGGTTGAGATTGCTAATCGATTCCTAAGCTTTGAGTGAACTGGGGACAGTCTTGGTTTTTTGCATTTAATAAATTCTGAAGCTGCATTTGCAACTGTGCTCTCAGCTGGTAGTTAGAGGCCAAGTTTCTGTGCATGTTGTCTTTGGTAGCCAGAAGTTGAGACTTTCTCATCTCAGCTGCAGCTATTTCAGAACTGCTCAAATGTCCATTGTTGCCTTGAAGTTTCTTGAAGGTAGAATTAAGCTAAACAAAAAGATTGTATTGATATCAAATGCATCATTATTCCATCCTAGCTAATCAAGTAATTGATTAATCGAGATAAAGATATTAATAAGATGAATGAATAAAATCATTAATTCCACCGACCAAGCAGCCCTATCCTCTTCGATTTGATGATATTCACAAAAATGTAAAACTACAATTGTAAGTTATATATGTATAACATATATCCTCAATGTGCAACCTAAAGGCTAGTAATTATAATTATTTACTGTATGTTGTGTCAAAATATATATTGATTCAGTAGCTGGTCATCTGATAGAAATAGAATAACCCCCGGAAGCTTAGATTGACGTGGATTAAAACGCAGTCCGCTACATACACTTGAAGTCGGAGTTGCAGGATTTTACAAGTCTAGGACTAGGAAGAGTACAGAGATTGGGTTGGAGCTCTAATTTATTAATTATTATAACAATTGAGAATCAAACTGCAGCTCAAAATTAGTATTAGCCCCTTTTCACGTACATAGTATGATGATATATTGATAAAGTGAAAGAAATAATACATTCACATACGTAATATTATAATATCTATGTAAAGAAAGGTGTGTGCGTGCGTGCGTGTAGAGTGATTACAGCTTAATCTTTACCTTAGAGAATTGCTCTCTCAATTCTTCAATTCGCAACTGACATTCCTCGACAAAATTCTCCACATTTTCACGGAACTCCTTCATTTCACCACCTTTTAACTCATAATACCTCTCCTTCTCTTTCTCCGTTTCTTCCACCTCCTCCGTCTCACTCTTCAATTTCCTAAAATATCCATTCCAAATTCAATTACACTACAAATTTTATTTCAACAATCCAAAAAAATAATAATAATAAAATACATATAAGACGAAAACGAAAGCTTAATGAGTTAATACTACTGTACCTCAGTTTTCGCGAATTTGCTTGATACTTGGCGTCGAGGATCTCGATCTCGGATTTGAGAGTGGCAATTTTGTAATTCTGAGACGCAATTTTTTGATCGAGTAACAAACACCGCCGCTCCGTCAACCTTACACTCTCGAGCTTCGATTCTAAAATTTGGGACTTTTTCGCTTGCACTTCTTTCTCTGCCTGTGTGAACACACAGTAATACTGTACTGTATCAAGTTTCTTTTTCTATTTCTCTTAAAATATATGTTCTTAGTAACCAAACAGGAAAGCAATGAAGCGCAGGGTTAGGGCTTGTGCTGAAGATGACCTGGAGAAGTGAGAGGCGTTGGTTTCTAGTGTGTTCCATTTGCTCTAGCCTTTCTCGAAAAGCAGAAGAGAGCGCCATTACCGTGCTGCCTCGAATCAGTGAGCCGCGCTCTGCTGTGCCGTGTGAATTCTGTTTGAATCTTGCGCAATATATAAAAGTGAGATTGAACCCGGCCCAATATAACACTCTCCATCATGGGCCCATGGGCGTCTTGTATTATTCAGACCCCACTTTGTATCTCATCAAGCTCTGCTACAAACTTGCTTGCATACAAATGCCAGGGTGGACCTACTTAAAACCTGCCAAACTAGCCACTGAAACCATCTTTGTAAATAAAATTTCAATTATTAAAATACCCCTAAATCAAATTATAATTATGGACACCAAATTATAGATTAAAATAAAGGAATTTTTACTAGGGAAATTCATAAAATTACATAATCATTTTGTTCTATAGATAAAAAATTCTAATTGAGTAAAAACATTAATTTCATACAAATTAGTAATGGTGAATTGTATATAAGTACGGATAACAAAAAATGCTAATTTTGTGATGCTGTTTGTTTAAGAAACAGAAAGCTCGCTCCCCACCCCCAAAAAAAAAAAAAATTAATAAATAACTTCTCTTAAAAAACAATATATTGATAACAAAAAGATAATATACCTCCTTTGTAGTGCATGTTCATGTCAAACTTCAAAAAGGTTGTCGGATAGTTTCCATTTTGGGAGCAGAATAGAAAGATAGTAGGAGAAGCGAAACAAATGAAACCTCCCAGATGAATTATTAAAGAACTTGGCTGTTTGTTCAGTCCCAAAATTCCAGCAGTAGCTCCATATTTGCTCAAAAGGGAAGATCCATTGTTAATGAATTCATCTTTATCATCATTACTAACATGAAATTAGTGTTTTTCGTTAATTACAGGAAAATTTTACGCAACACGAATTTTATGTTGAAAGAATTAAAAATAAGCCACATGGTTATGGAATTTTGATGACAGGAAAAATAAAATAGTAAAGTTGCATCTTTATGCATTCATAAGATCTAAATTTCATCTCAATAAGGGTTTATAAATGAATTTAATGAGTAAAAATACTAATTTTATATAAATTGGATCCTGTTAGCTCTATGTGTGCTAATGTGTAAGTGTACAGCAATCTTAAGTAATATAATAATGAGTGTTTAAGATCATCTTCACAAGGATTGATGTTATAGGAAATGCTACAATAATTTTAACAGTGCAATTCTAGTAAACTAAATAAAACAAAATAAATGATGAGATTAATGATTTAATAAAACTAATAAAATAATAATGTAATAATCATAATGCAATAAAGAGAGTCTAAAGTCAAATACAAAGATATGCTCGATGGCAAAGAGGTAGTTGGGTTTTAAACTCTCTTAATGTATTGACTACGTTTCAATTAAAGCATAGTTGCTACAACATCTGCTACAATACTATATAGAATCTCTCATGCATTCTTAGTTGTTACACTTTTTTATATCTTATATCTATATGCAATCTAACAATGACTAGTTGTTAAACTAACACTAAATATAGCATTATACGTTTTAAACTCTACTTACCCTACAAGATGAATTCTTATGTATAATTCTTCACTAATCTTAGATTAAGCATGGCCATATTATTATTTGATACACTCACACATATATATCTTAGGATTAGGGCAAACCAAAAAGCATGAGAACACTTGTCATTTCCTGGCATCTTAGAACAGTTTTGTTTGTATTTGATCCTAGGTTACTACAACAATTGCTACAACATTCTCTCTAGTTTAGACTTATTTTTGTTCATATGCAGATAAGTCTTTTGTCGTTTTCTATAGGCCTATTGTTGCAGCAACGCGGTCCTTCTTCTACAGCATCCATGAATAAGGCATGAGCTTTTAAGTCACCTGCAATAATGCACTTAATCAAAGCACAAAATAGTCTAAGACATCTCAATTTGTTATAATTAAACTTAAATACACACTTATGCAAAATATAACTAGAAATGAGATAAAATTCATCATTTACTCTCTAAGTTAATGCTAGTTTAAGTCTAGAAATGTTATGATAACTCTCATTTAATAAAATTATTAGATCCAATAATGGTAGACTAGGTATTTAGGTGGGTTTGTTTAGTAAAATATAAAATTTTAAAATTTGAAGGCAAGTTTCTTTAGTACATGGATTTAATAAGTAGCTTGATGAGTTCAAATAATCCCACCTTATATGTTAATATCTAAAATTTAATCCTACATTATAATTGTTAAAAAGTACAAACAACATATTTCGTTGCCTACACTTAATAGTTGAATACATCAAGATATGTTTGACCTTTTGCAATAGAATCAATGGCGGTAAGGTAAATGTGAGATTTAATTGTCGAATATACAATCAATATCAGATTGGAATTAAAGTATCAATGAGTTTTTATCTTCCTATTGTGGAGTTAGATTGAGTTGAGTTGTCGAAAAAAGATAATTTTATTTGTATTTTTTTAAGGACAAAGTTGGTATTTTATTAGTCAACTAATGGTACAAACAAAAATATAGTCAAATGATAAGTTTTGTAAAGTTTTAATCCTTATTTAGTATTGAGGTATCATAACTTAAAAATTATAGCTGTTGTAAAGAAAAAGCTGTAAGTATGAAATAAAAGTTAATAATATAGTAAATACAATTTAGGTAATAATTTTGATAAAATTATTAAATATATAATATTATTTTTATTATACAAGTGTAAAATCAAATTAACTTAACTTCTAATCTCCAGCAGCTATTGTTTTAGCAAACACTTTAATACTATATCTGTCTTATCTCAATCTCAAACAGGATCTTAATAGTAAAATGATCAATAAACTACAGTATGTTTTGTAGTCAAACAATAATAATTTTATTTTAAAAAAAAAATTTACAATCCGAACATTTTAACATTTTAAAGACAGCTCCTTGCCTATGATTCAATTGAGATTCACATTAATGTTCCACAAAGTAAAGAAATCAAAAAAGAAAAGGAAAGGGGAAGAGGAGAAACTTTTCAGTAGTTTAGCATGTACCGTCAGAAGGAGGCTGTCTTTAACTGTAGAAAAACTTCCAAGTAAAAGACGGCACTCAGTTTTGCGAAAGCATCTTCCTCAAATTGCGCCAATTATTATAGCTATCCTCAACCTTTAAGTAAATAAAAACAAGCCTCTCGATCGCAATGCATTACACACTCTAAAATTCTAAACCTGCGAAAATAACTGAGACATGTTACAAACTTTCCACTTTGACCCTTTTTAGAATCAAAAGAACTGATCAATAGTTCATTTTCAGTAGACAGTTTCGAAAGGCCACTCTATGAATAATACCATTTTAAATAATTACTCTTGAATTAGTTAATAAAAACATATACATACATACATATATATATATATATATATATATATATTCCATAATTTACCTAAAAGTTCATTTACTAAAACACTTGAAACTTGATTTGGTTTCTAATAAAAAAAAAGGAAGAAAAACAAAGCTCATGGTGTATTATAATTTAGAGAACAATGATGGTGTATGAGAAAGCTTTACAATTTTTTTTTCTAATATTTCTATTCTCAAAGCTTCTAGGATTCACAATATTATAGGCTAGTGAATTGTAATTGTTGTTAGCCTATAAATGCGGGCCCCTTTTTTATTTTTGTGGGGGGGTTTTGGGGGGGAAGGAGAAGGGGAGGGGGAGCGTTTACTTATTGTTTAAGATTTTCTTAGTTCGCATGGTTGCAACTGATTAACATGTCAGATCCCAAAGGTAGCTTTTAAAATCTCAGTATTCTGAATCCTCCTTATGACAATGCTTTCAACTTTTAATTACCTGTTGCAAAATTAACTCACAAGAGAAGGGATTATCAAAAGTCAAGATTGGATTGCATAATTTCAGATTGTAGTTGTAGCTGGGTGCCATAATTAAGCAAGACATCTCAAAGTGTAGTCATAATCTTCTGAAAACGAGCCGCCGTACTAGGATTTTCAAACTTCACACACGCACAGACACACACGTATATCTTTGTTGTCACGATGATTAATCGCAGTCTCTTTTTGGTTTTTAAAGAATACTGCTGTAGCAACCTGTGATTAGTCCAACGATATATTTTCAAGATTGAGGATAATGCACGGAAAGATTGCTATAGATTATTAATCCTTTCACATCAGTGACCTGTGAGCCAATAAGAACATAAAAGAAGCGTTTGTGATATATGTATTAATTTAATTTTCTTTCTTTCCTTCTGGGAATTTGCTTGCTCGTGAGTTGTAATACTAGTTCTTATGTCAACATCCGAGGCCAAAAGTTTGACGGAAACAAACACATATGTATAAATAATAATATCTGTTTCGTTTCACATGTAAGTGTATTAATCTCAAAGAGATTTGGAATTGGAATGAATTTAAGTGAAGAAAATACATACAACAATATATTTATTTCCCATAATTGGTTCACACCGTAGTGCAGTTAATTTTGAATGTTGAATGTTGAATGTTATAGTGATGATACGACACTTTGATTATTCAATCTAGTCACACTTAGTAGTCATAAAAAAAAATGTGGATTCGTCAAAAATAGTTGATTCTATTAGTTCCATTCGAGATGAATGTATTGCTATCGAAATATATCTAAAGAAAAGAGTTTCTTGAATTAGCAGCATACACATGCTGAATTGCGTGTCAGTGGGACCTCTTTATGATGAATCCCACTGAAACATGTCATCAATTGACCCAAAAATGAAAAAAGGAAAAAGAGAGAGACAGAGAGAGAGAGAACTCCGAGTTACAACAACCTCCATAAATTTCAGACAAAAGTTTACAAGTAAAATGTTCTTAGCCTTAGCTTGTTCTTTCACTAAAAGCATATCGTATATTCATTATTTTCTTTTGATTAGTCTTAAACACGCTGACGCTAATTGGAAATAAGCAAATTAATTAAAGACTTTGTTTTGAGTAGAAGTTCAAAGAGCTCAATTTACACAATGATCCCCTAATTCTGTATATCAAAAAAATAAAAAAAAATGAGCCCCTCATTCTTAGTGGGGTATCAAAAACTGGTTTTTTTTTTAAATATTTATTTGGTAAATTTGTGACCATAAATTAAAAAAAAAATGATGGTGGGATCCTTGAAATATCGAAATGTTGGGCTGCATGTGCACCACGTTGGCTGATCCTAAAATTGGTAGATCATTTAATTATCACCATCAGGCTTTTGTAAGGCTGAGCGTAAACTGTCTCTCCCCATATCTGGAAAATGGAGAGAAAAAGAAAAGAGAAAACAAAACAAAAGCTCCTTTACCATAAAGGAGAAGAACTGGCAATCAACGACCAAATGCAAATGCTGACGGTTAATTTTGCCAGGGAATAAAGCTACCTAGGCCGCCCAAATTTCGTGCTCAGGATAGAAAAAGAACCAAACAAAGCCTTACCTTTTGCACTTTAATTACATTATCATGATTATCTCCTATTAGTTATAAATTTATTTATTATTTTTTTTATTATGAAGAGCGGAAAAGGAAAGGTGAGAAACAACCGTTTTATATTGTAACAACAGTTATGGATTCCACGTCCAAAAGTAGAGGACTTTCTTTGCAACCAATAAGAAATTAAGAATATGGTAGCCTTGTAATACTCTATTCTCTTCAAGAAATATTAATTATTGTTTACATTGCATGCATATATATATATATAAAGTAATAATTGAAAAACAATGCTTTAACAAATTACAGTATCGATCTAGCATAATAATTACAAATGGCAGTGCTTCTCTAAGAAAAAATTAAGCTAATT
Organism: Murraya paniculata; assembly: GCA_030449075.1. Lineage (NCBI taxonomy): Eukaryota > Viridiplantae > Streptophyta > Magnoliopsida > Sapindales > Rutaceae > Murraya > Murraya paniculata. The sequence goes on from JAEVFN010000005.1 coordinate 2,808,411, forward strand.
TTTTCCAATTCCGATGCCGGGATTTGAGGAGTGTGGAGATGAATTTGTGCAATTTGGTCTTGATGGTTAGGGCAATATGCTTGGAGAAGGCTCATGAGTGCGAAATAATCACCATCAACTTGGAGATCGAGAGTGCTTTGGTAGTTGTTAATTACTTGTTCATATTGGCAAAATGGGGATACCTTTGGTCCTCTTAATTCAAGTGAATGCCAAAAGATCCAAAAATAAAACCCCAAATTGCCTTGCCAAAAAAGTAATATTTACATGCACTCCATTTGCTTAGTATGCTCTTCGCATAAAAGCTTGAAAGGTCAGCAAAAACACTAACATCCAGGTCACCAAGCTTTGATTTTCCTTGTTTGCAGCCTGTTTCACAATAAATGTAATCCCATAATTTCCCAAAAATAATTAGATTAATTATCATTAAAGAAGACATTTATAAACGCATGAGCTCAAATTTCATTAAACATAATGTATACAATAGTTAATTATTAACTTATTAATTGTGACATACACACACAAATATTAAATATCTGCTGTTTCCAATAACTCTATACACTTTTGGTTTAAGAGCTAAAGAAGCTGATGATGTAATAGGAGAGAAAAAGCGAAAAGAGGCACAGAATTGACCTAAGGTTTTACCTTAGTGGCTGATGAAGCTAGAGAAATTGAAGCTGATGACGACGTTGATGATGATGAAGCGGTTGAAAGGTCAGAGAGCCCCACCTTGTAAACCATAGTGCCATCAGGTTGAAAGAGACCGTAATTTCTTTCAGAAATTGGCCCAGGCTTCATATCCTCATTGAATAATGCAAACAGGTAAACTTCTAGCCTCATATTTGGCCTCAATGGTGTCCCTTCCTTTGCCATTTGCCTTCTCAACAAATTCTTATTGTATGTTGCCGCATTCACTACGGTGGCGCCGACCTCGTTGACGTCGCCTTTCGACGGCCACCCGGTCTCCGAAACCCTAACTTCAATACCATTGTACCCCAACTTAGCCATGGCGAAAATAGCAGCATCCACTTGTGCGTAAAGCATGTTGTCGTAGTGGAGTTTTGTGTATGGATCAACCATGCCTGGGTTAGGATTCAAAAGTACATATTCTAATGAAATCCTATTTGGATCATCTTTGTATGCAAAATATGGATATGCATTGATCCAAAATGGTGCCTTGGTACTTGACAAGAACTGTAAATACTGTGACATGATTCCGGCGACTTCGGTTTTGAAACTACCGGCTGAAGGAGGATATGATTCTTCTAAAACCGCTAAGGAATTAGGTGTAGAAACTTGAATGTACTTATCAAGGCCTAATTGAACTAGAGCACCATGAATGCTGACAATGGCTGGGACAAGGTTCTGTATCAGGGATGTGTCGTCGTCGGTGAAGACCTCGTTTCCGACTGCGACGCCGGTGATCCTTGTGGCAGGAAAGTACGGCTTGATATGGGTGCTTACCCATTGAAGTGCTTGTTGGGGATCCATTAAAACAGCCAGCATTTGGTTTTCAACAGTGACTACAAGCTCAATGTTGGAGTTTGCAAATGCTGTTAAGACTTGAGGATTTGTGTCGTATATTCTTGATTTTGTGATCTTAAGAGAGCTCAAGAGATCAACAACCTTGTCGGGCGGCGGCAAGTTGTTAGCTACTTGTCCATAATTGATTCCAAGACAAGTGACTCCATAATCTACGAATAAATTATTAAATCACGTACAGAGAAATCAAGAATAATGCAATTAATTAGCATGAAAGTTAAGAAAAGTTTAAGCTATAGAAATAAAAGGGAAAGGAAATTACCTGAGAAAGTGAGAGAAAGTAAAAGAAAAAATGGGATTAAGGCAATATTCCTGCAAAAAGTTGCCATTGATTGATTGAGAGAAGGGCCTCAAGAATTTGAAGATGAGAAGGGAGAGAGGTTAGTTATAGAGAAGTATTTGGAGATCCCAAAATAAGAGGGGGATTATGAATTCTTTTCTTTGCTTGTTTGAAATTTTGTTTTGTTTTGTTTTGTTTTGTAGGGGTGCGTTGGATAGCTAGCTTGCCTTGCAACCAATGTTGCCTTTGGCTCTTACCTCTTAACCTGTCTTTAAATGACTTGGTTTTCTCAACTTCTTCAACTCGTCAACTGGCTTTTTTATCAAGACTACTACTTATCCCTTTTCCATTCGCATTTGACCCAATTGCCCTCAGCCACTTTCTTCAGGCAAAAGCAATGGCAAATCCCCTAATCAATTAGTTAATTATTAGCAGGAAGCAATTGGGGACTTGGGTGCGGTAAAAATATTAGTGGATGGTAATGATAAGAGATTCCACTTTTATCTTAGCTGTTTTATATCAATATTTACGCTTCTAAGCTTTTAGTCGAGCGGCTGGACTGCCTCGCTTTTGTGTAAATTTTCCCAAATATACTTAATTAACACTTAAGAGAAGATGCCAAGCTTAGATAAGCCTCTAGTTTCATTCATTATACTAATAATTCTGCACACAATTGATTAGTTAGTTAAAAAAAGGTTCCAGAGGAAAACAACTTACGTGAAAAAGGGAATGAAAGAGTCAGTTAATTGGGTTAGAAGTAGAATGAATGAAATTGTAAAAATGCTTTAATTAATGAGGAGATCTACAAATTAACAAGGTGTGTGACATGGGTACGTAATTGGGGTAAAAGTTCAAAGACAAAAAACCTTACGTAATTTGGCCAAAATTGAATTAAAGAAAGGAAACCCCAATAAAAAGTTAATGTTTGGTAAGTGGATAAGGAATGGAATACGTGGGAATTGTTTGGAGACGTAGGTGTCCTTATCTTGAGGCAGTGAGGCTGCTTATGTTTCTTTGCATGGTGACGATGCAAATTGTTCTTTTCATTCACTAACACATCGGACAGTCAACAATTGTTTGTACTAACACATATGAAAGAGATCAGCACTAGGCTGCCCATAAAAAAAAAAGTCGAAAGAGATTTGAAAGTTCGTGGTTTGAATGTCCCATCATTTTCAGCATATGATATTTATTTTGATGGCCGTATTGCAGCTTCACTTCATTATCTTGCCTTCCATAACATTCTATGCTGTTCATTGGTTAATTGGATGAGGCTATAATCTGGCTTCTGAGTCGCTATAGAGGACGTTGAATGGTAAATCGCATGCTAAAACTGAACCCCATTGATTCAATTGGTAAAAGGTTTAACAAGGGAAACGCAGTGCGCATATTGAAACCACTGGCACTAGAGAAATGGGCACTCATTTTGCCTTAAGGCAATACTAGTCTACAAAATTAATGAAGAGGCCTCTCATTTAGTTTAACTATGGATCGAAAACCCTGACCATGTTACTAAATATCTCAATCATGCATGTTGATTTTTCAATAATAAAGCTTTTGTCTGCTAGTATGCTAAGTAAATTAGCATACGTTTATACTGCCACCTTTTTTTTTCGGCGGGGGGGCGCCTTGTTATTAGAGCATATAATATATAATTATTTGTTTCTGTTTATGAGCTTTGAAACTCATGCAAATACACCGATCCTTAATTAATGTAAATTGTTAACTTACTAGGCAATTAACTTTTAAAGCTTGCAATCCCGATTCGTTGTCCTACAAAAAATTAATCTCAACAAGATAGACTTGGATCTTAAAGGCAGACAAGTTGCAATGATGTTAGGCTTTGTAAACTATTAGCAGGCGTCACCATGGCCAAGCATGTGATCGGGTATTGGAAAAAGAGAGATAAAAAGAAAGCCTAGATGATCACATTGCAAAAAAGACCTTTAATTTGTTTAAAGCATCCATTCATGTCATTAAAATCAATTAACATTTCCAACCTTATTTTCTCTGCTTTCTTAATGCAGAATGAAAAAGCAAACGAAGAGAAGGGGGATATCTTCAAATATTCCACGACCACCCATGAATCGAAGAAACGGAAGACCACCATATATGTCCCTTGTTAGCTGGTCAATCCTATATGGCTTTTATTTATCCTTTTTCATATCCAAACAGATTTGTTTGTGCATGTGAGAGATATGATAAAGAAGTAAAGAATTAGCTTTTGTTAAAGAAGATGTTGGTGTTAAAAGGAAGAAGCATGATGGAAGAAAAAGGAAAGGGAAAGTAAGTGAAGTGCATGCAAATGCACCGCACGAAAGTTCTTGCAATGCATGCACATGTATGTGTTTGCTCAAGGACGTGCTTCTTTCCAAGAATTTCTATTCCTTAGAATTAGAATAGTTTCCAAAAATGTAAGAATCATTACCCAATTTCCAAGAATTTTAACCATGTGGGAATCCACAGCACCCCCCCAACCACCCCCCATTTCATGGCTTTGTATAAAAAGGGCGCAAGAGCTAATTATTAGCTGATGATTCTGCACATTTGCAACAAAGGTAATTATCAATGTGATAAGGCAATTGAAAGAAACGAAAAGCAGAAATGATTATTGGTTTATGATTATGTAAATGCAAATATTTCTTGACAAGTAAAGAGCTCTATTATGGTATTGCTTTCGAATTGTGGTAATAGTGGGCCTATCTACATCATTTTGTCTATTTAAGCAGTAGTCATGGTGCTGAAATAAGATGATGTGGAAGTATACAAATACAAAATACTATAAATTAGATATATCTTGTAAATTACAAAAATGGGTGAACTGTATGTTCAGTGTCTTTGACAATATTGTCTCATTAATGTACATTCTTGCTGATATAAATTCATATGCGAGTAAATAAATGTGTGTATAATACAGTAAGTAATTGATAGTTAATAAAATAGAACTTGACAAATGAATATATAAATTACCAGAACTAAATATGTTTGGCCGTGAGCCCTGAGGCATGCCTTATTTTAGCCCATTTAATTATATTTCATTGTTTGGGCCCTTCAAACTTACTATTTCCATGTTATCATTTCCTAGTACAATACTAGATCTATCAAATCATTTCACCCACCCTACTTTTTTATTTATCTTATTACTTTTCATAATTATTTTTATTAAAAATTTATTATTTTTTTTACTTTATTCTATTATCTCTTCCCCCTCTCCATAACATAACCATCACCGGTAACCTCTACCACCTATCACCTCTGCCAAAACATATCCGATGAGTTTCAATATTAACTTTTTGTTAAATTTTATGAATAAGTGGTAAGTTTTCTTATTGTTGATAACTTCAGTTTTTACTTTATGTGATAATCTAAGATTCTATTTATTTTCAATTTGAAATTTAATTAGAAGTTAATATTCGATTCAGATTATGAACCAATTAAAAAAAAAGGAGAGAGACATGTGATAAATGATCTATGGAGAGCATGAGAGAGAAGAAAAGTATTTATATTTTATCTTATAATAAGGATAATTTAAAAATAAATAATATTAATTTAAAAGTAAAAGTTAGTGAGATAAATGAAAGGTTATATATCACCACTCATGATTTCCTTAAACCTATGTTTCTGATAAATTTTAAAAGAGAGGATGAGCGTAGACGAAATCAATTTTTAGCTACTTACCTCTCCAATGATTAGAAGTTGGGTGTCTAGTTAAATGAATTTTGCTTGAAAGTCACTTGATTAAAGCTTTAGGACTAGAGCATGTTGGAAAAATGTTGGATTATAACATTTTTTTTTTTAAACAAGTTTTTTCGTACAATTCAAAATGTCTTTAAAGGCTTCAACCACAACCAGCTGGCTCTAATAAATAAATCAGCGGATAAAATTGAAAAAATTGAACTCTGCTGCTGTTGGGACACGATGGGCAAGTGCCAGTGCTTCGTCAAATCTGAAATGCTTTGATTCAGAGAGACAAGTTCAGCACAAACGTTCATTGGCCCATCCATTAAGACGCAGAAGATGATGCTTAATGCTATAATATCAATATGCTCGAGCCTGTTGTAGAGAAAGGAGGTGAAAAAATTGGGAGGTATGCTTCTGTTAGGAACTAAAAATAAATATGGAATGCCGAACTGTGATAGACTTGGAATCTTGAGATATTACGGAGGCAAATGTTGTTGATTCAGAAAATGTTATTGGTCGTGAAATTATTAGTATCATTTCTTTAACGGTTCGACTGTTTCAAGAATTTCAGTAGCAAGGAAGCCCACCTATCAAGATTGCTGGTATGGACGAATCAAAACCAAACTTCTCATTTTTTTTTCACTGCCACTATTTTGAAATTGATATATCGTCGCCGTCCGTCAAGAAGCAGAACAATGAATTACGGTTTATGTTAATATAATATATATTGAATGGGTGTAGTGTAAGGGTGTCAAGAGTAATATATTTTATTTAATCACATGAGATTGACCTAAATAATAAATTAACTGTTGGGCATTTTTGCAGTATAAAATTTTATAAAAAGGTGGGGCTATTGAAGCCACTAAATTACTATCTAGTTTCTACGCCCATTTTAAAAAATAAATTCATTATTAAAAATTTAAAAATTTAAAAATTACCATTTATTAATTATTACTTTATCTTTTTATCTTATAATTACATGTTCTAACTCATTATACTCTCACGTCCTGTAAACTAAATACTTAATTTCACTCTCTTTTCTTAACTTTTCTTAATATATCATAATTTATATTTTATACTTTTTATATATGATAATTTTTTTCTTAATATTCATTAGCTTTTGTATTTGGTAAAAATTAATTCCTTAATATTCATTAATTTTCATAAAAAATTTTTTTACATGGTGAATTTTGTTCCTCTTAATTAGTAAAATCAATTATTCGTAGCTAAAAAATATATATTTAAATTAATTGATAAGCATTCGTGAAAATTGAGAAGAGAAAGAGAAGAAATGGTTATTTAAGTAATTTTTTTAAAAATTATTTAGATAATAATTTTTTTTTAAAATTATTTAGAAAAAGAATGTAAAAATTATATTGGTGCGTTCAAATAACCCCACTCTTTATTAAAATATCATGTCCAAAATAATTTCTTTATCTAAATAACCTTGTCCCATTAATTATATGTCTAATAATATTAGAAATCTCAATATTCAGATCTTCTCCAACCACAAGTGTATAAACGTTTTTTCGAACTTAATTTTAATGAATTAAGAGTATTAATTGCTAATTAATGCAATGTTCTCCCGTAACCATTTCTTTTCTCCTTCTCCTCGCATGTGCTTTTCTTTAATTCTTTATATTTGTTTATCGGAAAATGCTACTTTAATAAAATATTACATTACTAAATTTTGATAAAATGTATAAAAAAAAATAAAATATCTTGATAAAACGTAAGTTCTCCTTAGCTACCCTTACATTATAATATGTTTAGGGGCGCGGCTAGATTACAGATTCTGTTACCAACAGATCTGTTGGTGGACAGAAATCCTGCGGCTGTAACATAGAAAGAATAAAAAGCCAAAAAAAAAAAAAATAGTGATGCTGGTTGGGAGCGAATGGTGTTGGGTGAAAAAGAATCTGTTACTAACTGATTCTGTAACATATATGGGTCCTATGTTTAGACCTTTATGAAAATTTTGTAATCCACTTTTGATTTAATAAGGTGTTTGGATTATGACAAAAAAGAAAATGAGCAAGAAAATGATTAAGAAGATTCTGGATCAATCTTGAACTTTATTAATGAAAATGATTAATAACAACTTATGAACAATCTTAGCGTTATTTATAGTTATACACATTGATAGTGAACGGCCGAGCTCATAACAGTAATATTAACTAGTCAATTGAGCTTCTAATCATATTAAGCCAGCTGACCAATTAGTTATAGCTAGCCAGTACAAATGACAACCCTAGTCACCTTGATAACTTCTTAACAGTGGCGGACCCAGATAATTAAATTAGGAGGAATTTGGTTCAAAAAAATTTATTTAATTTAAATTTTTTTAAATATACACTCAAACACATTTTAAGTTTCATAAACTCATTTTTTTTAAAATTTAAATAATAATTGTAATAAATTATCTATTTTACATAGGTGAAAGTATAATTTTTTTAAAGTAATTTTCATAAAATATTTAAAAAATTAAAATAATGTGATTATAGAAATTTGAATCAAAATTCTAAAACCATCAAATAATATTTTTATCATTAAATTATAAATTTTTTATAATATAAAAATGTGTCTAAATTTATTTTATTTAACTCATTCAGAAAGAATTTAAAATATATTTAAAAAAAATATTAATGACTTAGTAGGACCTAAAACCCCTTCTGAACGTTAGCGGGATCCACCCACACTTCTAAACACATCATCAATACGTCATCAACCAGCCAACTCAGCTGACCTCAGCATACTCATTCTCTTAACACGTACAAGGAGCATTAACGGGTTTTCCCACTCTATTGCTTTGTATAATTATGATCATTTGGAGCCGTATTCTTCAGCTACTTCGCGACACTTGCCAAGTGGAAAACGACTTAGTCAAAGATGACGCATCTCTTGCTTCAATTGGAAAAAGTTATGTGATTTGCTACGTGGAGAAATCAAAACGGTTCACAACCTCAAATAGAGGAGATCAGATATAGTCTTAGGAAAAGTCCAAATCCCTCGTGCAGACTCAAATGGCCGGTAAATAGTACATTTATGGCGCGTTTACTAAATAAAAATAATTAAAATAAATTAGAATCGAAATGAGAAAGAATCGAAATAGTTTAGAATGAGAATAAAAAATGAGAATTAGAATAAGTTATTTACTTAAACTGTAAAAATCAGAATTAGAATGGAAATCATTTTTATTCATGTGTTTACTTTATCATGGATTCAGAATAAACTATTATAATTTACCAAAATACCCTTTATTAATTCTTATTCTTGATATTATTTAATAACAACAATAATAATAACATAAATAATAATAGTAATAATAGTAGTAAAAATAATAATAATATAAATAACATAAATAATAATAATAATAGTAATAATTAATAATAATAATACACTAATTATTAAAAATACCATTTGTTAATTATTATTCTTGATATTATTTAATAATAATAATAACAACAACAATAATAATAAATATAAATAATAGTAGTAATAATTAATAATAATAATATAAATAAATAAATAATATAAATATTAACAATAGTAATAATTAATAATGATAATGACACTAATGAATAACAACAACAACAACAACAAAAAATAATAATAATAATAATAATATCCATTCCTTTTTTCTTTTTCAATTTATATTTTTATATTATATTAAGGGTATTTTTGAAAAATAAAAAATTTATTGGGGTGATTTTCGTCATGGGAGGGAATGGGATTCCCATTCCCAACCCCCTCCCCACTGGAATCACAAGCAAGGTAATGATTCCTTAATGCTGTGTGGGGTCCACAAATTCATTCTCATTCTCATTTTTTATTTAGCAAGTAAATAAATTATTGATTCCGATTCCTCCATTCTAATTCCCATTCCGGAAATGTAAACGCACAATTAGTTGGCATTTATTATTCATAGACTTTTTTTGGCGAGTTTACTAATAAATAATCAGAATAAACTAGAATAATATATTTTTTTAGTGAGTTTACTAATAAATAATAGGAATGAACTAGAATAATAGACTTTTTTTGGTGAGTTTACTAATAAATAATTGGAATGAACTAGAATAATAGACTTTTTTGGTAAGTTTACTAATAAATAATCGGAATGAACTAGAAGTATAATGAGGAATGAGAATGAAAATAAATTATTTACTTTAGCTGTGAGAATCGAAATCGGAATCGGAATGAACTGTATTACCATTGATATGTTTACTTTATCTTGTAATCGGAATTGATTGCTAAAAATTATTAAACTAACCTTAATTATTATTATGTATTATGTATTATATTACTATTATAGATTGCTCGTGTATGTGTTTATGGGTCCACAATTATTTTTGAATTAAACAAAATTAATAGGCCCTTTCTTGTTATAATTCAATCTTCGTTGGAAAAACCACTGTACGTACAGCAGTCATCAGTTGCAATGCATAGTAATCAAAAGATTGGATTACAGATTAATGAGAATTAATATTCTAATAACTCTAATTTACAAATTAAAATCTCCTCGTGCTTATCTCTCTTCGCGTGTGCGCGCAGGCATTTGTTAAAACATCTCACTCACTCATCCCGCAAGCAGTTTATATCCACCAAGTATTTTTTTCGACAGTGTCGTGGAATCTTGGGTAGCCACATACTCCACACAAACCCACAGAACAGCGTCTTCATCTCATCTAAATAATTAAAAGCCTAGATCAAATAGACTTCCCAGGAAAAATATATGGCCGCCATTTTGAATAACTGTACCACTACAATGGATCCAGTTTTTCGAAGCCATTAAAAACTCCATCACAAGAATATGAATAACAATTAACCCTGATAGAAGAGAAATAAATAATAATATAAATACACATTTAACGGCCCTCAAATGTAATGCAAATTATATTCAGTCCACGACAACTGCAACTCCTCCGGCAGAGGGAACTCCAAGTCGAAGATCAGCCTATTAACCTCCACGTCCTTAAACGACATGCCTTTTGATAGCATGGAAACTGATGACCCATTATAATTGTTATTATCATCATTAACGACGTCGTCTCCAAGCTTATTAACCTTAACTGATAGAACTTCTCTCTTTGAATCTGCTGCTGATGATGAGTTGCTTTCTTTAATCCATGCAACGCTAGAATCCTTGCCCGTAAGCTTCTGAACGACGGATTTGAAGCTCACGGCGTCAGTTTCTACGTACTGAGTATCCATTAGAACTACCTTAACGGCTTCCCGCTTTTTCCTTGACATCGTTGTGACTAGGAAATATATATGTATATATTAAAGAAGTTGGGGGGAGCGCTTTTTGGAGAATCTTTTATTTGCGTTGAATTACATGATTATTTTATTAGAATTGTGAGCTTTATATACAGGAAGCTAAGAGGGGATGGTGGCAAGAAATGGGGACACGAGGTGGGGTATTGACGGGGCCTCTCGGCAGTCAATAATGACTCAAATTGGCTGGAGTCAAAGGCACGCAACTTGGAATCTTCAAGGTCAATCTTATTGTTCCAATTTCCACCTCCATGTAAGTCAGCTGTATTAGCTTACCTTACCTAAGTTTCACACTCGATCTACTAGCCAGCTAACATGAGTTAAACTTATTAATAAGTTTTAAGACATCTTGTTCTGTTAATTCAGTTTTGTTCATGCAAGTGCCTTTAGCTTTCATTTGTTTATATTGGATAGCCGTAACGATCGAGAACAAAATATTGACGATTATGTGAAGTTAAATTAAAGAGAGGTTTGTAGAATCCCGTCACTTGGCATTCCTTGATTTTTTTTTTTTTTCCTTTTGTTTTTAACTCTTCTCAGTTACTTCGATTCTTATCACACAGTTATAACGTGTAATCTACTCCTAACTAATTAATCACATTCTCATCATTTATATAGTATTTAAAAGAATTAAAAAAATACGTGTGTCGAGATTCATGGATTCACTTTTTTATATAATTTATATCATCAATTTAATAAACAATAATTTACATAAATACTCAAATTAATTTTTTGTGTGACTCAGTATTATTGTTTGTCAAATAATTAGGTAATCACCAGAAATTACTTTTAGATCAACTGTAAGTAATGAAACTTAGTAGGTGCCAGATAATAAATGGCAGAAACATGTCTAAGAAAATATCTAAGGATGGATTTGAAATTGACGGGGATGGAAGATAGATTTGATGGAAAAGTTTAGAAGCAGTGGCGAGATTTTCATCACCTGTCTCTCGTCATATTTTCAGTCAAGAGTATCGCCACTTGTTCTAAACTTTTCCATCAAAATTATCTTCCATCCTCGTCAATTTCAAATCGAATCTGGCCTTATTTTATCGCCGAGTAAGGGAAAGGGACCTGCTAATGCTATGGCCTGTGTGTGCATGGACTATGGAAGAGCAAAGGGATGTCCTTTGGGCTTTGGGCTTTGGGCTTTGGGTGGAGTGTCGGTCACTATTCGGATAACAAGAATTAGGCTTTGTCGGCCCAAACTTTTAGCCTTACCGGCTTGATATTGCTTGCCCTTCCACTAGTACCCAGTGTCAACCAACCTGAAGCCCAACCCGATGCGTTTCTTTTTCTTATTATTTTATCATTTTTTCCCCCCCCTTGAGTTGCTTGGAGCTTTTTCTATTTCTCAGTTTTTAATGCTACCAATTAAAATCTTTTTGTTTAAATTATTTTCTTTTAAAGGGCAGAAGTGTAGGTAAAATTTGAATTCATTTTTAGCACTAAATTTTTAGAATTTGTATCCTAGCGGTCAATTAAGATTTATTCGATATTCAAGTATTGTGTTATTGTAGAAAAATATGCTACAATTATAAAATAAAGGTTAATGATGTAGCGTAAATATGATTTTTTAAAAATGATTTTGATAAAAAAAATTAAGATATTATAAATTTTTAATGTTATAAAAATGAAACAAAATTAACTTAGTCAATTTGGACGTGGTTAAATTACAGTGGCACTTGAAATTTAGATTGGATAGCTGTAACTTAAAAAACATAATATTAAAATATTTGGTAAACATTAGTTGTTATAATTTGAAAGTTAAATTGATTTGAATTTATACTTTTATAATGAAAAATCTATTATATCTTTATTGATTTTATCAAAATTACTATTTAAAATTGTATTTACTATATACCATTAATTTTTATTTCATATTTATAATTTTTTTACAGTAGCTATAACTTTTAAACTACCGCATTTCAATACCAAACATGAATTATATTATATATAACTTGCATCCAATTTAAGAGTTGCATCTAATAACTCAAAACATGCATCTAATCAAATAATAATTGTGTAATTTGATGTAACTCTTGGATTCAATAATAATATAGTTACAAACTATTGTATAAATTTATTTTATACAAACTAATGTGACATGATTTAATTAGTTGAATTAAATATCTCTTAGTCCCATAATTTATTTTTATTATTTTATATTTTATTTCAATTAATGAATTAATATTAAACCAGTTTGTACAAAACAAATTAAATTTGTATAAGAATTTGTGGCTGTATCATCACTCTTCTTGGATTAAATGTAAATTACATATAATGTAACTTAATATAACATACCTTTTAAATTATAACTGTAAGTATATATCAAAATACTTTAAAACTACAACTTAAAAACTATATCTATTCAGTTAAACTATCAAACCAAAACAAAGTTAATTGAAAACAGCATTTAGGGTTGCTTTGATAGTTTAATTGAATAGATATAACATGTGAAAAATGGGCAATTGAATTTATTCGTCGCGATTAAAAAAATTTTTTTTTAAGGGAGATTTCTGTGTACATCTTCTTACTACAACATGGTGCATTAACTACTCTAATTCTAGAAAGTACGAAACAGAAAAGAAAATTAAATTAAATTAAACAAAAAGTAAAAAAAAAAAAAAAAAATTCCTTAGAAACAGTCTCTTTCTGTCCCTGTGTCCGTCTCGCGTACAGGAGGAGCGGGGGAGGAGGATATCTAAAATCTAAATAGTTATCAAATCTTCTGCATTTGTTCACTTCCGTGTGCGAGCGTGTGCGTGTGTTTTTTTTTTTTTTAACTTTTTTTTTCGGTTTTTCCAATTTGCAGTGAGTCAATTAAAAATGCACTAATAAACGAGCTATTTCATGTCTCTCCCCAACAAACGCACAGCCAGCAACAGCAACAGCAACAATTATTCACCTTCGGCAATGAAGAAGGCCAAGTCCCAAGCCGTGGCCTGCTCTGTGGACACCGCCAACAAGAACGGTCTCCACCACGACAACGACGTCGTTTTCGATCCCACTTCCATTTCTCTCGATGACGATCTTAAGCCCGACGAACCCCGACAACAAGCCGCCGCCAATTTATCCCGCAAAAAAGCCCAGCCCCCTCAGCCCGCTAAAAAACTTGTCATCAAGCTCCTCAAAGGTACGCCCTTGTTTACTGCCTGTTTCTTTTATTCGATCATTCGCGTATCATTCGTGTCTTGTTTGTTTAGGTTTTGATTGAGGATACCGAGGGTTTTGCTTCTGACTATGGGAGAAGCTTAAAATTTGGATTTTTGTTTGTTTCGAGATGATCTTCTCACGTGATTACTTGAATTTATTTGGTGGCCCTTTGAATTGGATTGGTTATGGGATCTGGGTTCTTGTTTTTCATTTGTTAATTGAGGAACTTTATCTGGTGGTTGAAATTGATTTGGGTATTTCTCACTTTGACTATGTTTATTTGTAACTATGTGGAAATTTCGATTTCGGATTGATTGGCCGAGTCTGTTTGGTTCCATTTTATTGTATTCTGTGAGGTACTTATTAAACCAGGAGCTGACTAGGGTTTTATTTTATTACTTGAGAAAGCAAAAATGAGACCAATCTAGGGTTTTCTCAGGTGATAGTTTGAATCAATCTGATCAGTTGTTAGAAGTGATTTGGTAGCTAGGGTTTCTGTGTGCCGTCCTAATTTATCATTATTCATTGCGATGATTTGGTACAAATCAATTTTCTGTTTAATTTCGGTTGCTTATGTCAATGTTTAGTGCAACTGGAAAAACCTTGTTGAAGCAGATATTGCTAGACTAGGAATTTGAAACTTGAAGAATTCTCAACTTATGGTCTAATTTTAGAAGATATGCTGAATGTATGTGATAAATAATTCTGAATTTTGCATCTGTGAAGCTAAACCCACACTGCCTACAAATTTTGAGGAGGATACATGGGCAAAGCTGAAGTCAGCTATAAAAGCTATATTCTTGAAGCAACCAACTTCCTGTGATTTGGAAAAGCTATATCAGGTAGATATAAAAAATTTGTCATTCTTTGTACAACAATGCGGCTCTTATTAATGTGAATATTTGTCATGCATGAGGTTTTCACAAAAGAACAATTATGTCATCCTTAGGCTGTCAATGATCTTTGCCTGCACAAGATGGGGGGAAACCTTTATCAGCGAATTGAAAAGGAGTGTGAAGAACATATATCTGCTGCAATTCGATCGTTGGTTGGTCAAAGTCCCGACTTGGTGGTTTTCTTATCACTGGTTGAGAGATGCTGGCAGGATCTTTGTGATCAGATGTTGATGATTCGTGGTATAGCTTTGTATCTAGATAGAACATATGTGAAACAAACACCAAATGTGCGTTCATTGTGGGACATGGGCTTGCAGCTTTTCCGGAAATATCTTTCTTCATATTCAGAAGTTGAGCACAAAACTGTCACTGGTCTTTTAAGGATGATTGAGAGGGAAAGGTAATGAGTAATGCTTAGAAAGTTAAATATAAGCAATATGTGTGTATCATTAAATTTTCTAGAATATCAATAATAATGGAGTTATTTTTTTTAATTCTCAAATTTTTTCCTTGACTTCTTCTTCTTCTCTTTTTATATCTATGGGTTGAGTTTTTTTTACGTTCCTTTAGTTGAACCTGGCACAAATTTTATGATTGAATTGTGGTTGGGGGTGGGGGTTAATTTGATATGCTCTGGAATTCACAGTGTTTTATTTTTTTCTTTGGGGTGGATGGGGTTGCACTCTCTTCTAGATTAGGTGAAGCTGTCGATAGGACACTCCTTAATCATCTATTGAAGATGTTCACTGCTCTGGGAATTTACTCAGAAAGCTTTGAGAAACCATTTCTTGAGTGCACGTCGGAGTTTTATGCTGCTGAAGGCATGAAATACATGCAGCAATCAGATGTTCCAGATTACTTGAAGCACGTGGAGGTACTGTTTATATTGCTCTATGCCCACCATTAGCTACCATATATTTGTCTCTTTTATTGCATGATAGATTACTACAGATTGCTTGTTTTACGTTGCTGTCGGTCTCCTAAAATGTTGAACTAGATAGTTGGGATTACTGGATTTGAAAAATATCTGGGAACAAATGGTGGCTGTTGGATCCAAGGGCTGCCATTTGTGCAGCCAATAAAATTGAAAAAAAAAATTTGGAATTCAACGGCCCTACGATCCAGGAATCCCAGATCAGACAATTTTCCCTAGATATTTTTGTTTTACTTATGATCTCATGATGTATGTTGAAATATTTAAGATTTGCTGATGGCTCGTTCTCTTTCACAGATAAGATTGCATGAAGAACATGAAAGATGTTTACTATACCTTGATGTAAGCACAAGAAAGCCACTTATAGCAACTGCTGAAAGGCAACTTCTTGAACGACATATATCTGCTATTCTCGATAAGGTTTGGAGTTAATTTTTTTAGCTTATTCTCTCTATGCATATACTAGAATTTGTATTGCTTTTGTAGTTACGGTTTCTTTCTGTTCAGGGGTTCACAATGCTGATGGATGGGCATCGTACAGAGGACCTACAGAGGATGTACTCACTATTTTCAAGGGTCAATGCTCTCGAGTCATTAAGGCAGGCCCTTGCTATGTACATTCGTAGAACCGGGCATGGCATTGTCATGGATGAAGAGAAAGATAAAGATATGGTTTCGTCTCTTTTGGAGTTCAAGGCTTCTCTTGACACAATATGGGAACAAAGCTTCTCAAAGAATGAAGCATTTTGCAACACAATAAAGGACGCTTTTGAGTATCTAATTAATCTTCGTCAGGTCAGCATATCCCACTTTCTTTTTCCTCCCACCATTGCTACTTTATGATTGGACATTACAAAATAAAATATTCCATTTGTATTTATTTGTTAGTGAAGTGCCAGATTTAGTTAAGTGCCAGATTTGCATTGTAGGATAACAAAATTTCATCATGAAGAAAGTATGAGAGTAGCATTTAAAGAGGATAGGTCATAATTGTGATCGTTATGGTCACATTGTTATTACATATATGACTAAATGTAACCAAAACAGGCTCCAGATTTCAGATTATATGACAAGATGTTAAAAACTTGCACCAGATATCAATTAGGACCTTATTTTGTATCAGTCCGCCATTACCACTAATTTTTCAAGGTTATATCTTAAAATTTGTGGCTAATAGTTACATGTTTTCCCTATTTACAGAACCGACCTGCCGAGCTGATTGCAAAGTTTCTGGATGAGAAGCTTCGGGCTGGAAATAAGGGTACTTCAGAAGAGGAATTGGAGGGTACACTTGATAAAGTTCTGGTTTTATTCAGGTTTATTCAGGTAACTAAATGTCCTTGACAGAAATTTCAGTTTTTTGAAATTATTTACTCTCTATTTTTCCATGATTTATTATTATTATTATTATTGTTGTTGTTGTTGTTTTTGTTGTTGTTGCTTTGCAAATTTAGGGTAAAGATGTGTTTGAAGCATTCTATAAAAAGGATCTTGCAAAAAGGTTACTGTTGGGGAAGAGTGCTTCCATTGATGCAGAGAAATCTATGATTTCCAAGGTTAGCTGCCAGAAGTCTTATTTTCTTATTTTGATTTGATGTTGCTGCCAATTGCTTATGCTGTTGTCATGCTAACAAATGTGTATTTCTAATGCAGCTAAAGACTGAATGTGGCAGCCAATTTACAAACAAACTTGAAGGGATGTTCAAGGTGTGCATGTTTTTCCATATAAATTCTGTTTAGGGAAATTCATTGATCTCTGAGGAAATTAAAGCTTTAGAACTAAAATTGAGTGATCACCTAGTTGATTGCTTATCTTTTATCAATAGGGATATTATCATTTTATCACCTAATATTTTCTGACATATCACTTTACCACTAAATTTTTTTGGCAATTACTTTTTCCCACTTTATGTTTAAGTTTTTATCATTTTACCACCAAACCGTTAGTGTGATTTTTAACAGAAATTATAGTAAAAGTCTATTTTACTCCTAAACTGTGTAAGTATAATTTAACAATCTAAATTAAAAAATTACAGAATTAATTATATACAAAGAGATAATACTTTTATGTTTAAAATAATTAATTTATAAAATTGTAATATTATACCCTGTGAAATTTCTAAAATACTAAATATATTGAAATTCTTGAAATACCTCTGTGATATCAGCAATTTATTAATGGGATTAACTGTTTGGTGGTTAAATGAAAAAAATTGAAACATAAAGTGGTAAAAAGCAATTGTCAGAAAACTTCAGTGGTAAAGTAATATGTCAGAAAACATTAGGTGGTAAAATGGTACTATTCCTTATCAATAAAAAAAGAGTAATGATACAGCCACAAACTCTTGTACAAATTTATTTTGTACAAACTGATGTGGCATTAATTCATTAGTTGAATTAAATATCACTTGGTCTACATGATTTGTTTTCATTATTTTATATTTTCTTTCAACCAATCAATTAATGCCACATCAGTTTGTACAAATTTAGTTTGTACAAGAGTTTGTGGCTGTATCATTACTCATAAAAAAACTGTAATGAAATGAGTAAAACATTAGCTTTTCCTGGCAAATGATGATGCAAATTTGATATGCCTCTCGAACTTCTTTAATCATTTTCTATTTTGAAAGTGTCTTTCAGTTTCTGCATGTTTGGTTTTCGTGGAAGTGCTAGATATGCTTATATTCACGTGAAGGTTAAATTTTAGTAGCATTGCCGTGCACTTGGAATAATGGCCTCCTCAATTTGCTGAGGGAAGCTTTTATCAAAATAAATTAAAAAAAAAATTCCAGGAGAAGGGAAGACAAAACAGCTGAGCGCCTCAAAATAAAAATCAGAAAAAAAAAAGCATATAATGTGATATGAGAAGGTAATGAAGACCAATGTCCAAAAAATTTTGTTAATTAGACATACACACATACTACATGAAACTTGAACCCAAGACCTAGGTCTTGGTAAGGCCATTCTTACCTCATAATTGTGGTCACGTGATGCGTTAATTACCAAACCTTGTGGTCTCCAATCTTTGAATTTTAAAAATTACATGATCAAGCATTTGCTTGATTTTCTTCATTAATCTCAGCAGCAGTTTCTGCTTTTTTTTTCCAACATATTCACAGGATATTGAATTATCAAAGGAGATAAATGAGTCCTTCAAACAGTCATCCCAGGCCAGGACAAAACTCCCATCAGGGATTGAGATGAGTGTCCATGTCTTGACGACAGGGTAGGTTGGGATCCTAAATTACCATATATTTCAGAATTTTGTTATAATATTCCAATCAATATTACTGAGGATTAAAATTTTTTTTTTTTTTTAACGTGGCTGGCATATAGGTACTGGCCCACATATCCCCCCATGGATGTTAGGCTTCCTCATGAACTGAATGTCTATCAGGTTTGGCATAAGTTGCAGATGGCTATTTTCGATTACGGGTTCTGAGAATATAGTGTATATGTTTGTGTGACCCTTCTCTTTACTTTTGCCACAGGACATTTTTAAGGAGTTCTATTTAAGCAAGTACAGTGGAAGGCGCTTAATGTGGCAAAATTCATTAGGTCACTGTGTGTTGAAAGCTGAGTTTCCTAAAGGTAAAAAGGAGCTGGCAGTTTCCCTATTTCAGGTTGGTATCTTATGTTGTGCATTACCTTCATTGTTCTGCTCTCTGTTCCATTTTTCTATAGATGTTACCTAAAAGTTCTTATAATACTGTGCTCACGTTTTTATTGGCCCTCCAGACAGTTGTTTTGATGTTATTTAACGATGCTCAAAAGCTTAGTTTTCAAGATATTAAGGATGCCACTGGCATAGAAGATAAGGAACTGAGGAGGACTTTACAGTCTCTTGCTTGCGGTAAAGTACGCGTCCTGCAAAAGGTAGGTGCTTATTGCTGGATTTGCAGCTTAGTTTCTTGGTCTGATAAAATTTTTGAATACTTTTGGGCTTCATTTTTTTTTCTCCCTTTGTGATAACCTTTTTTTTTCCCCCCAAAAAAATTTGTACAGTTGCCTAAAGGAAGGGATGTGGAGGATGATGATTCATTTGTGTTCAATGAAGGATTTACTGCTCCCCTTTATCGTATTAAGGTATGTGTTTCTGTTATGCAGCAATATTGTGATACACTTTCTACACTAGACTGTTTGATTTGCCACCCAGATGTAACTTAACCGTTGTGTTTATTTGGTATGCAGGTAAATGCTATACAGATGAAGGAAACGGTGGAAGAAAACACTAGCACCACTGAAAGAGTATTTCAGGACCGTCAATATCAGGTTTGCCTGCGCAGCTTATGTTGTTCATTTTGACAAAACATGAGTATCCCATATGTTTAATGTGGGTGTGAGTTCCAGCCAGACATGAATTATTTCTTTGTTGTTGAATGTGCCTCAGGTGGATGCTGCTATTGTTCGGATAATGAAGACTAGAAAAGTGTTGAGTCACACACTTCTAATAACTGAACTCTTCCAACAGGTACTGCCACCCACGTTCCAATTTCAGCTTTTTGTTTACCTTAAGCATAATAAGATCTCTCATATGTGGTCGCAGTCATATTGGACCATGCTATAAATAACAAATTTATAATTCTCTGTGTGTGTGGGTGTGTGTGTTCGATCTCTGGGTGGATTGTATGTAATGTGCTAATTGTTTCGTTGGACAGCTGAAATTTCCTATAAAGCCGGCCGATCTGAAGAAAAGGATTGAGAGCCTTATTGATAGGGAGTACCTGGAGCGTGACAAGAACAATCCGCAGATATATAATTACCTGGCCTAGTCCCCCATTTTGTCACACACACAAATGTGATGTTTTGCTTTGCATGGCGGCATAATCAAATGTTACCTCCACTGTACAGAAAGTTGTAGCTCCTTCCATTTTTTTCCCCGTTTTTAACTCAACATTTGTAATTGTAAAGTATAATCGGCCTTTCTTTTGAGAACTTTCTGCACATTCTGGACTTGAGTGAGCTTCTTGAAATAAATTACATTTTTTTTTCTTTCTTTTAATCATATGAGAAGCTGCACCTTGCTGGTTGCCGCAGTTTGCATGATTTTTCTTTTAGGTGGTATAAATAATAATATATTGGGTGTGTTGGTAAGTACGCTAGTACAAGAGAACTTTTATGAATTAGTATTCGATAATAAAATTAGTACTCGATAAATTGATAAAATTTATTATATAATAAATTTTGATGTTTTTGAATTGGTTCAATAGACTAAATTAATAATTTAGATAAAATAATAAGATAATATTTTTTTAAAAAGATCTTATATAATTTTGTGATTTCATTAAAATCGTAAATTAATAATTTGTTGAAATTATAAATTAGTTGATTATAATATTTTAATTACATAAGATATAATTATATTGTTACTTGTTTATGTTATGATTTTATTATTACTTATTTTTTTAAAACTGTAAATTATATTAGATCTCATCTATTATTTTTTAATTACATCTAGAAATGGAAGGATTGACTTTTTAAATTATAATAAAAAATTATGACGTATTGCTAATATATGTTAAATTATAAATAACTCTATAAATTAATAATTTATTAATTTATTGATTATATAATACCCTTTTAATTAATAAATTTTATATAATCCCATTCCGCTGTATTAGTAGTGTATTGATAATAGAGTAAAATATGGCGTCAGCGGAAAATATATGATGGACAAAAGTTAAAAGATTTTCCACTAAATTCCATGCCATTCGATGATGATAAATTCTTATTTCCCTCCATGCGAAATTCGATGATTATACAAACAGTCCAACTCAATTACATAATATATATAGCACGGCAAACTGCGAAGCCATCATCAGAGACAGATACGAAATATAAATGTTTGAAAAAAAAAAGCTGAAAAATAAAGAAAAATAAAGTGAAATGAGCAAATTGGGCAGTTGAAGTGAAATCAAAGAGGGATGATTGATAATCAGACGACGGGATCAGAGGGAGATGGAGATGGAGCAGCAGCAGGATGATGAGGGTAAAGAGGAGCACGTATATCGGCATCGGGATCGTAATCGGGATTGAGGGATCGGTCAATAGCTTGACGGCCTTTTTCGAGACAAGGCTTACACGCCATCTCAATTGCAATCCAACCCAACACCACTCCCGCTATCGCTATTATCGCTGCTGTTATTGCACCCATCTCTCCTCTTCTCCTCGCTGCTGGTGATGCTATTATTTATTTATTTATTTATAAATATTTCTGTTACTCACTACCGACGAGGAGAGCTGGAGAGGAGAGGATGTTGATATGCTGTGTCCTCGTACGAATCTCACTCACCAGGTTTTATTTCGGACTTGGGCCTTGCCCTTTGGCATTAGCGGGCTAAATTGAATTTTGAGACTAGCGTGCTGTTGACACCCTTTCATTATCTCATAACCCCACCTCCCAAATTGCTCTTTTTCTCTTTTTCTTTTTTAAATTTATGAATTAAGCTTTAAACATAAAACCTTAGAAGCAGGCAATCCAAAACTAAAAAGATAGGATACCATTGCTTTACTCCTTCGCTGAGTTGTAATTTTGCCTAGAAAAAAGAAGCAGTGGCGATGGCGAGCATGAACGTGGATAAAGTCGGGTACCACACATCCGGCACTAGACTTGTAATTGCTATCTCAGATTCTGGTTAGCGAAATAGATCCCCACTTTCAACATTCTCTACTTTACTTCTACTTGAGCTTTAGTTCCATTATACTTTTAAACTAAAATATGTATAAATATGTGAACTTAAATCGACGATTGGTTTTATAAGGTTTTATAACATTTTCAAGAAAGCATTGCCAGAATTCTTTAAAGAAAATATTTTTTCAGATTCATTTCAAGAAACATTTGACAATTTTCAAACGCATTTCCATATTCATTTAAAAAAATATTTCGTTTTGTCACATTTTCCTAAATTACACTTTCTAAATCTATAACAATCCTCGGACATTACTATTAAGTTACTGGTTCTTTATTATTTACAAGTGCATAATGCTCTCACATCACTATTAACAGCCAGTGTCATTATTGTTTAAACCCAAATCCACTACTCAGCAAAACAATAGTTATGGTCAAAGTTGCAATAGAAGCTTTTTCATACCATACTGATGCCTGAATATGCTTTTGGACCTTACTTTTCATACCACACAATGAAATTAGTTAAATATGCTTTTGGACCTTACTTTTCATACCACACAATGAAATCAGTTAAATCGCTGACCACTAAGCCCGAATTTTCAATCAAGACAACTTTATTTTAATCGAGAAAGAGCCTATCCTTGCGACACATGGCCTATTAAGATTCCTGCCCCAAACACCTTTATTATATAATGGTTGAAATTGAAATATTCATGTCTAAAAGCAAGCTGCTTGTAAAAAGAATCACTTGCATGTTGAAGGAGATCTTACCATAGATCAATTGTACTGCATATTTAATAACGGGTAATGACGATCAAATCTTCAAGCATGTAATGATTAGATTAGAACCTAACATAAAATAGATTCCATCTCAACAAACACACCAACCAACTCCACCCACCCACTGCAAACAACAGCTCCTAAGTCCCACCCCCTGAAGACAAACAATTTGCTTAACTAAACCAACTGATCTAACTTTCACCAATCAGTCTCTTTCTATTTCTGCAGCTGCAGCTAGTTTTGTTGTTATCCTAGCAATTTCTTTAACTTCAAATTCAATGCATGCATGCATATCCTCTATCTCTGTCAATGATTGTCTATCAAAAACACTCAACAGAGACCAACAAATTTGTATTTTTCACTCCAATCATTCCCTGCAGACACAACTCCTAAAAAAATTATCATCAGTGTCTGTGTAGTGCTCCCTTGCCATTCACGACCGTAATACACTAAAAATTCGAAGATATTAGACTATTTAAATAAGGGATATGATTTGAGGGAAAATGAAAAAAAAGGGGGAAAAGAAGAAAAGCTGAACAGCTGTGTAGACAATACATTCATTCTAATAACACAGAGCTCAAAAATTTATTTGATTACAACTTACTCAAAAACACAGAAAACATGAGATCAGATTACTTGGAGAACTAAGCAAACAGAACCTGAGAGCTTGAGGGTGTCAAGTCAGAAAAATTGTCTGGAGCATCAACAACTTGCCATTGTACACTGAAGCTCCACTTTTTCTCAGAGGTGCTCAGCCTTGTGATATGACCCACAGCAACATGCAGATTCCGACCCACAACATAGACTCTGCAATCACATGCATTTACAGCAAAGGGTTTGCATATTTGCTCTGGTAGCGGAGGCCCTTCTATTGTCTCCCACAAGTCAGTGTTTGGGTCATAAACTTTGAGCTTCATCCTTTCGAGCTCTGAAACCACAAACAAATGCTCATAAACCACAACACTTGAACCAGTCCACCCTTCTCTCAGTCCAACAGCCATGCTTTCCCAATTATCAGTACTCGGATCATAGACCTGACCTCTCGGAGAGACAAAAAATGGCCACAACCAGCCTTCTGTCACAAGAAGTTTGCCATTTAGAACTGCAGCATCATAAGATGCCATGTTCGCTCCCATGCTTGCAATGGTGCGCCAATTTCCCTTTACAGGATCCAAAACCTCAGCTGAGTCAAGCTCGAAAAGGTCTGCACTGCTTCCTCCGGCCACATATATCATCCCCCCAATCACCCCGCTAGCAAAAAATGATCTAGCTGTAATCATCTTGTTCATGACTGTCCAACGGTTTTTTTGCATCTCATACTTCAAGACCAAGTCCAGAGGGCAATCAACATCAGAGACCATACCTCCACACACAAATAAAGTACCCTCACGGGGGATTGAAACACACCTAAATCCATGGGGACAAACCTTATCCTTGCACGGCATTGCAGGGATAGTGTGCCAACAATAGTGGGTAAGGTCTAGAACCTGCCACTGAATTTTTCCAGTACACTTATGAAAGGCAAAAACAAAGAGCCAAGGGTCCTTAAAACCCAGTTCCTTTCTTCGGGTAAAAAAACGCTCTTTATTACCAAGAAGCAGATGCCATCTCTTGCACACAGCTCTGCAGGCTGCATGGCTCTCAACTGGAAGCCGGAGAAGACAATTGAGTGCAACATCATCAGGAAGGCCCGGAATGAATGGTTCTGCTCTGAGAGATGCTTCTAGTTCAGGTGAAGGATTTAACAAGGAAGATTGGATCACAGCTAACCTAAACTTCGGGGATAATGTCATTTGGGAATCCCCTAGCTTATGTACAGGCGCTTGTTGTGATGATAATCGAACCCTTTGCATTTTAATTGTCTTAAGACTCAATATTTTAAGAACCTATAATATCACGAAGGTCTTGATCCACACTCAGATTTCCTATTTATATTATGCCTCCAAATGCAAATATTCAAAAAAAAAAAAAAACAATAATCATGCTCAAATTCCAAACGGCAAAAAAAAAAAAAAAGAGCTAATCCAGAATCTCAATTACTTTTTTTTTTTTTATTATTTTGTCCACTCTTACTGCAAAAACAACAATTCCCTTTCCACCAATCCTCATATGAGATGAACATGAAACAAAAAGTACAAATTTACCAATACTAAAATATCCAAATTCAAATTCGTATGTACCAAAAAACAACCAAAATATCAACTAGCAAGTAGAACCCAGATGATAACTTTTCACACGCAAAAGAAAATAAAAAGAAGAAGATATCTAAACCATTATAAGGTAAAAGAAAGAAACCCACGAGAAAGCAGCTCTTAAAATTTATAAAAATTAATTAAACTACCGCCTAAAAGAATGGGAATTCGAAACCCAGTACAGTTCTCGACTAATACAACTTAAAAACTAAACAAAAAGCAGAAAAATTTAATAACAAAAGTTGAAATACACGAGACTTACATACAGGTAACCGTGAAATAAAAGTGGTGATATTTGGTTTTGGTGTGCAAAGACTCCTTCTCCTCGTTTAAGGATATTCAGTGGCAATGGTTTATTGATTCTGCAGACAACAACTCACACCTCGCACGCGTCCACAGACCGTGTGGGTGACGTGACAAGTGGAAAAGGGTTGTTTCTGTTGTCGTTTTATGGAGAGTGATTTACAATCGCTGTCAGTGAATGTGTGGGTGATCCGGTGCATCGTGTTCGTGCCACGTTATTGTGATTTGTGAAGGCTCCAACTAAAAGTGCCAAGCGCGAGCGCGTTGCTTAAGCTGATTTTGCACAATGAAGATTTAAGTGGATAATTAGGGAAAAAGATAAAATTATTGAAAATAAATGAGAGATGGCAATTAAATCATGACTCATGAGTCATGACAGAGAATCCATGAAAGCAACCATGCCGCCAGACCCAACTGTTTTATTTATACGGAAAATATGTACTTTTTGTTTTTTTCCATATTTTCTCAGTATAAAAACTGAAAAATGTAAACAAATTGGACAATAAGGTATATGAATTTTTGGTAATGAGAGAATGCATTGTCTTATGTAAGAAATAAAATTAATATATTATTCATGATACGATGAAAACGGAATAAAATGATGATTATCTTGTTATGAAATAAAACTTAATAAGAAAATTCAATATACAAATAGCTTATGTTTATGCGAAAATTCTAACGGTCTGACTATGTTGGAATCGCTCTGTGGTGGAGCACTTCTTCGTAACCACACGATTAAAGTTATAACTAATTTTTTACTATTTATCACATTGCGTGTGTGGCTATGATTCATGCTCCATCTTAAAACAACTCTAAGATAGCCATGGTCAAATTCTGAACAAAAAATATAAATCAAGTAAATAACTAAGTTTATTAATGACAACATTGTTATAACACACACAAAGAATATTTTATTTTAATGGATGTTTATGGTTTGTAAAATGACTTAAATTGTTTAGGTGCAATATGGACTTTCTATTATAATTTAACAAAATATATCAACTGTTGTTATTATAAGGGATTCTGAGTAACATCTCCAAATTTGAAAGGGTAAGTGTCGTAGTCCATTTGAGTTTGGGTGTAAGTGTTTCATACATATATTTAAGGGAGAATATGTAATTTTTTCCTTATAAAAATGAAACTTATAAGGGAGGAGGCTATTTGAATCCACTAATTTTCTGTCTACATATCTTTTTAATTGAGAATAATTTTGTTTTCAAAATAATTTTTTTATAAAATTACTTGACTAATCATTTCTTTTATTTTCATTCCCAATTCCTCAATTCTCATCTATTCCTTTGTATGTATTTTTTAATTGTAAATAATTGATTTTGTTATAGGCTATCATAAATTAAGAGGTGCAAAACCCATCAATCAAATATGAACATCAATGAATTTTTGTTAGTCATGAAAATTGATGAATATCAAGAAATTAATTTTTACCAACCATGAAAGCTAATAGATATCAAGAAAAAAATATTCTTCTATATAGAATGCATGAAATAGAGATTATGATTTATTAAGAAGCCAAAAAAGTGAATCCAAAAGAGATTGAAGCTCAGAGCTTGGTTATAAAATGTAAGAGTAGAGAGAGCCTGTGCAATCGTGAGTAGAGAGAGAAAAAGATTAGAAAAGAATAATTTTGATTGTTTAAATTTTAAATTATTAATAATGAACTTATGTTTTAAAGTGAGTGTAGAGATGAATTTAATGGGTTCAAATAGCTCAGCCATTTATGAAAATTATGAATTTATTTATTAATGTAAAAGTAATTAGATTTAAAATACAATAATAAACTTAATTAATAATATGTCTTTGTATCACGATATCTGCATTATTGATTAATTAAAAAAATTAATTAACCAATTAAAAAAACGATGCAAGTTAATTTTTACAGACAAAAAGTCTTCTGTGTTACATTTTGCATAATAGCAAAGGTAGGCGGTAACATTTAAGTAAAGCCAGGTATCTCTCGCTTGGTGCAATACATTATGGCAATTAAATAAGTTAGAACATCCAAAAACCAAACAGAATGCTGATCTGCGCACTTCCCCGTGCCCCCCTTCCTTTTCTTTCTCTTTGTTCGTTGATGGAATTGTGTCGATCTATTTGATTGTCTGTTTGACTGGTGTGTTTCATTGTCATATTGTGTTGTATTTTATTATACTAACTGTTTTTAGTTGATTTTGGTGTATTTGAATGGAAGTTTCAAAACCAAACTAAGAACAATAAAATTATTTTTTTGTTGGGAGCTAGGGTGCCTCGCTTGGTCGGGGTGTACAGGCTGTTGTAGTTTTTTGTTGTGGATAGAAGGAATAGTGAGAGGATGGTGGATATGGTGGGAGGTTGAGATCTGGCCTTAGAGAGCTTGCCTGGTCGCCTTTGGCCAGCAAAACAAAGAAAAGAAGGTCAGGGGTGGAGTCGAAAGTGGCCGCGACCACACTCTGACGCTCAAGTCAAATTTGAGATCTCTCATGTTAGAAAGCTTGCAAGCTCTTTATAATGGTGGGTGGAGGTGGAAGAAACCTCAGCCCTTGTTTTGTGTGTGTTGGTTGTTATGATAAAAAATAAAACCTGAATATTTTATAAGGAATACTCCGGCTACTGTGCCACCTGACGTTATTTTATTGGTGTCCCTTGCTGTCATTGTCAGATATTTTTTCATCCTTCACATATGTGACTGCTGGGGTATTTAAAAATATACTTGGAGAATAAGTTTGAGGCGCATGTAGGTTTTAGGGGTAGAAGAGTGGACTCATGTACCTCTGCTAAAGCTGTTAGGAATTAACAGGTGTAGCAGGGGAGGACGGCTGGACCAAACTATCCTTGTAACAACCTTTTGGCCTGTCTACAGGCGAGGCGGATCGTTGTTCCCTCCATCTCAACATAATATTCCCTCATTGATTCTTTATTTTTTGATAGAAAATCAGTAAATCTTTTTTGGGATAATGTCTCTTTTGTCTCTTGAAACATTTTTAAACTTTTTTTTTACCTTTTTACCCTTGTTTGGTGTACCTCAGGTACCCCTCAGAACACCTGGGGTACCCGGTATAGGCTAACATCCTTTTGATGACTCCAGCTATAGAACTTTATATCAACACGTAGTATTTTTTTATTTAGTCTTCTACTTATTCCCCAAACAGTAACCGAGCATAAATTTCTTTGTTTTAGAAAACAAAAGGGGGAGGGGGATGATTGTGGTGATGATTTTTATATTATATTACAAAATAGAGATTTTTTTTCTTAAAAAAAATGTAAAAGATATTTATTATTTAATCATTTTGGACTAACATTTTCATTTTGTGTTAGGTTTTTCAGTACCCATTTTTATACAAATTTTAAAATACATATGAGATAATGTAACCGACTACATGCATGTATGGCATTTGTGCTTAGATTTAATATAACTACTATTTATATGATAATTTTTTAAAATAAATATATATACATCGTTACATAATTTACTTATTGTATAATTGATAAGGTATCTTTGATTTATTCTAGAATTTCTCCCCTTTCTTGAATAAAACTAGGGTTATAAGAGCTCATGAATGATTAATAAGAATATAAAAGCTAAAGTGGATGTCCAACTTGAGCCGAAGCCAAAAGAATCCGCATTCTTGAAATGAAAGCCAACCCCCATCAATCAGAATCCATTTTTAAGGCCATGTTTGGCTGCACAAATCTTTTTACTTGATTTGGTCCGGTTATATGGTTATATGGTTGCTAAATTCCATTAAATTAAAAATACCTTCCGAACATGGGCTTAAATCTAAGGCGATGCCCATTGATTTTGAAGACTTGTCATTTGCTAAAGCCTTTATCGATAATGGTAAGACTAAGAAGACGCACATTTTTTAACTTTGCAATTGATTTTTGTACTTTGCACTCTAAAGTCTGAGGTGTGAATAATGACGAGGCGAAATAAGATGCCCCTCAATAGTTGGGTAATTTATAGTTTCCTCCCTGAAATTTACCGTATCTCCACTTTCAGAGATTGTATGGACGTATTTTCCAGTCTCCTCCTTTGTCGTCAGTTTAAAGTTTCGCAAATTCGTAAAAACTCGTTAAAAATTAAACACAAATTGCATCGATGTCCGAAATTTGTGCATTCCGATGACTCTATTATCCAGCTCCACTCCAATAAT
Source organism: Murraya paniculata (assembly GCA_030449075.1). Taxonomy (NCBI): domain Eukaryota; kingdom Viridiplantae; phylum Streptophyta; class Magnoliopsida; order Sapindales; family Rutaceae; genus Murraya; species Murraya paniculata. Next base: position 2,838,222 of record JAEVFN010000005.1, read on the forward strand.
CATCAGTTAAAACTGAAAAACTACCATCTCTTTCTCCAAACAAAACTTCATCATCGATTTTCATTTTTAATTAACTAAACCCACAGCAATTTGCAAACTCCCATGCATGTTAGAACCAGTGATTTTTTTAATATGGTTAGATTTTTTATTCAATTATGTTGGATTATTAAGATTGAAAATCTGATCTTAATTAACGCGTTGAAGAAGCTGCTGGTGTTGGTAGGTTTGATGAAAATGAAAATGGATTTGTTGATATGTTAAAGAAGCTGCTGCTTGTTGACATTATCACTTTCAGTCTTTCACTATCTGATTTGGACATGTTATGAGCTAAACAAACAATCTGAAGCTATAAAGTAATGATCTTTATGTTTGTGTTGTGTCAAAAAATGGGTTTATGTTATCGAATTCAGAAAATAGTTGTTGTTTGTTTAAATCAAACTCCTTAGCATGTGCCTGAGATAAGCAAACTAACGAATGTTAGAGATCAGTGATTTGTAATTTGGGAAGCTGGGTTTTTTCAGCCTTTTTGAAGTAGCTGAAAAGGGATGTTGTTTGTTCGTGCTTCTAAATATGGATTGTTATTCGTCATTTGCTATAGAAAGCACCAATACTGGTACCTGAGGTAATGAGATGCTGATATGAAATTGCATGGCATTAGTTCGGTAGAATGTGGGCCTCTAAAAACCAACGTCGGAGGTTCAAATCCTACCGATTCCGAATCAACAGACATCATTTCTGCGATATGGGAACTCTAAAGTTCTGTTTTTTGCCATTTTCAAGTTAGTTGATGGACAAGTTTTAATTTTTTGATCAATAAGCCAACATCTTAATTTGTCTTTATTCAGATTAAATGGATACGTTACCAAGTGCTATGGATATTAGTATTAGCTAAGCTAAGGGTCCGTTTATATATATATATATATATTGGAATTAATTTTTTGTACATATGGAGATGATCAGCATTAATTTAGCTGCTTTATGATGTAGAGATTTTGTGATCAATTGACAATTTTCTAGTAATTCTATGTTTACTTGGCTTTTGTAGTCAAGCTGGTATTGATGTTCGCTTCATCTTATTTTGGAAGTGTTGGACTGATGTTGTGCATTTCATAAGTAGTTGAGATCTTAGCACAAATTCAGAAATGGCAATTAATTGAGTGGTTAATACAAAGTGCGTAAGGAAAATAAAGTGAGCACCAATCAAGGTCTTCTGGAAGTAAGATGCCACCAAGGATACTGGCCAGATTGTTGGCTCTTGATACTGATTCTAGTCATTAACATTGCTTCTTTGTTATAGCTATTGTTTTGTGTCAAGGATAATGTTTGCACTTCCCTGTTTCTGTACCCCAGCCCCAATGCATCAATGTAGACATGTTCCACATAAACGTATAGAATTTGTTTCAATTTGCTTAAGGATCGTAAGTATCTAGGACGGAGTCATATTGCCTGTAGAACATTGATTTCCTTAGATGTGGCTTTAATTCAAATTAACTGCAATAAATTTCGAGGAACAATTATTCAACCAACCGAGGAAACCTCAGAAATAGAACGTGTCTCCATTTACAATTCCAACCCATGCATAAGTTATCTTGGTTGTTCAAATTGTAGCTTTGCCTGGTTGTTTACTTTTTCACTTGATATATATTGGGTTAATTTGCTGATTGATGCATGGTGTAGTTAGCGGTCGTGACAACGCACAAGAAGTGCCCCAAGAATTTTATGGAACAAAATTGATTGGATCCCGAATGTTGCTTGCTAACGTCAAATAAGAACTTGACACTGTTGTTGTTCTGTACTTGCGTTATTATTATTTGGTTCTTTTTCTCAAGTATGCCTTGTGATTTTGATAATTTTCTTACATTTGCTTTGAAGACCAAAAGAAACCATTTGGAATTAATGTTGATCACAATGCTCAAATCTAATTTTATATATATATATATATATATATATATATATATATATATATATATATATATTTTTTTTTTTTTTTTTTTTTTTTTTTTTTTTTTTTTTCAAATAGGAAAACGATTTTATTTGGTGGTGTAACTGCGCTATGGTTTTGTGGTTGGCAAAGGCTAAATATTTAGCCACTGCGGGCAGCAGTAGTACACTATGTAAATTTATAATTTTTTAAAATAATTCAGCAATGATATTATTTTGTTTTCTTTTATAATGTCTCGAGGTGTTTTCGTACTTAATAAGTGATTTGATAAACAGTCTACTAATCGACGGTAACCAACACGATGGTTATTAAATCTCTTTTTTTAAACTCTTTTTTGGGGTTTAGGGACATTTTGGTGATTCGATTAGTCCACAAACGGTCTAATTAATTGTGTACCAAAGTCAGAGAGGTTTCCAGAAATATGCCCATACAATCTCTTCTCCCAAAGTGGAGATACGCCAAATCTCAGTGGACGAAATTAGAAATTATCCTTAAAAGTGGGTTTCATTGATGTGGTCAACTAAAAAAGTAAAAAATCATCGCATACAAAGATGATTCAAGAGATCCCAACATTTGAGTCTCAACTTGAGTCTTAATACTATATGTCACTCATTTATTGAATGTTGAATTTCACAGTTTATAAAATTACTTAATCACCATCTAATAAATGAATGTCATATCAGTTGAAATTTAAATTAAAATTTATAATGTGAGATATCTAGCATTGTTCAAAATTATTATGTTACGTCCTACTGATGTCATAATTAGGAGCTGCCAAGATTTGAAGCACAATGTATGGACATTACAATCGAAAATAAACAAGTCTAAATTTATACAATTTAAGAATAAGTCGAGATCAAATGAGCATAGTTTAAATCTAAAAATCTATTGCTTAGATCTTCTCCACTTGCAATTATTTAGAAGGAAGGAAGTCGAATTCCCTTGAGAACTCGAACATCAATCAGGCAACCAATCACACATCATCACATTATCTGAGGGTAAACTGACATGTCAATACTCACATAATTTGTAGTTAGCGGTGGTCTTTCTTTGTTATGTTTGCACACTCAATATTGCCATGTCAATAGTCTCTAACCCTCTTGCTTCTAAAGGGGAACGCACAACACATGCAAGTAACACGTCTAGAGCCTAATAATTCTTCATCTCAAGTTTTCAACCCATTATCCTCTCACCTAGCACGCAATGATGATACTGCTGGTTACTTGTTCTTTTAAGAGAAATAGAGCGCATTCACTTCTATACCACTAACTATATTGTCTATTTATTTGCCAAAAAGGGGTACAAAGCTACAGATGTAGAGATAAATCTAAATCAGCTGGGACTTCCTGTTCAGCATCCATGGAAATCTGCAAGGCAGCAACTGGCTTCTCCATGGCCTTAACAAGAGATGGCTCCTTGATTTGAGGCTTCTGTATATCCACAGTTAGGTTGGAGACAATCTTTGCCCGTTTTGATCTTTTCATCACATCAGTATTTGCAAGGGAATCAACTGGGTAAATCCTGTCGCCCCCTCCAAAATTCAAGAAACCTACCATCTTAAACACACAACCTTCAGCCAGGCCTGAACACCCACAAAAATTGATGAAACAGGAATAAAAAGTTTCAAGCCACAAGATTGATTTAAACCAAGCAACCGATGTGGATAGTTATAGCGGAGCTAGTAAATGAATGCTTACTAAGGTTGGGTTGAGAGTTCTGCAAGAAACCTACATAGAAGAATGGCTTACCATCTTGGCAAGTTTGGATCTCATCATTACACAATTTCTGGACTCCATTCAAGCCTGAAGACAATGAAACATCCAAAGGGACACCAGCGGACGGAGTGCTACCAGATCCAGCAAAAGCTGTTGACAAATAACAATTTGAAAGGTTGAGTTCATTACTTTGAATGTCATAGGAAAGATTTTGAGACATTTTGAGTACTACTGCTTTTATGACTATATTCAGAGAACTTACTTGCATTCATCGGGAGAGTTAAATTTGAGCTGGACCTCTTATGAAAAGCTAGATTGTTCCCAACAACTTCACAAGAATTGCCAGGTTGGTTGCTGGACAGGGGATCCGCGATGGTGCTAGCAGAGCCAATGGAAGTACTGGAACTACCAGGGCAATTCCTCCTCCAAGCTGACTTCAACTGGACATTATGAGACCTAAGATGGCCTCCAAGAGAGCGATGGTTAGCGAATGATTTTCTGCAATAGATGCAAGAAAATGCAATAGTGCGCTTTTCTGCGTTTTCTCCATCAGCAGCTGAAGGGAGGTTTGCCATTGAAGTTGTAAACAAGACCCAAAATGGGGTCAACAAGAAGAGAAGGGAAAGAGGAAATGCAAGGGAAACCATGCGGTGATGAAGAATGCAAACTTGTTACCCCGTTTTCATCCATTTTAGGAGAGAGAAATAGGTCTTATCGGTTAGACTAATTAATGTAAAATGACAATCCTAATAAAAAACATTTAAGAAGAGGAAAGACATATGCTAAGTATGGAAAGACATTGTTACAATTGAATTCTATGCAATGGCAGCTAAACCAAAGCACCAGCACCTCTCAAAACAAATGTCAGAGCCATGTAAAAGAAGAGGACCAGCTATCGCAGCGTCACGAAATAACATGTCACTTAATGTTCGGCATCCACCATTGGGTAATTTTGGAAATTCAAAGAATACATCACAAGGAAGTAGGTCCTGAAATTTCTATTCTGGCGATCATAACAATTAGACGTATGATAATTCCAAACAAAGTTGAGACCTCAATTGTTTGCACTCCTAGGAGCATACAGTAGTAACTCCAAAAAATTTTTAGCAATGAGCATGCATGGTTGAAAGAACAACCAAGGCATGTCGGTCATTTTCTCATCTGATTGTTCAACAAGATTTGAAATCTGACAATCACTGAACCTCACATTGCCTAAATAGCGGTCATGTATTTTTTCCACGGGCAGCAAAAGCAAAACAAAAGCAAAAATGTCAATGCCATTCGTGTAGATATAATTTCGTATTGAAAAAGACTTGAAAGTTCGGACAGCACTTCACAGTCAAATAATAATGCTACAGAGATCTAAATTTCTATAAATAATACACCCCAACCAAAATATGGCCGTATATAGTGGTACTTGGATAACTAAAACAAATCATGAAAGAGTGCATAATAATTACCTTGACATCACTTTCTGATAGACAAAAGCAATCTGGCACACTTATACAATTCAACTAAACTAAAGCGTAATCTCAAACTATTGGGAGATGGTTACATGAATTATTTTCCTCTGGCGCACCCTATCCAAAGCCATAATCTCCATAAGTTGTATCAAGTGGCGTTATTAGGGGAGTTGGAGGATTAATATATTGACCAGCCACTCACCAATATAATACACAGTTTTACACTATAGTAGGCTAACAAAATTAAAATATTGTGGTTGAAAATATGATATGACATAGAGTTCAACAGAGAAATTTTAGGCAATTGTAGAAACTAAAGGAGCCACCCGTGCAATGGTCCTGTCTTTCAAAATCAGTTTTGGGTCCACAGAAAGATGTAGAAACAAAATACGTGAACGGTTTAATGTATATATCGACTAGAAAACATATGAATCAAAATTAGTATAATCTAGTTAAGTAATCTATGATTTAAAGAAGAAAGAACATTATTTACGACAACCGTTTTGTCCTTAACTAGTGCAACTCCTGCATGCATTTCTTTCTTTCTTTTCCTAATATATCGAAAATCTATGATTTCAAAAATGGATGTGAAAAAAATGGTTAGACCATAACAACTCCAATGCTAAAAGGGGAACATACCAAAGAGCAAAAACCATAGTTGATAGAAATAGCATATGGTTCTATCTTTACCTTTATCAAATAAGATGTAGCTCATTCAGAGTCTCAATCAAAATGGCTGATATTAGGGCTATGTCCAACAAATCAGGGAAACAAAATGCCCATATACACTCAAAAGTTTCCCAATTTCAATCTTTCCATTTCCAATCCATTCATAGTTCACACATAAATCAACAGTGACGATTAGTCACATTTTCCTTAACAATTAATTACAAGTTTCAAGAAGAGTCAACTCAAAATAAGACGAAACTGCTTGATTTCATCTGTAATGAAGACATGGCAAGCAGAGTACAGAAAGATGAAGCAACGTATATGACTAAAAGGATAATTGACTAATTTCACCGCAACAAACAAAATCATAATAGTTTCACTAATTGCCTATCCAATTCACGCGTTTAGAAATTATAAGTTACAGCAAAAATGGACATCAGTTCAAATCTATAATTGAAAACACAAATATACTTCTGTTACTACACAATCAATCTCAGAGCAACATAGTAATATCTTTGCGGTTATAAAATTTCAGAATCATATGGACACACCGAGAGAGAGAGAGAGAGAGAGAGAGAGAGAGATCCGTCGTGCTCCGGCTGAGAGTCACCGGCGGCAGCTCCTAAGTCCTGTGATTCCCCGCTTCTTTTTGCTCGGTCGTTTTAATTATTTTCATTTTTTCAGCCACATCTTTCATTTTAAAATTTTGGCACGCACCTGTCAGATTGTTGGCAAATTTAATTAACAAGATATTTAAATATTGGTAAAGTTATTATTTTCATATTAGCTTCTTTTGCTTCTATTTTATTAACTTTCGAACCAATTAAAGTGTCCTGATTGATCATCTTTAATTGCATGCATTAATTATTTACACACATATAGTCTAAACCCGCCGATTACTCCATTTAGTTTCCTTTTCCTTTAATCTAAAACATATTTTATTTAAGGATATCTCTAATTGCTTATTTTGTTTTTTTAACGAATTATTTATTTTGTTAAAATATCATTTTATTGCATTTTTCTTTTCAAAATATACGCGGGGTGTACAAATAAAAAAAAAAAGAAATCAAACTCCATTTCTAATCTCGGTCATTAATAAAACTAATTCGATAAGAAAGAATTCAAAAAGAAAATTTGAGCGAGAAGGGACAGGTGGTTTATGGCAATATCATTGGGCTTTAAGCTAGCTCTGAAGAGTAATAGGCCCAGTGTTGACATCATAATATAAGAAATTCTAAATTCATCTTACATGCTTCCTAAAGACACCCATCCCCCTTGCAGGCGAAGCGAATACAGAGTGTTGTCGTTAGCAGTGGCTGTCTCCGGAGTTGGAGTGCTAGTGGAATTTTTGTCCAGTACTCGGGACAAATTTTCGGTGTAATTTGATAGAGGTGTTTAGAATTTAATTCGATCCGTTTAATTTGTCTGATTTATAAAAGTTTGATCTGTAAAAATTTGATTTGTGGATTGATAGATTAGATTGAAAATTTGAAAATCCACAGTCGATGGATTTGATATAGATTGATTTCTGATCTATGGATTAATAGATTGGATTTAATTGAAAATTTAAAAATCCACAGTCGATGGATTGGATATGGATTTACTTCTGTAAATCTATAAAAATCTGCCAATCTGCAAAAAAATAAAATTTATTTATTTATTTAATTAAAAAATAAAACTTATAAATGTGGCATTACTATTTACTAATAAATAAATAAGTTAGAATATAGGTACATTAATATTATACATATCTTATCTGATAATAATATATAATAAACATAATTAAATAACTGAATAATTAAATAAACAAATATAGCTTTCTAAACCGTTAATTTTATAATTTTAGTAAATTTTAATGTATTGATTTAAACAAATGAGATTTGTTCTTTTCACTATGTCATATTTTGAAAATTTGACTATATTATTTTAACTTTATTTAGACACTTAATTTATTTTTATATTAGATTTTTTTATTTAATTAGTGCTTAGAATAAACATAATTAAAAAATTTTAATCCGCAACCAAATCCGTAAAATGGTGGATTGGATATGGATTTGGTCAAATCCGTATCCGATCCGCAGATATATGGATTGAATTCGTCAATCTGTGAATTAGATTAGATTAAAAATTTACAATCTGTAAAATCATAAATTGAATATAAATTGATGTCGAATCCGTAACACTCTATAATTTGATATAACAAGCAAAGCAAATTGTATTTATTTGACTTGGAGAACTTTTGGTCTACGGGCAATAATTTCAGTTTCAGCAAATTCATTTGCGTCAAGGCATCAACAATTCCAATTCGATCGGTTGAAGCTATAAGTGGAATCGCACCAAACGCCGTGGAAATTATTGTCCATATATTAATTGATGTTGAATCACAGCAGAGCCAGAGTTGATATATCATGATCCATCCATTTCCAATAATATGTCAAACACTAGAACGTACCCACACACAGAGACTTCCTATTTCCAAAATCGCGCCTGTTCAATGTCATTTTCTTGGAAATCTTTGCCCTCATTTTATAAAAATACCATGACAAAACGAATAATGAATGATTTTTATTGCCCGTGTTAAAAATGCACTGATAGAAAGCAGAAGGAGCACTCGCACATTTATTGTCAATCATCGAGAAGCTCTTCAAAGGAAGAAAAGATAAGAGGAGGCTAGAGCAAGGGTTGACCAAAAATGGCAAAAAAAAAACGAAGAAAAGGTCAATTGATTGATATAGAGAGGCACCTATAACATCATTAATCTCTACAATAAGGTCAATCGTACTTCAACTTTATCGGCATGGAATATTTTTTATTCTTAAAAGCAACTCCTGAAAGTGAATTGATGATCATTATCACATCTGTCAACAGTGCCCGTTCGTTCAAATTCATTGATCCTGATATATAAAGCACTAGCTACGGGAAATATGAGACTTAATAAAGTTATTACATATAGCACTAGAGTTGCAGTATTAATTGAAGATGCATATGTAATTGACACTGAAAATTACTCTGCGCGAACATGCAGGTTGGTGATTGAATAATGACATGATGATGATAAATAAAAGCATGCATCAACGAATCATGAGTTTTCGAAAGTGGAGTCGATAGTGTTGACATGGGCGTATATGCTACAAGATTAAATGATCCTCTAATAATTTGGTGGTATTGCCTAGCTAGTAACTGTTAATTATTAATGGCTAAGATAAGCTGCTGCCATGGATATTTAGGCTGTTGAAATTGACAACACTATACAATAGTACGAGCTAGTTGATGTACGAACATTCGAGTTGCTTGTTCCCGAAAGCTTGCTAGCATGCGTTTCATTGGATCAGCGTGGCCACTTAGTCCACGTCCAGAAGTGATGACTACACAAATGGCTGCCATTTATTGATCACTAGTTTCTCCTGAGAAAATTAATAATTAATTTGAATGAAGTTAAATTAATTTGTTGCAAGTTATATATGGATACAATTCGAATACATAAAACTACTCCAAACCAAAAAGAATACTGAAAATGAATATCAATTAGTATGTGTGTGTGTGTGTGACAGTCATTTTCTTTCCTTGGAGTGTGCTTTGCAAGCATAGAGAAACAAAAAAGGGATTAAAATTGCCAGAAAATATATAACATATACCTAACCTTCAAAATTCTACCGCTATCGCCTACCTCGAGTTTGAGTACATATGACCAGTACTATTATAAACAAATCATCATCTATCTCGTCTCAGATTACGTACCCATTTCTAAAAGACCAGTGGTCTTGGTTCATGCACCGGCACACAATTGTATTTTTCATTATATAATTAGAGCCATGAATTTTATGTGGAAGTTTATTAATCAGCCAACCAAAAAATCACTGCTGCTAGTGTAGTGCCAAGAGAATACGAGAGAGAGAGAGATCTGAATTAGGTGGAAACGTAACATGCATTCTATTATCAAAGTTCCAATAACGTGCAAAACTCTCAATTCAGAATGCGTGATTCGCTCAAATTCACACAATATTAATACCCACCAAAGTGATACCCGTTAGTTTTAAGTTCTTTTATCAATAAACAAAAAAAATAATTAATTAAAGAAATCAAATATGTATGATGGTCCTTTGCAATTTGCAAACAAACCACGTAAGAACTCGATTTATTTGGCCATTTGAACGATGCCCAACTTTTAATTAATAATGTTAACGATCAAATAAATATCCAACCAACCACGCCACACATATTCTTCCCATATTCTATGCAAAGCATGTGCCAACAAACACACAATCCGATCAAATCACTCTTTCTTTCTTAGGGAGCCTACCTTCGTCTTGTCAACCTTTCGACTAAGGTCCAACATTGGCTTCGTTTCATTTTCGCTTGTTAAAAGAGAAATTTCATACCTAATTCTTGGATTAATATATCTGATTTTCTAGAAGAATTTGACCCTTCTTTCACTAATGCATGCACTATGGAAAAGTGGGAAACCGAAAGGCTAACACAAGAGTAAAAGAGTCAAAGACGAAGAAGAAGAAAAAGAAGAAAAAATAAGACCTCATTTATTTTCCAAGGTAATAACAATATTATTACAATATCATTCACTATCATCTTAACTAACGGAGGTGCTAGATGTAGGTGGGTATTGGCAGTTAGTAGTTTATTTCCGGTTAGTCAGATCAGTTAGCCAATCTACTCATTATTAAATTATTGAGATTGAAAAAAAAATTATATTAGTGTATATATGTTAATTAATTAATTGTATGGCTAGCTATCCCATATTACCAAATATATTGATTAAAGAAAGAGGAGAGGACCGCTTGATTTGCGTCCCAATTCCCATACATAATTCATAAGTTAGTGAATGTGTGTTGAAAGCTTTTAACTTTTATATTGTGAGTATTAAAACAATATATGGGTTGGGCAAACGGCAATTTAATTACGACGTACCTAATTAAAAACTTTATTGATTTGCTTAATCTCACCTGCCTAGCAATTTGTTTAAGAAATCACAAAAAGATTTTGATCTTGTCAATATTCAAACAGGTTAATTGAGACACCTTGACGTGCAACAGGAAGTATTAGGTTTAACATTTTCAAATCAGTGGTCATATGTAATTGAAAGATTCAAAGACAATGATTAAATTGGTAATTCGAATTACTAGTTGCACTTAAAATAAATTGTAAAGAATATCTATAAGGATATTCATATGGATGTGCGCACACGTGCACCCATGTGCACACTGAGAATTAGACTAACAACTGACGAGGGGGCAGAGGCAAGTACGTTTAATTTAGAATTGGAGAGAGATGGGTGCAATGTGACTTAAGAAAAAATATATATGCAACGTAAAACACTGTTTATTTAACTGTTAATCATGTGATCTTGTTAAACTCAAGTTATACAGTTTTGAAGTCGGGTCTAGCATCCATGGTAAGAAAAGGTCTTCCTAAGATTCAGGTCTTGGATTCAAAGTTTCAATAGATATGTGAGTTAATAATGATAAAAGAATGTGATTGATTGACCAATGGGTGAACTGCTCCCCTAATTAACTAACATAGCGGAAAAATTCTAATTATATATTTCATACGCTACTTGGTAAATTTTGTTAATCATAATTAATTGAATAATGATTAGTGACTTGATAAAACTGGGACTCAAAAGTACTGGCCAAACTATACAAATAAGATCAGCTAAAAGTAATGACACTAAATATCTTGAGTTATTTTAATTCTTCCACTGATGTATTTTCTTTCCGATGTTGCTCCATGTGCCATTGCTTAACTACGACAATTTTTGATTGCCAACGAATCCATGCTGAAATAATAGAATAATTAAGCCAAAGCTACACTAATTAATCAGTTTATGATGGGCTAAAAGTATGTTGCATACGATACAAAATCCCAAGTGCTAACCATGTGAGTTCCTCGTGTCCTGGATTGCAACCATTTGTTATCCTTAGATTTGGTTTGATTATGGATAATCCACTCAAGTATAAAATATATTACATATCAAAAGCTTCTTCTGGTTTCCAAAATCAATCATTAATAAAGGATTAAGCTCTCATAATTCTTAACTACTACTAAACATAAGACCGTAAAAGAGTTTCGTCCCTAAAAGTAAGGAAAAAAAATAAAAAAAAAATTAAAAATTAAAACCTTAATTTAGATCTTAAGATGTACTTTAAAATAATGAAATATTACTCAAATCAAGAGCCATTATTGCATTCAAGTGTTACTTTATTACGGTCCTGTTTGGGATTGAGGCGCTATAGATTTGTTGTGAAAACAATACTGTAATTATAAAATAAAAGTTAATAGTATGTAGTAAATACAAATTTCTAAATAATAATTTTAACAAAATTATTAAAGACATAATAATTTTTTCATCATAAAAATGAAAAATGATATCAACATTACTTACAAACAACATCAATTAATGTTTACAAACACTTTAGTACTGTAGCTTTTAATTTACAGCTGGCCAACTTCAATCTAAAACAAGCCTTAAGAGGTAGTACGGTTGTCCCCATTCTGCAAAGCCACTTGTTGGATTTCAACGTCACACCAATCAAGTAAGTTGTGTGAAAATTGCCGTATGACTAATGAGATGTCACTTCTTTAACAAGTGGGATTGCAGCATTTTTCAAACCAGACAATTTGCTAAATAATTTGCTTCTAGAAGTAGAAATAACAGTGCATCATCATCTAAAAGAAAGTATTTGCCAAGCCCGGAAACTAATTGGATACATTTGTCGTAGATAGCCACAACTATCTGCAAGTTGCATTCTGGATTGGTTAATGGTTATTGAATGAACGTCGAAGACTCAACATCAGCCTGTCATGGTGCTTAGCTAATGGCAAAGCGACCCCATTCCCTAATCCTGCAGAATTTTTTCATCTATTCGATTGTAAAGGCAAGCGACAACTTAAAGCAAGTTGCATGAATGGACACCAAAAATCATCACGCAAAAACACATACATAATGCTATAATTATATGGTACGTGCTACCTACTTCAAATCAAATTCTAACAAGAACTGTTTTTAACTATAATAGTTCCAATCTAGATTGAGTAGCTTCAATTATAATACCAACAGCTTTTCTCAATGCATGCTCGGTTAGATATTCTAAGTGGAAGGAGATTGGATTGATGAAAAGTGGGGATTGAATATGGACATTGCAATTGCACTTGTAATTTTATGCCGTGAAAAAAGAAGAAAAAACAAACGAAAATCCCATCTCAATTCTAAAGCTAGGGTTATACACACACAAAAAGATCTTAGTTTTGATATGATTCGATCGAGCAATAGCTTGTTTGCATTATCATTAATTATTAAGTTCAATGAGGTGATCGAGCCGCTCACCTAATGCCGTGTAAATGAAATTCATTAAAGAAAAAAATGCCAACCATGCAATCTTCATATATATTAAAAAAAGAAAGAAAGAAAGATACCGCTCTGTATATGTCTGCAGTTAATTGAATGTGGCCATTGCATATAATTAGCTTATGATTGGGATTACACTCTTTTATATATTGTATGTACATATATGGCCTCAATCCTAATTAATTAGACCAGGCTAACCACTCAACAATCAGGTGATTATCATCATCAGATATAAAATACACTTTTGAATAATGTAAAATCACGTTGATTATTAGGTTTTGCCTAACTCAAATGTCCTAGCTTTTTCTTTTTTGCTTTCCCTAGACTTTTATCAAGATAAACGACATCGCGGATGCACTATTCTTATTTCAAATACAAATAAAAATAATATTTGAAAAGGGATTTATAAGCTAATCTAATACAAATTAAATGATTAAAAAAAAAAGACAAAAAGGGGGTTTGGGGGGAGGGAAAGCGCTGCACTAGCAGCTGGGAAGTTTTATTATTATTTCTTAGACGATCACAAAGAAATTTATATATATTTGCAATTGTGGCATGAGAGTCATCCGTGACATTAGGGAGGGATAAAATTCCATTTTATTAATCAAAATATAAGCAGATAAAAGTAAAAAGAACATGTTTCATAAGTAGACCATTGGACGTTTGACCAGTTTAATTTACAGATCTCAAGATAATGAGTGAGTTCTTTTGATATAATTTAAGGGAGATAAAATCTTCATGTGAACCATTTGTTTCTAAAAACGGATAATATGAAGGGATGTACATTGTTGTATATAATTAAGATACCTAACTTTCATTTTGCTGCTCGATATAAGAAGCATATACTTTTTTTTTGGAATTAAATGAGATTATTGCTCATATTACAACTCATATTACATGAGACTACAACTGATATTTACAATTAGATAATTACTGAGACTAGACATTAAATCTTATATAGTACTGTCTAGATTTTTACTCTCTCTAATATTCAAAAGACGTCAATCCACTCGCATTTGAAAAGGGAGAAGATTGTCTTCACTCAAATTTAAGGAAGGAAATTAAACCCCCACAATAAGGATTCGAACCACTACTCTCACGCTTGTGAGGGGGAAGCAGATACTTTTTAAAACAGTTGTTTTAGTCTTTTACAATAATTAAGTCCTATGCAACAAAACTCTAATGATTTTGTAAATTAGAATTCTATAACCCTTAAGGGAATCAAATGGTTCATAAGATAAATAAGTTACTGTAACACAAAAAATTCTCACATTCACATCATTATTGATTATATTATGGTGCGTATCGATCTCTATAACTATATGCATGTTACTAGAATACTTTTTTTTTTTTTGGGGACCATCGCCGGTTTCTTTAATTATCAAGAACAAACAGAAGGAGAAAAGTTAACTAGGCAATCCAAATCAAAAGTAACATAATCTACAAATTTTGGTTTGCGTTAATTAGAATACAAGAATGAAGGGTCATATATCATTTTCATCCTTCTTTGTCCGGTGGCCCTCTACAGTGTTTTCGTTGGACCGCAGCAAGAAACTCGTAGAGGACAGTTGCTAAAATACAAAAAAGAAAAAAAAAAAAAAGATACCACCATTAGCCATCTTTTCCCACGACTGACATTAATATTAATGGCATCATCTTTCATATTGAATGTTACAACCGCGCAATTGGATTCATTTTGTTTCACGTAGATAGCTAATTGGGGGGCCTCTTAATTAAATGCTGTGCCGTTTTAGTGTTGGTAAGTGTCAAAACGTTATTTTCGTTGATGTTTAGATCTAAAAATATTCGGGCCAGTATTTAATATGACACTGATAATTGATAAGTGCCCCAGATACTGATATAGCTTTGGTAATTACTGCATATTTCAATTAATATTTTAGGCGATCATGCCCTTAGGCATATTTCATTCTTAAAGCTTCATCATATACATTAGATTCATTAAGTCTTTGATAATCAGTAAGTTCAATATAAAATTATTTCATTCAGGGCGATTATAAACGAATGCTTCACTAGCTAAGATGTGAGCATTTATCAAATAATCAAGGTCGGAGCCGTATGTGACATTCATCATAAACTATTTTAATGAATGATTAGCCAAAGGAAGAAGAAATTTTCTTTTTCTCTGAAGTTGAAAAAAATGTAAATAAATAGATTGGAGGGAGGACTGTGGAAGTCACGGCAAACGTGGGGCCAGGGGTAATGGATGTTGAATTGTTGATAGAGAGAGAGAAAATAGGGCTTTTTCAACAGGGCATTGCTGTGCCGTATCGTGTGTCTTCAGTGACATCTCCCTCTTCGCTTAGCAGCGCCTTGGGGTTACTTTTCTGCCTATTGGCTGACTCCCCAGCATTGAAGTTGATTAGCTTTATCCTTAGCTGCATTTGTTCTTCTCGATAGCCAGATAGCATGCCTGCTTTTCCTTATGAGTGGGTATAAAATTTGAAAATGAATGTTTTTAATTTTTAATTTTTTTTTTAATTCATCTTACGTTGAGAAACGGAGAAAGAGAAGAGGGCCTGTGGGGCTACTTAGTGATGTGACCTAGATGTCGTGGTCGAAACGAAGTGGAAAATGGTCACGTGGGTACTGGGAGGTGCCTCTGTTTTACAAGTAGAGGGCAAAACGCGGAATTAGCTATAACAAGAATAATAATAAGGGTTTTCTAAGTTACATTTTTTTTTGTAACTTATAATTTAATTAAAATACTTAAAAGATAAGTAAAATGAGAAGTGGATTAGATGGGTTTGCATGTAATTTGTATATTATTTTAAGAGTAATGGTACTTATTTTAATTGGACTGTAAATTATAATAAATGTAACCTAACAAGGTCATAATAATAATAACAATAATAAGTAATAACAATTATAGAATAAGTTTTTTTTTTTTGTTACAAGAATTATTGAATAAGTTAACAGCCAAAAAAAAAATTTATTGAATAAGTTAAGCACCAATTGGAGTGTTTGATTTTTTCCACTGTTCCTTTCTGTGGGCATCAGTGTGTCTCTGACTCTAACTCTCACTCTTATTGGCCCTTAATTTTAGGATCCCTCCAATTATTTTACTTTCTCTTTTTTTTTTTATTGTCTAAAAAGAAAAAAGGTTTTTTCTAACGTCAATTCTCAAGTGCCCTTTCCACAAATGCACCACGTGGTCTTCTCTGAGATGTCTGAGGTGGACCTCTACTAGAAACAAACGTTTCAATAAACTAAACTCTCTCTTCCCCTTCCCCCAACTCTATTTATACCCTTTTTTTTTTCCTTCAGTTCATTTCTCCCCAAACTCACTCACCCTCCCTCTCTCTCTTCCTCTACTCTTTCTCTAAAGTCTAAACAACACGCCAAACACAAAACTCTCTCTCGAGTCTTGTGCCATACAGCCATGGCCGCTTTTACTACATCACCCAACTCTTGTAGTTGGGCTAAATCTCAAATTCTTAACCCATTCTCTTCATCTTTAGTCGGCATGGGCTTCCCATCGAAGTCCATAACGCTGACGAAGAAGCCCAATAAATCCTTGCAGGTACAGTCTGCTTTACACTCTCCTTCAGTCCTTCATTTCCCTAAACAGCCTTACCAAAATCCTGTAGTCACCAGACAGGACTCTTCAGCAAAAGCCAACAACAAGAGCGACAAAAGCCAACAACACCCGCGGCAATCACAATGGAATCCCCTCCAAAGAGCTGCTGCCATGGCCTTGGACATAGCAGAGAACGCGTTGGTCTCACGCGAGCGCCAACACCGACTTCCCAAAACAGCCGACCCACGTGTCCAAATTGGCGGTAACTTTGCTCCGGTGCCGGAACGGCCCGTCCGGCATGGTCTCCCGGTCACTGGTGCCATCCCTGAATGCATCAACGGCGTTTACCTCCGCAACGGTGCCAACCCATTATTCGAGCCGGTTGCCGGTCACCATTTCTTTGACGGTGACGGCATGGTCCATGCAGTCACCATTGATAACGGAAGCGCAAGCTACGCTTGTCGTTTCACAGAGACACAAAGATTAATGCAGGAGAGAGAATTAGGGCGCCCTGTTTTTCCAAAAGCAATAGGCGAGTTACACGGACACAATGGTATTGGGCGTCTCTTGCTTTTCTACGCAAGAGGATTGTTTGGACTCGTTGATCATAAACAAGGCACTGGCGTGGCCAACGCTGGCTTAGTTTACTTCAATAACAGGCTTTTAGCCATGTCCGAAGATGATCTCCCATACCAAGTACGCATCACTCCTTGTGGGGATCTTGAAACCGTTGGGCGTTACAATTTTAACCACCAACTTAAGTCAACAATGATAGCTCATCCGAAAGTTGATCCCGTATCAAAGGAGCTTTTTGCTTTGAGTTATGATGTTGTTCAAAAGCCTTATTTAAAGTACTTTAGATTTTCTGCTGATGGAGAAAAATCACCCGACGTGGAGATTCATCTGCCAGTGCCCACCATGATGCACGATTTCGCTATCACTGAGAATTTTGTGGTGATCCCGGACCAACAAGTCGTTTTCAAGCTCCAAGAAATGATAACCGGTGGCTCTCCGGTGATTTATGACAAGAACAAGAAGTCCCGGTTCGGGATTCTTGCAAAGAATGCTAAAGATTCTAATGACATCATCTGGATTGAATCCCCGGACACGTTCTGCTTTCACTTGTGGAACGCTTGGGAGGAGCCGGAAACTGATGAAGTCGTCGTCATTGGATCATGCATGACACCCGCTGACTCAATTTTCAACGAATGTGACGAGAGTCTGAAGAGTGTTTTGTCCGAAATTCGGCTCAATTTAAAGACCGGTAAGTCCACGCGCCGCCCGATTCTTTCGGAGCCTGATCAAGTGAACTTGGAGGCTGGGATGGTGAATCGCAACAGCCTTGGTAGAAAAACCCAGTTCGCTTATCTAGCCATTGCGGAGCCGTGGCCTAAAGTTTCAGGTTTTGCTAAAGTGGATCTTTCTTCAGGAGAGGTAAAAAAGTATTTTTACGGCGATAATAAATATGGCGGCGAGCCATTTTTCTTGCCAAGAGATGCTAATAATTCTGAAAATGAAGACGATGGTTATATTCTTGCATTTGTTCACGACGAGAAGACTTGGAAATCGGAGCTGCAAATTGTGAATGCCATGAATTTACAGCTTCAAGCTTCGATTAAGTTACCTTCGAGAGTACCATACGGTTTTCATGGAACTTTTGTCGACTCCAAGGACTTGGTGAATCAAGCATAAGCACGATGGGCGAGGGTTTTTCTTGTTTGTAAGTTAATTTTGTGAGAAGAGACGAATTTACATGGGAGAATTTTACCAGAGGGATGCATGCTTTAGAAGAGGACAGGTCCCCGGATTCTCCTGGACATTTGTTTGAAAAAAAAAAAAAATTACGTACCTCTTGTTTCTCTTAGGTCTGTTACAGGATTATTAGCTATACTAGGTTTTAAGGAAGCAAGCTTGTAGCTTTTGTCTTGTAGGTAGAACTCGAGCTCAGCTGGTTTCTCGTTAGTTTAATTTGTATTTTTACTCTGTCGTGTTCTGTGAAGGGAGGAGACACTCTCTCTCGGTTTCACTGTCTTGAATTGATCAATTAAGAAGACACTTCCTCTCTTTTACTTGTATTTTCGTAGATAATTAATAGATATTTACGGTTTATATATTATATTATCTATATACTCTATAGCCTTTTCATTCCCTCTTTCCATGTTATGCCTTAGAAATACTAGGCACCCTGGATTTTAGTTCTACTTAATATGGATTTTGTTCATTAGATGTGATTAAATAATTTTAAAAATTATGAAATTCATCATTTAATAAATGAGTAACATATAATATTGAAATTCAAACGTTAATATCCCTAAAGTTATTGTAAAGATAAATATTATCATGCTGCTTTTCTGTTTATTCTTTCATATTATTTTTTAATTATATTACAATCTATTAATTTTTATAGTTTTTAAATTGACTTTAACTTGTGATAAATTTGTGATATCATAGCCTGGATAATTTAATCATATTGCTTGCATTTCTTTATAGTTAGAAGTCCATCAAACCCTCTAAACTGTGATATCTAACTATTCAGTGGTCACCTCCAATGGGTTTTTTTTTTTTTTTAAACCTTGCAAGAGGAAGTTACATGTGAGCAGTTAAACGAGTATGTTAAAAACAAGGAGGTTATCAGTTATTCTCTATTGAAATCGGTATATCATTTATTCTCCTATTGTTTTTATAATATCCAATATTCTAGTGACACCATAATTTTACAGTATTACTCTTATTTTCAAATGTATTTTTTTTTGTTCATATTGATTATAAATTTAATAAATCATATAAATTAAAATTAAAATTAAAATCAAAATAAAGAGATTCAAATACTAAAGACAAGAAATATAATTTTTTGTGTGAATAAAAAATTACTAATAATACATTTTTCTTTTACATTTTATTATTTTTAAAAAAAAATTTTCATAATGACTATTATTTTATATTCCCAAGATAGATTATTAAATAAATGACCCATTCACCCCTTTTTTCCTTAAATTTTTATTTTGAGAGGTTTCTAAATATTGTGAAGATAGTATGGAGACAAATAGTATATATTGCTTTTAATAGGGGAGAAACTAATAATCTCTTGTTGAAAATGTTTGGTAACTAACAGCAAGAAAATAACAAACTAAATCATGAATTAGAATTATAAGTCGAAAATAAATTAATTATACTATTACAACAACGAATAAATACGGTTCTTATAGGGATCTAAATTTTTTTTTTAAAAGAAAAATAAAAAATTAATAGCCATTCTTTGAATTATATGATCTATAAAAATTGGCTTTATAAGAAAGTGAAAAGAATATTTTGACAATCATCTCCACCTATTTAATAATTTGAGTCTTCCTAAGTTACAATTATTATAAACTAACAGCAAGTAGCAACACCCACTGGCTCTGACCCTTTTCTCATTTTTGCATATTTTTTACAGGCTGTTAGGTTACGTCAACGTGTAAAATTCTGATAACATTCTTTGGATCACATGGACAAGTAAAGTTAATCATTACATGGAGGAAGAAATTAAGTACGTGTAACGCATGAAAATATGCTGTGTGAGTCATTGAAAAACAAGATTAAAATATTGCACATGAATTTAATCCATACAAGGAGCAACATAATTATGGCATTTATCTGACTAACAGTCGTGATTATCACGGGAATATTTGAAATAGAATAAGGGGGGAAAGTAAGAAAGAGAAAAGCCGAGGCAAAAGTCAAAACTCGAATGCCCACCAAGTAAAAAGTGAATGAAACGCAGTCAAACAACTGCGTGCGGTCTTGCCGGTGAATGATGATCAACCAAAGCAGGAGAAGTGACTCTTGCCACGTCGCCCCCACGGCCACTGCCACTGAGGATGACGGAACTCTTTTGGTACCAAGAAGCACGCCGGTGAAAGATGCAGCTGCAATTTCAAGGAAATTAAAGGCGTTCATTTTTTCGCAAGCATTTGAATTCTGATATTCATATATTCCTCTTTGGTTTTCTTCTTCCCTTTTTTTTTTTTTTCTTTTTTAATAATTTGAAAGCAGTTATTTTCTGATGGGAGAAAAGAATAGGCTTTACCAAAT
The DNA here is from genome assembly GCA_030449075.1 of Murraya paniculata. NCBI lineage: Eukaryota > Viridiplantae > Streptophyta > Magnoliopsida > Sapindales > Rutaceae > Murraya > Murraya paniculata. The sequence continues at coordinate 2,858,980 of JAEVFN010000005.1, forward strand.
ATAATATCAAAAGTTTCTTCCATGTGAATATATCCTTATTAAATTACAAATTAAATTATGACCGTAAATTTATACAAGCGTGTATATATATAGTTATAATTAAATTTATATTTTTGCATGATGTGAATATTCATCAGAGGCTAACTACAAAACATTGGAAGCTTAAGTTATACATATATATATTCGTATCATGTACACAGTACCATAGTAATTTTGTTAGATAAAGATCAATAATAGCTATTGATGCCAGTTTTAAGAAAAAATATTGTGTTTGCTACATGGAAGGGGAGTAGATTTTATTAATTTTTTAATATTAAATTTAGTAGGTTCTAAAATAAAATTTAATTAGTGATCCTGTTTTTTTTAGCACCATTAGACTGACAGTTTTACATAAGTGTTTTTCTAATTTTAAACATATGTCCTATAGTTTTTTTTTTTTTTTTTTGTTTAAAGACTAAATGAACAACATATAACCATCTTAGTAACAATTATTGAAGTTAACATAAAAAATAATTTGTGAAGAGGAAATTGGGTTATTATATTCTAAATAAAAAAGAAAAAAAAAACATAAAAACTACTTTTAAAAGTTGTTTTCATTTGTACACAACAAAGAGACAAATTGTAGTCTCCTTCGAGGTACAAAAGTAATCTGGTTCACGTGCAAGAAGAAACCAACCACATTAAAAACGAATCACACGACAATAAGGGCATGCATGATGTTGAATGCTTGGTACATGGTGGTAATAGTGTTGTGGCAGCAGTAAACTCAACTCCACGAACGACAGTTCTTTCTTGATAATCATATAACTCACATCAAACACAAAAACAATAGTAATAACTCAAAATATAATTTAGTTGTCAAACTTTTTGAATTATTGAATGTCAGTCACATAATAATAATAATAATAGCAGTAAACTCAACTCCACAAACTACAACTCTTTCTTGATAATCATATGATTTACATCAACAAAAAATAATACTCATAATCCAAATATAATTTAATTTTCAAACTTTTTGAATTATTGAATCTTACTCGTATATTGACGTAAATCACATAATTATATAACTTAAACGACACTATTCTTTCAAAATTCAGGAAAGAAAAAAAGAAATAATAATGTAATGTTCTGATTTTGCCGCAGAATCAATCTTGGCCATAACTTTTGAAAAGATGTTTCGTGGGCTATGACAGTTACATGTTCACTAAGAGAGCAATTAATGCAAAGTGGGTAAGGGAAAGGGGGCATAATGTCCCACTAACCTTCATCGCAGGTTTTTCCCAAAAGAAAAAAAAAATGTCTAGTCTCTTTCTTTATTCACCAAAGGATCGTACAAAACAAAGACTAACTAAAGCCATAGACTGACTTTCTTTTCTCTTTCTCCTTTCTTTTTGTAAGTTGTAACAATTAAGCTATTTAGCAAGGAGTAAGCTCACTTTTTTTTTTCTCTTCTAATTTCTTTTTATTTTTAAATTTAATTAAGATTAGCTTAATTATGAAAAAAAATATAAAAAACTGACTTGATTCTCAACGTTAAAATTTAAAACTCGCTTTTAATTACACATTTAACAAGGAGAGACCAAAAGAGAAAAACGATAAAAATAAGGAGGGGATCCTTGCCTTTTAATTTAGTGCTCATTTCCACATACCTCTGCATTTTTCATCATAAATTTCCATGCAAAAATTGCTAAAAATACATAGAATTTCTTTACTTAAAACTATTATATATATTTACCTCAAAATATATTAACATTACTGAGACGTCAATAAGGACAAACCCAGATCTATTAATAACTTAAATTTATGTATATTCTAATTAGGGAACTACAACCCACAATTTCATTTTTTAGGGCTTGAGTTACCACTGCGGCATTAAACACATAAGATTTTCTGTAGAATAGGTCTCAGTGATTCGAACCATTCCTCTTAAAATGACATTTTGATATTTATCTAACCATTGACTAGAATGATGATTTTAAAAAGGTTTGGTACAAGAAGTGATATACGACATATAAACTCTTTTAGTTGCAACGCTATTGGTAAGGATTGTTTGACTGTGATCTTTTTATTCACTATCATTCTATTAACTAACTGTAATCTTCTCATTTTAGAAGGGAAACATAGGATTCCCTAATTAAGTGGAATAATATTTTCAGGGAGATTGTTAGTTTCACTTATTTAAATTAATATATATCACTTATTTCCCTACTCTATTTTTGTAATACTATTTTTATAATAGTCAACGACCATGGCACCATAATTTTACAATATCAACCTTATTTTTAAATACATTTTTATTCATATATATATTATTAATTAAATAAATTATATAAATAGAAATTTAAGTACTAAAAATATGAAATTTTTCTTATATTTTTTTTTTGTTCTTTTAAACATCTTTTTTTTTATGATAAATTCATATTTTATATTCTCAAAATAAAGTATCAAAACAAATGATCTGTTTATGGTTCTTTTCGTTTAGATTCTTTATGTTAGGAGTTATTAACTATTATGAAAAGAGCATGGGATATGTGATAAATATTATTTTAGTAGAGAAAAAGTGGCAAATCTCCCTAATATTTATTTATAGTAGTAAAAGATAATGATAGTTAATAGGAAATGCCTCAGTGGTGGCAGTGCTTTGAACAATTATAAAAATGAAGAATCATGAGCAACAAATTATATAATGTTTCGAAACAGCAGTGAAGGCCGTCATGGTCAGTCGCTGTTGTTTTATCATAATGGCAATAACAATTAATTAGATTTATCACGATCATTAATTTAATAAACATTAGGAGCATGTTGAACAATTAATGGTTTAACTAGAAATGTTTAAAAGAATCTGTCGCCTGTTCGAGAAATCAATTTCTAATTATAATAGTTTAAGCTTTAAGGGGCGCAGTCAATTAATTAACTCTTTCAGACAAATGTCTTTATTAGACAGCAATGCTTTTCATTCGTGTATCAAACTTGTTATGGTGACATGCGCCAAGAATAAGGCGCAATTGGGCAGCGAACAAAATAGGCCACGGCTGACTACTGTGGAAAAACACAAGGAGCTATCTTTGATCATATATATGGTTCATTGGCTGGTCCATGTTTCTGCTTCGTTAACGAATCCACACATACGTATATGGTCCCTCAGATCCTCATTGGTCCGTCAACATAAAAGTTGAGTCAATAAATTTTCTGTAGCACCTTTAGTTTGAAAAAGATAGGCGACCAACTGCATATATCGATCATTTATACATTTTGAGAAAAGGCTCGAGCACTGAAAGCAGATTGGTTTCTCATATGAGTTTCTACTTTCTACGTAGCATATAGCCGACCGCTAGGTCCATTGCCCACTTACTATTTCTATATATGTGATCATGTGCGTCATTAATCAATTAATTGCTACAGACATTGCGCGTCGTAGAAAATGTCTTCTTTTGATATTACCAGCACAATTGGTGGACTCATACGCCATCCATGTGGGTGCAACATAAAGAAAAATAGATAAATTTTTGAGTTCTAAATGAAATTTAATTTATGTCTTCAAAGGTTTTAGGTTTGAGTTATACATTTACTCAACGTTTAGTTAGCATATAAGTACTGTTCAAATCTTGTGAATTGGAATTTTTTCTAGTGACAGTATTTGTTGTTCGGAATTTTTTGTTGTGAGCTTTTTATCCATTGCAGGCACAACAGAAAAGAATGATTCAGCTTTGTTAAGCAAAGGCTAGCACTTTATTTGTAGTTTTTCACCACCCAAAGAAATAAATTTAAATAGCTTTATTTGCATTTAATTTACTTTCACATGCCAGCTTCTGAAATTTTCGTGGAACCATGTCATTGGCAATTGGATTTCTTATAAAAGTTACCATTAATACTTTGACTCGAGGGGCAAGCATGTATACAGTCACAGGCTAATTCTGTCGCATTTCCTTGGAAATTTAGTTTTGCATGCATTAAATTTAGTATGACTTGAATGACACTTGCAGACAGCTGGTTCGAGAAATTGTGTCCTCGAACTCATACTAAATCCAACTGTCGTTCAAGTCCAAATTAAATACTTAATCTTCTTCAAGAAAAAAAAATCATGGAAAAAGACTCTAAAAATTTAACAAACTGGACAGATAGATTTTATTTACCTAAATTCTTTTTTATTAGTTGATTGTGAGTGCTTATATAGAGTTGATAAGTATACACTAATGCGTACTATAATGTTATTATCTCTATTTAAATATAAAGTTGTGCTTCACATCTCAAATTTTTTATCTTAAAAATTATCTCAAATGACGTAGCGTTCATCAATTGGTTGGTGAAGATAACACAGTTAATTCACTTAGATTTTGTAATAAATTATCAACTAATAAATGAATAAAATATCATTTGAAATTAAATTTAAGATAAAAAATTTAAAATATTTATTACTACTCTTAAATATAATAGACATAAATATTAACAAGAAAATAATTTGAATATTTATTTTCTATAATAAAATCTAACCGTCTATTTAAACAAATCTTTTAAGAGTATTAGGTACCACCGATCGTAGCAATAAATAACAAGTACTAGAAACATTTACCCTCTTCAGCCCCAGAGTAAGCAAAATCCAAGAAAATAAAAGAGAGCAAGAACATGGAAGAAAAGCAGTCCACGTAATTTCGTTTTCTTCTCTTCGTCAAATTAAAATGATGTAAGAAGATGGTCGTGTCAGAGTCCGACAACGGCCGCCATTGGTTGGCAGGTGTTGTTTCGTCCTGACAAAAGGCCGAAATCTCAGTAACATGGGCGTGTCTCATTAGTGCGGCGGACACGTCTCCGCTTCGCATTGAAATAAATTGCAAATTGAGATTTAATTTTGTTCAAGAAAGTGGAGAGAGCACACGTTTGATGATCACTTTGTATAAATTTTGGTCCTGAAGAAAAGAGTTTCATCATCTGAATCCTGAAACCTGTGGACCATGACGAGTGAAATGATGCAAACTTCTGTAAATTTAATAAGAGGATAAATGATTTGAGGTCTTCCGAGCACATACATTATAAAATTTACAATGCTTTGTTTAGTTGATAAACAATGATATTGTAAAAGCAACTTGCATTTACAAGATGACACACCGTTCTTTCTTATGTCATCTTCACACTTACCGAACTCCACTCATACTCAGTGTCTCCTAATGAAACATCAGCCTCTTCATTAGTTAATAAGTAATGTTAGTGTTTTAATTTAGTTGCACTTTGGAACCTTGGAGGGAGAGGTGGTGGGAAGTGGCCACTACCACTTTTTCCACTTCCATTGGATGGATAGGTATCAATTTTCCACTGTGTTCTAAGGATAAGAAAAAATAAAATGGAGGAAATAATTAAGTTCTTAGTTCCAGAACCTTGTCTTTTTAATTGGAGGGCTTTGACAAAACACCGAGGCAAGTACAATAAAATATACAAACGAAATACCAAAAGTGTGCCTTGCTTGTAGTCGGTCAAACATTACTTTAATATAATTATCCTCATCAAAACATTATGCCGTTTAGTAACACATATATAAACTGTCACTGCATATAATTTTGTTAAAAAATTATCTTTGGAGAATGATATGTACATGGTGGTCTATTTTGATTGTTGATGACAAAACCAACTTAAGTAGTTACTTACAATCTTTCAACCATTTAGGTTTGGCGGTTGGATAATTCCAAATGAGTGTTTCTTTAGTTAGGACGTCAAGGCATTTAAATAGGCCCTTAAACTTGAAACTTGAGGTTAATTAGATCTCATTAGCATCATTTAATTAATTACTTGAGATATTTTATCTTTCAAGTTTTTTGACACTATCATCTACTTATAATTATAAACCATTTTTTATCTCCTTATTAGATGCTACTTTGGCAATCTTTAAATTTTTTAAGGACTACTGTATATCTTTCTGAGGAGTTATTATTATTTCATAGATAGATAACGGAAACGAAAAGTGCCAAAACAAACATTAATTAATAAGTTTAGTGTCAATTGCAACCTCTAAAAACATTTTGCTAATATAATGTTTGTTACGATAACTCATGGAAGATCATTAAGTTTTAGAGGCCCATTAATTGGGACACATATTAATGATGGTGTGATAGCTAGGCTATGTTCATGTACTTATTATATAAGAAACACATACGGTACTATGTTTCGAGCGACATTTTCTTGCCATTTTCGGATATTCCCCAACATTTTTGTCATGATATATGAGAACTAAGGTAAGGTTGATCGAGGAGCACCATAGACTTTCTCCATTTCTTAATCCGAGTCTGAAAAATTCACGTGTATTTTTCGACCAAAATCATGATAATGTCCATTTATACTTGTGTTAAAATCTAAAGCACGTATCTCTTTCTCCCTTTCTTAGCACAAGTCTCAAAAATTTTGTTCCATGGGTCCATTGTAAATGGTGTGTGGTTGAGTTTTATCTACTTTTATGTTTATTTATCTCTAATCACTAACATACATTATGCTCAGAAGAAGCTTCTACCCTCAAAGAATCGTGGTCACAATGTATTTGAAAATAAAGGCACATAAGCCCGAGCATCTGTATTTCCCGTTTTAGTGTTGAACTCCAGCATTCATTGATAAGAAAAGAAATTTTACCAGCTCATGTTTTGTTTATGATAAATTAATTAGATCGAATAGTTTTTTGACCGAGATTCGAGTAATATACAGTATTAGATACTACGTAAATCCCGACTTCATCTGATAAATATATGTTCGGACCAGGATCCTCTCCTGATCTGAGCATTATCTGAGCAAATTTTATTGATGGGTAATAAATTAAAAAGAAAAAGTTGTTGAATCCTAACCATACACTATTATTAAAATACATGTGGCAAAAGATCTGTAAAAGATCATGCATGCTCAGATCAGGAGAGAATCCCAATCCTATATGTTCACCACGTCAATAAAGTCCTAGTTTTATAATTGATCTGAAAATTGCTCTTAATTTTCCTCACGATCAACAGGGTCCATTATCGATAGAACTTTTTCATTAATTTCTGCATCTCAAACAACGACTTAACATAATAACTACACTGCTCGATCTCTCCGTTTCCCAAGCAAGGTGAATGAGGTGTGTGCAGGCAATTTCAAGCCACAAATTTCTTTTTTCTTCATAAACAGCCCCCAGAATTCTACAATCCGATGTCACCGAAAGAATGCACATTCAAAACCACGTACTTTTGAACCTTTTACTATATAATTGTAAAACAACTTAAACGTAGTATCAGCACATAGTCTTTTTCAGTGAAACCTGCCACATCAATATGAATATGATATCACAACCTCAGTCTTAAAGATGACACCATGGTCGGTAACAAAATCATATTTAATTAATAGGTAATAACTTGGTCATCACTTTGTATGAAACCCCAGCATCATCATCTCATGGGTAACTAATATTAAATATATGCCCCAATATGTCCAGTCATCAAAAGATTTTCCCAAGGGCTTGGAGATCAAAACATGTGTGCAAGCAAATGTACAAGTGAACTATGCATGTGTGATGTGTCGAGAAAATTTTAGGTCACGTATCTTGAGTCTAATGGTTCCCATATTTCGGTTGGTTATACACTCTGTTTGCTATAAAACAAGGACATTGACGTTTGCATGGAGGCCTTAATTCTTTGCCCTTTCAAGCTCCTTCAAGCCAAGTTTCTACGAACTTAACTACCCGCAATAAAAGGTCCTGCAATATTGGCACCGTGTCCGTGACCAAACTTCCGAAATTGTTGGGCAATGAGGCAACGGGAACGAGCTATTGTCACCACAGATGAATAGGATTAATTAGAAGGTTTCTTTTCATTCTCTCCGTGCACGTCATGTATTATCATCTCGGGTCTCATTTTTACTCAAATTTATTTCAGATTTAAATAATCTTTTTGACACATATACTTTATTACTTATTCTTCTAACAAGTAAGGATTATCTCATGATCTCAACTCTTTTAAGTTTAATTGTACATATTATCTGTCACTCGTGCTTTCATGACTTAAGATGTAACTACTTTTATTATCTAATTAATAACTACCGTTCAGAAGCTCCTTTTTTTTTTTTTTGGAATTACATTAGGATATTCTACTAACATTTTACAATCATAATAAATTTTATTAGAATGCCAATGCTAGCAGGTGCAATTCAAATGTTTGACCTCAAAACAAACTAGATATATTTTTAAATATCTTGACACAAATCAACCATTGATACACATGAGGCATTGAAACCTCTGCCGACATTTAGGGTGAGAATGGAAGTAGCTTATCCCAAGGTTATTGGGTGATTTCCATCAATATTCCATGTAATAAAGGAAACTTTCAAACTTTGGGTGCTCCTTCGAATCTTCTAACCATAAAATGGTAATTAACTTATATCTGAACTGGATTCCTGGCAAGAGATCAAAGCAAACTGTTAATATATATCGTTTTCATTACTTTGAATTTTGACATCCACATTAATGATTAAAATATTATTAATAAATGAGAAAAAAGGATGCATAAATACTATATAGAAAGAGAGAGAGAGAGAGAAAGAAGAAAATAGTAAATAAAAAAAAAAGGAACTCTCGAGACTCCGTACTTCATTTACCAAAAGAATGACCAGATACAAAGAAAAATTCGAGCCATTAACGATCACAGCTGGGACCCGTACTTGATCTACCAAAAATCAGGAGAAACGGACGCATGCAGAGAGGAGAGAATAGCACAGGCACACACTTGTTAACAAGAACTGTCCGAATGAATTAAATAATTGATTTACATGTCAGTGGCTCTTCGAGCAATAGTTAGGCCAAACGAAAATCTGTACACGAAAATCTATACCCACGTTAGGCAGCTACCTCATATAAAGGGACCCCATTTTGTGACTATTAATAAATCTCTATCATCTACACCATCTGTAGGGTTATATCTTATAATTCTCAATACCAGGAAAACCTTCGTGTACGTGTAAGAGATATATGACTTGCACAGGTGGATTCTCTGTTGGCAATTTTTCTTTTCTTTTCTTTTCTTTTTTATCAGATTGCATGTGGAATTGCTTATTTATGAGTTGTCTATGAGCAACATTTCATGACTAATTAGGTTTCTTTGGAAGTTAGAGAATTGGAGAAAATATTAATTATCCATTCATGGCGTCTGAATTGGCAATTGATGAATCTTATAAAATTCGGATTGGCTAGGTTAGAAGAAGGGGACTGCGCCTATGTTCAAGTTATTAGGAATGTTGTCCCACATTAGCTAACACTGAATCTTTGGTTAAATATATGACGAACATTCACTTTTTATCCTTATGCAATAATTTGGCTTCTTTTTTTACCTGATAATTAAGAACTTGATGGTATTGTAGTATCAAACAGCTCTAAGGATTAATCGTAAGGGCGAACTTTATCTTCTTTATAGTATTCTTTTAAAATTTTTTTGTAAGGCTTGCACAATCCACATATTGAGCTCGGTTTTCAATATGAGTAAAGTCAATGAATTACTATATGGTATCAAAATTAAATTTACTCAAAAATGAGCTCACATTATATATGATGCACGGTGAGAGATTTTCCCCCCCTTCTATGGCATTTGTAATCAAGAAACCATGCGAATCAGTTATAAAAGTTGAATCTACAATAGCCGTAGATTCGCCTGATCAAAGTTAGGTCAACTTTCACATTCCCAAGTGGTTAAATTCTTTTGAAATTCTAATGATTGAGGTTGATTTTTTTTTTAATCAAAGAAAATAAAAATAAGTAAATAACATAAAGATTTGACAAACTCATTCTGGAACAATCATAGAAAGTTAGAAACGCCAAAAAAAGAACCCATATATAAAAAAAATGGCCAACTCCAAATTCTTTAATTAATTTTGATCTCAATTCTCATATTATAAATAACAACAACAACAACAGACACTGCAGTCCCACAGCGGCCCCAGTACGTCCCCACCGGGCAATTCCCAAATTTCCGCCGCTATGCCTTCAATTTGCTGAGAATGCATTTATAAGAAGACGCCACAGTCCCACAAAGTGGCTCTATTATCTCCATAGAGCATACATTGATTAAACTATATTTTGCGTATCATCAATATACATTAATTTTTAACACACGTACAGGCCACAATTTTACCACATTAAAATTTGATTCCTCGTGGATTTACTATTATTTCCATCGTGGACGTTGGAAATTATCGATCAGAAACATATTTGAAAAAAATGCTTGCTATAGAGTACACAGAGTTAATGCACTTGGCCTAATTGATCGTTTGACCTGTTCTGTTGCTCAGCTGGGCGGGAAGCAGTGAGTTGCTACAGGTCGGTTTGGTGTTTGCAGAGAATCCAGCATGGTCGTTATAGTATTTAAATCACACACATGCACACAAAGAAATGTCAAGAAAACATGTTAAAGCATGTTTGTGGCAGGTTGCTATCGGTAATAAATAAGCTTTATTTATATGTGTGAGATTATAATTAGTCTTCTACCAAGTGTAACAAATTAACTATGAATTTTGTTAATTAATCTTGGATTAAAACGATTTAAGGGCAGACTTATTATAAGCGAAATCCATTAAGGGATTAATTACTATGACGAATAATTTGATTGTTATATATCAATAGCCGATCCTCTCCTTTTGTTGTCTCTTTTTCTGTTGTCTTTTTCTTAGCGCATGTGTATATAATTCGTGAGATGCATTTCAATAGATGAATAATTCAAATATCATAGGCCAATTTCCATGGCCACGGCAAAAAAGTGTGGACAAAAGAACATGAAAAATTCATATTAAAGAAATAACTTTGGCCAAATCCACATATTCTTATCAGATTCCACATGGGTAAATTCAAAAGCATATACTAAGACAACAGAATAGACAAATCATATCCTTGAAGGATTCTTGTCCTGGAAGCGAAATCATAAAAAAGCACTTTTTACAAAACTTTGCTTGTTATGTTCATGAACTTTGATAGTTTAACCTACCATTGATCCCATGACTTGCTGGAATCAGGGAACAAACAGCCGGCGAGCTAGTTGTAAAGCGTTTCCAACTTGCATGAACACACCATCGTTCTCGTTCTAACACAAAACCAGTCACAGTGCCAATAAACTAGAGCTAATGGACATGTTGGTCCATGTTTCTGAGTTCGGAAACAAACCTATCAGTAAGCTATCCAAAAGGAATTGCTGCATTTGGGTCTCAGCGAAGCAAACCATGTATGTCTGTGTTTAAGCTTTAGAAGGATTTGCTGCATGTTCTTAAGAAAAAGAAATCTCGCAGAGATTATACATTTAATTAACAATGCGGCAAACTTCAGACACAAGAAAATGACCTTTCCTTTCTGATAAGACAATCCACTGATAAATCGATTTGATTCCATGTGTTTCTTCACAATTTTACAACATCATTCCTGTAACTGGTTCGATTCGAAATCAATGCTTTGATGTCGCTTAGCTGTTTTCAGTGAGCAATGGAAACTGACCTACCAAATGCAACAAGCGTACTAGCTAGGAACAAAAAATTACCATGTTCGGGGATGAATCACTCACTTGCCCAGCAGAAGCACCTATTAACATAAAGCATGTACAGCTATGAAAACCCACTTATCTACTCATGCACTTGGAGAGCAACAATGATGGGAACATAGCTTTAAACATGATAATTAATATTTCAAATAGAAACCGCAAAATGGAGAAGGTAAAACAAAACAAAAACAATTTTTGTTTCAACTTGCAATAATACAATGTCTTTATGATAATTTTACATGTGCGTGCACATATAATTGGTGAGTTAGGTGGCTCGCTCTACTTGTTAGATGGGCTTGGGCTGTCAGCGTTTGAAACTCATCATGTATCTCCCTTTTTCGGATATTTGCTTTTAGTCCTCGTTCCTACTACATGCCAGACACAAATTCTTGAACGCGGAGAGACACTTTTTTGTTTTTCTTTTTAATTTTTCATCCTTCTTCTGCCTCACTTGCATCTGCTGGGGTTATCCCGCATCAACTCAACTGTGAAAGAAGCTAGTGGTGACTTTATAAGTGTGAGGGAAAGCCTCGTCTCTTGAGTTAACTTTTAAGGTTGAGAGAGGCTTAAGACCACCTAACATTAGTTATCTACATCAATTGTGGAAATGACTTGTTGTGATTTCATAAGTATGAGGGAAAGCCTCCCCTCTTGAGCTAGTCGGTTGTGACTTTATAAGTGTGAGGAAAATCCTCACCTTTTAAGCTAGTCGGTTATGACTTTATAAGTGTGAGGAAAATCCTCACCTTTTGATCTAGTCGGTTATGGAAAGTGTTGGTGGCGACTTTGTAAGTGTGAAAAAAAAAAATCTCACCTATTAAGCTAGTTTTTGGGATTGAGAAAGAGATTGAAGACCACCTAACAGCATCTTGTTTCACTAGAACATGGCTCCAACAATTAAATATATATTCAGGGTTATATCAATGCGCAACTCATACCGTATATCTCTATCCTTTATAAAATTATAAAAAAACACATGCAATTATAATAGAAATTTAATTAAATCTTTATTATCATTTAGAATAAATTAATTATATTATAAACATACTATTATTACGTAATTTATTTCTTCATTATTTTAGTTCTATCAACAAAATTAATAATTTTATCATATATCAGAGTTTCACGATAATTTGATATAATTTAATTCATATTTATCATTTTATGAAATTTTCAATAACAATAGGACTTTGCTTACGAAAAATGGGCTGATGAGGAATTAAGAGGGTGGGAGGAGCATTAGTCGAGAATATCGATACGCAACAATTGGGTGGGCCCATAAAAGAGTTACGCTCGTCTATTAGCCCAAAACGATAGAAGTTAACTTCCTCTTTACTTTTTAGAAGCAAAACGTGCACTGGCCAGCAAGTTTCTGTATGTTGGAAAAAAAATCTGCCAATCAACATGAATCATTGGAGCAGAAACCAAAAGTACTGCATCAAGAAAACACTATACTAATGACGAATGCCCACGTTGGCTCTCAAATATTTAATAACAGATAGCACGCTAGCATTCTAACAACATGAAAGGTTACTTGGGTTTATCTCACTCTGATCACCATTCACCAGCATTGGGGTAGAGATGGTAATTCCAGGCCTACCGATAATTAAGCAAAAACAAGAAATCGTTATCACAGTGAACGAAACAAAAACAAACTTGACTTCATGAACATTTGCATGTTTTTATCACACAAAACTGCTAACAAACTTGCAAATAAATATTCCAAAAGCAAAGCAGCTGAGAATTAACACTGCATAGATAGATATGGTTATCATGCTTCGGTATTTGACAACTATTGGCAAAGCTGCTCAACTGCTGTCACAATCTGGGCAGGTTGAACCACAGTCCATTCCTCCAATGTCCCAGCATACGGAGTCGGCACGTCCTGTGATGATAAGCATACAATAGGAGCATCCAAGTAATCGTGGAAATTCTCACTGATAGCTGCAGTTAAACTAGCACCAATTCCACCAGTCCGCATGCACTCCTCCACAATCAGTACACGATGTGTCTTTTTAATTGAATTTCCAATGGTATAAAGATCAAATGGTTTCAATGACCTGATGTCAATAACCTCGGGATCATACCCTTTGTTTACCAAAGTTTTAGCAGCTTGCATCACATGATACCTCATTCGAGAATAGGTTAAAATAGTGACATGCTCCCCGGTCCTAACCATCTCAGCTTCCTCAAGATTACATATGTATTCCTCATCGGGAATCCTTTCCTTGAGGTTGTAAAGCAAAACATGCTCGAAAAGTATAACTGGGTTCTCACTTCGGATTGCAGCTTTCATCAAGCCCTTGGCATTGTATGGGGTCGAGCATGCCACCATTTGAATTCCGGGGATTGATTGAAAATATGACTCAAGACGTTGGGAATGCTCAGCTCCGAGTTGTCGGCCAACTCCACCTGGTCCGCGGATGACTATTGGTATGGTAAATTGGCCACCAGAAGTATAGTGGAGCATACCACAGTTGTTGGAGATCTGGTTGAAAGCTAAAAGAAGAAATCCCATGTTCATTCCTTCAACAATTGGCCTCAAGCCAGTCATGGCAGCCCCAATGCCCATACCAGTGAAGGAGTTCTCAGCAATAGGGGTGTCTAGAACCCTGAGATCCCCATACTTATCAGCCAGGCCTTTGGTCACTTTGTATGAACCCCCATAGTGACCAACATCTTCACCCATGACACATACACATGGATCTCTGTCCATTTCTTCTTCCAAGCCTTCTCGTAGAGCTTCAAAAAGTAAAAGTTCATGCCTGAGAAAATAATACAGAACTACTTAACTATACGCTCAATGAGTGTATATGGAAACATTACACTGGCACAAATTAATTAAGGATAATGGCTGCTAAAATGCTCTCAATGCCAGTCCATTCAGCCAATATATTCCCATTGAAGATTATTTTAGTTAACACCTAAACAAGACTCTCAGACGAAAAGATAACAGCAGAGTTATATAACACACACTTTAGAACAAATATTTATCCAGCTGATCAGGTTTTATATATAGATAACTTTGAATAACTAGGAAAATCAGCTGCACTGCACACATGGAAAAAGTTCAACATAGCTCCAGAAAAACCAAAGCCACAGACTAAGGAAAGAATAATTATTAGGCATTTAATGAGAAACATCAATTAAATGCAGAATCCCATAACAGTTAACCACTTTTTCTGTTAAATATCTTTACCTTGATCAATGCTAATCATGCAACAGACATTTTCTTTATTCTCTCTCTTTTTTTAACATAATGTCGACATGACAATATCCACCACTACCACCACCAAATGACAGACCCTTTTAGGTGGTAACAATTGGTCAGAAGTAAACATATAAGGCATACAGAGTATTGTATGGTAAAGAAATGTTTTGCATTGTAAATTCTTGAGATCAGTTTTATTTCCCAAATAAAACTGAGGTTTGAATAAATTAGAAGGCATACACAGTATTGTACCGTTCATATAACTAAAGGAAAAGGCATCAACCTTTTTTCGGACAGAATTCAACTGCTAAGTTTTCTTTCTACTTATGTCGAGAATTTCAAGACACTTCTTTTTTCTACCTAAACAAAAATGGGTTCTGGGCTAATACTGAAAATCCTGGATTCCTTTCTATTGTTAATGATTGTTCTGGTGAAGAAAGCCTAGTTTTCAGATAGATACTAGAATAGGAAATGCTCGTTCCCTAGCTGATCCTGGTTGTTATGAACAGTGTGTTCACTCTTTGTGAATCTCCCGCACTCTTAGTGCAATTAATTATCTTTGGCACCTGTATATTTAAGTAAAAGGGACTAAAAGAGACTGCTGGGAGTAAAGGTAGACCAAGACACATAATAATACAGTACATAAAGGAAAGCGAGAGTGAGTTAGCAATTAAACAAACACTTCCAGAGTTCAATGTCATCTTGAAATCATCACCAGTTCTTATATGATAGTGAATTTTAAATAAACAATATAACTTGCTAATAATTTTATAGTTAGAAAAGAAAGCTACTTCGAAGCATTAATGAAAACAATAATGGAATTAGACATTTACATATACAAGATACACACATGGAGTAAAAAGACAGAAAAAATGATTATAGAAAATTAGAAATTACACATTTAACTAAAGAAAAGAACTATACCCTGGCTTTGAAGCCGAAGTAGAAGCCGCCGAATCAGCCTTTGTCTAGTAAAATAAACGAAGTAAATTCAGAACCAAAAAGTAATTAAAATTTAAAATAAAATATAATAAACCGAAAGCAATGAAGCATTAACTGCAACTGCATTAGTGATCAACTGCTGAGTCCTCCGAGATCTTTGATTCGAGCCTAAGTTGACGCTTCCATCAGATCTGACAACTAAGAAGCACGGTTTCCTTCCTGAAATAATCACGAAACAACATGCATTAGCCGAATTTATAATTCAAAACAACATGCAATTCAATTCAATTTAATTTAAAAAATTGAAACACGAGACTGAAAGGCATGACTGAACCTGAGAGAGATCTGCGAGTTGAGAGCTGGAGCTTCTTAGAATCGAAGCAATTGGAAGGTGATAAAGCTGTCGCAGCTTCCACTCCCTGGAAAATTGCAGCCATTGGATTCGATTCGATTTGAAGAACTGCGAGAGATTTTTCTTCTTAACCGAAAGAAGGAAATGGCGAAAGAAATTGAATGTTTGTTTAAAATTTATATTGGAAAAATGGGCGGAGAAATTGAGGCGAGTAAGCTGGTGTGTTTGCGAGCTGCTTTACGTTGCTCTCGTTTTCGGCGATTTAATTGAAGCCACCACAATAGAGGAGAGCTACCGCATGTTAACATTGTTTCTATCGCCGTTTCTCTTTATATGCTGCCAACTAATCGGAAGTGGACACATCAGGCTCTACGAGTCATTTCGTCAGTTCATTCAATTTTTGAAATTATGAATTTACGTTATAGCCCTTAAGTATGACGAAACATTTTACAAGCAAGCTCCGACTCGCTGCTTCGGTGCGTTGTGGGGTTGCAGAATGTGGATGATGGATCGTTTGGTGGCCCAACTTGAACAACCCTAACAAGCAGCATGTTGATGAGAGAAGTATCAGGTGCGTCCGCGACTACACTAGTGCTTTATAATCATCTATCATTAAATTATATGTTCCTTTGACTAAATCTAACGGTTCAATGTACTCTTATCTATACCAACTTTTTTCATACGATTAGATACTCCATCATTATTGTATCACTTCAGATCAACTCTGTTGGACATCAATTTATCAACTCATTCAGTATTTCTAGCTCCCATCAGTCGGTTAATAGGCAGTAATTTTCATAAATAGCTTGTAATACTCCAATGTACAAAATATATGAAAAATATACATTTGTTTGGTTTGGCAAGTTTTATGATTTTTTTTGTTATTTTTTTTTAATTCTCTGTGATTAGTTTAAATTGATATTTCAATTTAGTGTTATGCAGACAACACACTTTGTGGCTAACGAAAATAATTATGCAGATTATGTGATATTTTTATTCAACCAATCATTTTATATTTTCATTTATTTATTAACACTTGCGATGTTACAGTTAAAATTTAGTTAAACATATACTTTTATATAACAAATACCCATCAAAGTATTGTTAAAGTATAAGCATAAAAATGAGATCAATCTTTTATATAATAACTTCTTAAAGAATTCTTCTTAAAGAATTTTGAAGTTATAGTGGGATGAATTTTATTTAAGGGGTTGAAGGTGAGCTTAGTTCTCTTTATTTAAGACTGTCAAACATTGTAATATATCATACTTAACATTTAACATGTTTTCTTCAATTAAAATTTTTACTAGTCTTTAACTTAACCACCTAGAAAACTCCATCATTTGTTCTAAGTGTTGATAACCCATTCACTCGTCGCACAATAACATAGATCATAATTAAGGATCATGATTCTCTCCTCATCTATTTATGTAATGAGTAAATAACTCAAATGGTAATTGATAGTTAATAAATAAAAAAATAAAGAAATTAAATCTTACCCATAAGTTACTATTTAAAGACATATGACAAATGATTTTTAAAACCTCAGTAGAACTCAGATCATAAGAAAATCGTATTTTCATAATTAAGCATTCAATTATTAGCCTATTGAGTAATTCAAACCCATCCAAGATAAAAAAAAATTCAAATAGTACTACAATAAGAAAGAAATCAGCCTCCTAATGCTCGTAAAAAATGCAATTTTTATCCTAAACTCTATGATTATTGACTAATTTTAAAATTTTGGAGAATGTTTCACAAGTTTTCTTAAAAACTTAACATAAAATATTTAAGGCAATAGTTACTGCAGAGCCATTTACTATAGAGCATTGATGATAACTATTAAATCATAACAACAAGTACAAATTTAATATTAATTTTCATAATTATACCTTTTATCATCAGTGTTTCACCGCTGAACAGCTCCAACCTAACGAGACCCAATATTTAAATATAAACTCCAAGGACCTTATGGAAAATAAACCCATAGTAGCGTTGAAGAAGCGGCCACAAATCAAAAAGGGAGCGAACCACAAAAGGACCTACCAACAAGCGCCAAAGCGATAACGGAATGGAAATACTGTATCTCCTCTGCTCAATTTTGTCCACAGTTTTCACTTCCCTCGCTCTCTCTCTCCTCCTCCCCTTTCGCACGCTCCTTCGCCGCCGGTGTCCACCACCCGCATCCTCCTCCTATTCATCAGATCCTGTCTCTTTTTATGAAGGCACCGTCTGGCACGATCGCCGCCGCCCTGTCCGACACTCTTTCAAGTACCCCGTGCGGTACGCGCTCTTCGACCTCGACCATGCGCCTCACGAGTCGCCCGACCATCTCTCCGCTGGCGAAGCTCGCCGAGTCGCTGAGACGAACGGACCAGTGTACATTTAAAATTTATCTCATACATGGTTCAGCAATTTCTATCATTCATAAATATATTTATCTCATACAAAGATAAAAAGTTGCAAACTCTGTGCATTGAAACGGAATTCAATTCGTTAATAAATGAACAAATTTGTCTCGTAAAATTGCTTCTTCTAATTATTATTTGTAATGTAATGCTTTTTTTTTTCTTTTTGAACTAAAGTTTTCTTTTCATTGCTTCAGAAATTGATAACGTTACGTGCATGCATTGTGCAGATTACTCTTAACAATACCTCCAAGTGTAGGATACGAACAGAATCCTTTGAGTTTGTATTATTGCTTTGACGTGGAAGGCCCTACTCAGTGTTTGAACAAGTGTATAGCTGAGGTGTGTCAATTCTGTTCTTTATTGAATGTGAAATGTGCTTTTGTGTTTTTGAAGTCCTTACTCGTCAACAAAAGATTTTCCATTTGTTATCTTGATTTGGTATTAGATTTCAATCTAACTGATGGTGGAGGCTACATTGTTTCCACCGATGGTGATGGCGGTTTCTGTTTTCCAAGGTAACTAATACACCGTGGGCTGAAAGAGTAACATTTGTTTTCAATCCAAACTCTGATCTAGTGGCGAAATCATTACATGTTAGTCCTTTTATGGTAGGTTTCTTTTATTATTTGCTCGTCT
The DNA here is from genome assembly GCA_030449075.1 of Murraya paniculata. NCBI lineage: Eukaryota > Viridiplantae > Streptophyta > Magnoliopsida > Sapindales > Rutaceae > Murraya > Murraya paniculata. Next base: position 2,878,042 of record JAEVFN010000005.1, read on the forward strand.
TTGTTTTCTTTTGCGCTGCTTTGTTATCCCACAGATGATTCCTTTAGAAGTTTTTTTGTGATATTTGGAATTAAATTGATATAATTTGTTCCTATTGTATTCTTTTGATTTATGTCTTGGTATGACTTCTCCATTACCTGGTTTCTTTGTGCAAATCTTTGTTTTCAATTCTAAGGGGTCCCTCACTAAGCAAGCAACCAATTGCAAAAAAATTTCAGGATATGCATGGAAATTGGAGCTTCAGGGCGAATGCTCCTGGGGAGAATCTACTTGTTGAAATTTCAGCTCAACACCCTGAGCATGGTGACTATTTTGTTGCTACCTTGAAAGCCAAAAGGGTCTTCTCGCAGTTGATGTCTGATCAGGACACTTTCTTCTGGTTGATGCCTCATAAGGTTGCTGTCTGGATATATTGGCAAGTAAGTTTGTTTGAGACATTGTTAAAGGTGTAATGCACTAGCAAATTTGAAAAGGTAGTATCTGATAAGAGTCTTGGAAAGAATAATAAAAACTGTAATAACCATTCAATAAATTTGTGTTTGTTCTTTTGGGTACCATAGGATCTGAAGTGCATACAATATTGGGTTAAGAGTCATAAGTAATTCCAAAAGCACAGGAGAACTTCGTGATTACAGATTTGGGCTAATTACCTTCCTAATACTTTTCATACAGAATGATGGAGATACTTGTATCTCTTGTTTTCAGAGAACCTTATGTTTGATGTATAAGATTGATCCATCATTTTGGGCAATTCTACTTCGATAGCTTGCATAATTTGTGAAATTAAAGAAATTGATCATTCCGTCTTTGCATTGAAAACATATAAATGCCCCTCTATTGTCTTTCTTCCAGGCATTGAAGCTATGGTGGAAAAATGTTGCATTTATTCCACATCCAAGATATACTAACCCAGTATATAGGAAGGAAGCTTTGGTTCGTGATCAGAAACTCCAATGCTGTCCAGCTGCTGGATGGGACGACGATAACCATTTACAAGTCGATGGCAGTTGCCCAAGATATCTGGTCGACAGAAATAATGTGGATCGTCGGTTTGCATGGAGAAATGCTAAGTGGCCTTGGTGCTAAAAAATATGTGTAAGCTTCATGTTTTCTGGTCTGATTTAAGGAGATGCATCTTTCAATGGCCTTCGATTCCATGCAATCTGTTACCAATTTACGTGTGGTTTGCCACACTTATTGCAAGCAAAATTGTTAATAAACTTAAGGGTTTGCCACTTTTAAATGATCCTTCTATTCTCTGATGAGGCAAATTACTGGTTGTATCTTGCTATGTTACTTAATTGAAGCATGTCTATATTTGACTGAAATACTGAAATATTTTGGTGAATTACATTTTCAAATTTTACACACTGTGAGGCGTGAACTAGTAACTACAACCATACTCTGTGACCTTTGCCGATTTCCCTTTTTCTTTTCCCATTTTCAAAGAAAGGTAAGTATTCTTGTGTTAGTCTGCTTTGGATTGCTTGATTTCCTAACTCTAGCTAGATTGTCTTCATTTTTCTTCTATATTTTTGTTATTTGGCACCTCTGAATCTCTAAAGGGAAATGATAAAATTAATCTATTAAAAAAGAGAGAGAGAGAGAGAGATTTCATAGAGAAAGAAAAATAAGTGTAAATTAGAAACAGAGAATTAATGTGACTATTTGTGTGTTATTGTCTGTTCTTTTGGGGTTAAATTTTGGTAATTTCTTTATAACTAGACTTTAATATTACCAATGGATTGATTCACTGAAGAATTGCATGCTCTGCTTGATAGTGATGCAGATTAGGAATCTCTGTCCTATTTAATTTAATTTCCTTATTATCTATGGTTTATTGTTCTTTTTCTTAAATAGTTCAAGAGTTTATTTTCCTTTTTTTTATGATTTAGGATAATTACTAGTAGCATAAATAGCCATGTCTTGTAGTTTTTGGAGGCATTATGAGTTTAAATATATTTTCATTTTCAAAGTTTTGTGTGAACTTTTGTGTTTAATTAATTGTCAGCATTATCTGATATCAACATGTTTTAATACTCAAAGTTCATTGTATTCTTTCGAAGCAAAATAAATCAAGAATCAACGGAATATTAAAACGTTAAATTTTTGTTGCTCCTTTATTTCAGTATTCTTAAGAATAGATAAAATGTTAGAATGTTAAACTTCTGCTATATCAAATAAGATGACTGGGTTTGTCTTTATTTTTAAGAGAACACCTTGAACATTTTGTAATGAAGATGATTTTATGAGTAGTATCTACATATTTCTGGCTATAAAATTTAATAATACATTTCCTTTTTGACTCTCCTTGTGTGTGTATGTGTATGGCTGTGAGCACGGCTGTTTCAACATAAAATTGATGGTGAAATTGATGTCATAGCTACTCAGCAAAAGATTAAAGACCACACATCATGATTTTTCTAGACATGGTAAGAGCCTATCCATCCCAACTGTCCTTTGACCGAGCATCTCTAGTCACAATCCCTTATTGTGGTTTACAATCAGTAATGAGAAGGATTAAAATTGAAATTATCTGGAGTCAACATGAGTTAGAATTGGAATGAAGAATGAGAATAAAATAAATTATTTACTTTATAGAATGAGCTGTAATGTGTTTATTTTGACTTAGATTCGGAATAAATTATTTTAGATTAGTAGCTTGCCCTTAATTATTAACATTATTATTATTCTTCTTCTTATTATTATTATTCTTTTTTTAGAGAGTTATCATTTTAATCAAAAACATATTGTTAATAATAATAATAATAATAATAATTTCTTCTTCTTTTTCGATGAATTATCTTCTCCTTCCTGGATCAATTAGCCATTTGATTAGTTTCTTCTTCTTCTTCATCATCATCATCACAATAACATCAACAATCTCACCATCAATAATCATCATCATCATAGACGATCAGAGAGGTTGATTGTGACAGCGACCTGGTTCTTCTATGACAAGCTTGATTCTTCTACAACATTGCTGCTTCCTTCGACAACAGGTCGGTGGCAAGGTTACTTCCTTTGATGATGATGAGCTACTGGCCAACGCCGATGCTGCTGCCCAAACGGCGATCGTTTGCTTTAGTTCTTCAATTGTTGTCCTTGGTTGGAGACTTGGAGGTGACGGGTTCGTGAATCAGAGACTTAAGGATTTACAAAATTTTTTCCTATTAATATTTTTGTATTTAAATGAGGGAAGTTTGGATTAAAAAGTAAATCGGAATGGGAATCTGATTCCTAACTAAAGACAATCACCCTAATAAATCAGATTCTCATTCTCTAATCCTAAATTACTATGTACCTTACACTTTTGATTCTCATTCTCACCTATAAAATGTGAAGTAAATACTATCAAAGAATTCGATTCTAGATTCTAATTCTCCACGTAAACACACCATTAATCTCGACATGAACAGCTAGGCACATTATTTCATTCATGTTGCTAGATTTCTACGTATTCAACAAACATTTTTGGTTTTGTGGTATTCCTTTCTTCTGTTAGATTCGGTTTTGATATTTATTGAACCCCATGAGCTGCAATATGCTATGTTTCTTGGCGACTATCTAGACACTTCATGTTGCCAAATTTACTCCACATGTATCCTCTCTTCTCCTCTTACAAAAAGAACTCTTTTCCTTTTTGAGCATACAATCTATTTATGCATAGCATTGAGGTACTTTAGAGCCCAAATTGAAGTATACACATAAAATAGAAAAATTTTGAAGTATACACATAATATAGAAAAATTCGATACCTTTGTACCTAACTATGCTGATGAATTTACCCAACTCCTCAGCAGCTTATTTGGTACCATTAGTAAGATTTAAAGCCACTGAATCCAGTATGAATAGAAGTTGGCTAGTTTTCTCTCAGAAACAAAAATCTTGTTTCGATTGATCCGTTGAACCGTCTGTCATAGAGTTGACACGTTTAGAATTTAGTAAAATCCAATTTGAGGACTCCATCCAATCAACAATTGCTTTCTGATTGGTCAATAAATTATCGAATCCTTTTAACTATTTAAAGTGTATACCATCAGCCGCACTAATTAATATGAACATACTTATCAAAATTGATACTTGAAAATATTTTTATACGTAATTTTCAAAATGATAAGGGTGCTTTCGGTAGCACACCATAAATTAAATGGTTATATGGTAAGACATAGGAGTTCGATTCCATCATATCACAATTAAATTTAATCGTACACAATCCATAGTATTATTATTGTTATTATTTGGATGGGGACATGGCCAGGCATTTTGTTTGTACATTCAAAATATGTTACAATTTTAAATGTTCACATAACAATATAAAAGCACAATGATTCTGATAATAATTGATAACATAGATACTTGTCGGTTTTCATATTTTAAAAATAACTGCGGATAGTTTTATAATTAATGCATGCCTTACATGGCATACGCTTGCTTTTGTTATTGGTAAAATAATATTTTTTTTCAGAATGAAAATGTGTTTGATATCATATTCAAAATGAGTAAGGGGATATACACAGTGGGTCGTAAATGGACTCAGTTGATTTTTGTAAAATTTTAAAAATTTCAAAGCATGACTTTAAGTAAGATTTTTTTTTCTTTTAATTTTAAGAAATTGTCTTATCTAAAATTTGAAGCTATGAAAACACCCTAATTTATTTTGAAAAATTGACCCTTCAAATAATAAGGTTATAATAAAAACTTTAAGAAAATTATTAATTATATATTAGATTACTTATAAGTTACTTTTAAAAGTCACCCCAACTCACTTCTAAAAGCTGCTACCAAAATGGATAAACTTATAAAATAAACTACTATAATTTGAAAAAAAAATCGAACTTTTTTTTTTCAAAATTTATAAAATAAGCAGAGTTTGGCGTTTCGACAACAGTTCTAAACGAGGCCCAAAGATCTTCTAATTTCATCATCTTCCTACGCTGAGGAAGACTCCTCCTTTGTCCAATGGTGGAGTTGGCGAGTTGCACATCGCTCAGCCACCTTCAATGCCTTTTGGCATTCACGGGGCCCTCAGGCCCAATTCGGTCGTCAGGGCAGAGGCGGAAATATTTGACCCAGTGGAAATACGGGTACAGTTGCATCCAAGCCGACGTAAGTTGTTGATTCAGCTCAGCAGTTGACCCACCCACAACCGTCAATGGACTAAAAGAGTAATAATGGCCCACCACGTTGCAAAAATCAGGGGATGGTTCATAGTTCATACAATAATATCTCATGCCCCCTTTTTTTTTTAATAAAAAAAATTAAAATTTTTTTTTAAGTTACAGTCAATCTTTGTATAAACAAATGGGAGCTGTTAAGTTACGGCCTGCGTAATTTACAGTTATAAAATTTTTTTCTGCTAAGTTACAATCTGCGTAATTTACAGTTATAAAATTTTTCTCACGTAAAAATTTTACGACTATAAATTACGCCAACTGTAACTTAAAAAAATCCTAAACAATAATATCTCGTAGTTATTAAATAAGTCAATCTTTGTATAAACAGTAATATTACGTGGCATCACGTATGCCTCGTGGTTACTGAATATATATAGGCAGCCGTCTTGTAACTTGTAAGTGCCTGCTTTTCACATCATTGGTGGAAAATTGATGCCAAATTTTATATTATTTTAGTTAGGATGTCAATCTTCTGTGTATAATCTGTGAGGCGCCTTCAATTAAGGCGTTCAAAACCAGAGGGTGGTCCCGAGCATTTACAAGCACTATCATCAGAATAATAAATAATACAGCAGGACTGCAAATTAGCAAGACGTGCTTATCATGTTCAATCAACTAATTAATTAATTTTATAAGAATAATTAATTAATTAAACTTGGAATCTAGAATGCGAGCTTTTGGACTCTTTCATTAGTCCATTTATTTATTATGCACTATGATAAATTTTTAAAGCAATTTACAACTTATTTTGTCACTTTCGATCCGGTGAGTGCTGCTGCTGAGTAATTTAACTAGAAAAACTTCTTCTTGGAATAGTATAAAAAATTATATATAGTTTGGATTCCGTTTCCATTGGCTACATAATATGGGTGGAGAGAAAAATGTTAATTTTTTTTTTCTTTTTTCTTCCTGAATTGAAGAACGTTAGTTTAAATTGGAAGAAATTGATTTAGAATGGGTTTGATAAGATTGAAATGAAGTGATCCAATTTTTCACATCAAGATATTTTTAACTGAAGACATTTGAAATTTGAAATTTAATTTTTTTATGTCATAGTACTGAAGTGACTTAATCAATATCAGATGTTATTCAAATAACATCGGTCCAACTGTGTATTATATCCTACATTTTATTCATCATCCGATGGTGAAAAATATTAATAAAAATTAATAAAATCTTACTATTTCAGATTTAATTGATTGTATCTAAATTATAAAAATAAATAAATATAATGTAATAAAAACTTTTTTTTTACAGTACATTATCGTGTACATATAATTTTTGTTGGTTCTACTTTTGTGCTATTAATATTAACTATAGAGTTAACGTGCCTTAATAATTTCCATTTAATAATCAAAAGAATTAATCAGTTTTTTTTTTTTAAAGAAAAAAGAGAATTAATGAGTTTTTGAATTTGAAAGGGGAAGATTGTACCACGTAATTGATGCGTATTGCCCACGGCCTACAGCTGCACGCGGGGGCTCGTGAAGCCTCGCGGACCTTCTATTTCGAATAATCTCACGTTTTTAATGCAAATGCCTGCATTTTTATTTTTCTTTTCAATCACGTTATTAGTTTCCACCGTTTCTCCCCAAAATTTCCACGATGACTGAGCAAGTGCTGCTGTTTGGATTTCCAATTTTCTGCACAAATTTAGGTATGATATCTTTTTCTTCATGCATACGTCAACAACACCACACCTAATTTTGCCTTTAAGGAAAAACACTATTCATAATCACAATTCACAAATATTGCATGCATTCTAGGTCAAACGCATTTCACTCTAGAAGTCCTATGCTATATATAAGCCACTCATCATGAGAATTTTTTTTTTTGTTTTGATCTTCACTACATTTATATTTTCATTTTTTTTTAAAGTACAATTCAACATAAAAGTCCCTAAAATTTTAAAAAATATATCATTTGGTGAACAATGTCCATCAATATATTGTGAGCAAACCACACAAATACGCATAAAATATTTCTGGCTTTAGATTTACATAAAATATGAATTTTGTTGATTTTTTAGTAATTTTTTTTCAATAAATTGTCAATTATTGTATTATCATTAAATCTTTCTTTTTGGTGACAGGTAGCGCACCCAAACAAGTCCCTTTTTTTTTCCCCTTTTGTGTAGTAAAAAAAAATACGTCCTTGTTGAGTGTTGATTAATTAATCTCGCAATACAAAATCCTTTCTCGTGTAATCACATTAATTTGTCAAGTAATTTTCTTTTAAAAATTAAAAAAAAAATTTATCTGGACAGCCGTGTGAGTTTCAAGCAGTGCCCCAATCTCGTTCCTTAAAATGAGAGGGCACATGAACGCTTCGGCGTTCGGCCTCTCTATTTTTGAATTTGTTTTTTAAAGAAAAAAACCACTTACCTGACCTGTTGTTGTGTCCTTAAAATTAGGTGACAAAAACACAACATTAACAACGTGCCATAAATAAATTAGAGAAGTTCCTTTATTATTATTTTTATTTTTTTTTAAACAAGAGATGTTATCATTCTTGAAGTTAATATTATGATAGGCCGATCAAATTGAAATCTCAACGGTCAACTTCACATCCCAAAAGAATCCCGGCAACCCAAAATCCATCCTTTTGTTTTTTTTTTCCTTCCTTTCTTTTTTGGTTTGTCCTTGAGCTGGAGCAAATGATTCAACCTACGTGTAGATCTCAGGTTCATTAGTTATATAAGAGTTTAACCAATAGTGGAAGATATTTCAAGTATTACAAGATGTTGCCTTTGAGTTTTGGTGTAATACATGCAAATTTCATTAAAATAAAATAAAAAAAGAAAAAAAATGAAAGAGAAAAATAAGTGGGGTTAATTTTATTTGTATTTATTCTTAAAAAAATGATGTAATTGTAATTGTAATAGGAGTTTAAAAGGAATTCGGAGGGGTGCCAAATCTCTATGATAATACAACATGATTTCATTTAATAAAACACACACACAAAAAAAAAAGAAAAAAAGAAAATGATGTTATGATGTTTAAATTTCGCATCACACATATCTCTGTCTCCGGGTAGCATCTTTCTTCAGATCATTTCGCCCGTAACAGTGGCCGCGCATCCGTACACCATGCTGTGATGATCTCATATTGTGGACCCCTATTTGTAACACGGCAGACAAAAAGCCACACATATTATGCTTTTATGTTCGGCATTCAAACCTCTGCGATTTGATACCAAATGTTACAAACTAACTGGGTATCTCAACCATTAATCCGAAAAAAACAGTTTCATATATGATAAAATTGAACGGCGTTTTTTTTTTAAATATTGATTATATATCAGATTATTATTATTATTATAATAAATATTTATAACTATTATTATTACAGTAGATAAATACGCGCTCGGACTTATAATATTATATTAATTTTTATAAAGTATTTGTCCAGACAAATACCCCTCACAAAAGAGAGATGCTTCTGCTCCACTCGTATTTTATAAGGGAGAAAAATTTACAAATTAATTCCGTTCAATTATATTTAATTGATGAAAATTAAGTATATGACAACTCGAATCCCTTATTTTATAATTGTGAAAATAAAGATTCACCACTGGATTAAAGACCTAACTGACAAAATTAAAAAGTGTTCGCATTCCCATTTTGAATCTTCATATATTTGAGATTCAATTGTCCGTGAAAGTAGTGTGTTTTCAATTTTAGTTATTTGTTTAATCAACAGAGAATATAAAACACAATCCTCGTCTGCATTTGAATTTGCAAAAGAGTAATAGGAACTGCGAAAGTTCTGAACAGTTTCATGGAAACTATTTCTGAGACCGAAAGCTGGCAACAGCCAATTTTCAATTTTCAACGAAGGGCTGTCAATTGTCGCTTCATTCACAGCCTTTCCCGTTTCACTCGACGTGTCAAGAGGACACACCCTAAATTTTCAAAGCAAGTCGAGCACCGTAATTAACATTTGGATTTGGATTTGGATTTGGATTTGGATTTGGATTTAACACATTTTCTGCGATCTTCTTATTTTATTTTTATCTTTGATGTCGTGGTTTACGTGTTCAAAATTTTGTAGAAAAGTATTTGCCGGTTAACGTTCAGTGGAAGGATTGACAAAAATTAAAAAGTTTTATTAAAATACTCAATTAAATTGGTTTTCAAGTATTTAAAATTATTTAATCTGAAACTAGTGACTTTATATTTTATAATTAGGTTTTAAAATTTCGAAAACGTTCTGTGGTTACAATAATAATAATAATAATAATAATAATAATAATTCTTTTCTAGTAACGTAACTTTTATTGACTTGTTATAGTAATAACTGGTTCAACTTAAAAAAATAATTAAATTAAAGTATATAAATAAAATAACAAATAATTTGATGATATAAATTTTTTCCAATATATATATATATATATAATAGTGTTCCAATCAGAGATTTCTGACTTTAATAAAGTCAGGAATCTACTAAAAGACAAAAAAAATGCAGACTCTAATACACTATTTTTTTATCTTTTAACGGATTCCTGATTTTATTAAAGTCAGAGATTTCTGATTGGAACACTACTATATTATATATGTATATATATAGTTTGAAGGATGATAAAATATATATATAAAACATAAACTCGTTTATTATCGCACATACATTGACAAATAAAATTATACAATTATTAATTGAAAAAAAATTGAATAAAGGAAACAAGTATACATCTAAAATTTTATCCAATTTTCATTCGTATGATATGAACCATCCATTTTCTTTGTCCCATATAAAGATGTATCAGATTTGTGACCCATAATTAATTCCTTGCCATCAACTTCACAATTTCTTTGGGTCAACAAAAGATAAGGCCGACAACGAAAGCTTCTGGTTACCCAATACAATCCACGAAAACCCAGAACTATCACTATCACGTTTTTTTCTTTTTTTCCAATTAAAAAAAAAAAAGAAAAAAACGAAAAACCCACATGTCGACGGGGGCATGCACGTGCATGAATATTAAAACACATATGGAGAAGCCAAAACCCATTACACAAAATAGATATACAAAAAGTGACGGTTTTTTGGTATTTATTACACATGAACATTGATTGAATTTATTGAAAAAGGAAAAAAAAGCATGTTCCACGTGCTTTATTTTCAAAAACAAGTAAATCATGTGTCTGGTTATTGTGCGTTACGTGGTCCAGCTTAATGGTATTTTCAATTCATTGCCCGCCCACCACTCTTCTCTTTGATTTGTATATAACCCGCTCTCCTTCGAAACCTTTTTTCGCTCATCGTCAAATTTTCTTCAATATCGTCTCTCAAAATCTCAATATGAGAAGAAACTGCAATTTGGAGCTTCGCCTTCTTCCCAATTCTGACTCTCTTGCTTCTGAAGATTTCAGCCTCGCCGCTGGCTACGGTCGCAACATGTGAGTTTCTTTTAATTCATAGCTACTCACCGTAATGTTTCCAGCGCTGCAAATTTAATCTTGGTATATCGGAATCTGATTTAGTTTTCTTGTCTTTCGATTAAAATTAGGAGTCTGGGAGAGTCCAGTGTAAGCCCGCAGAATCAACAGCAGCAGTTGACAATTTTCTACAACGGAAAAGTTTGCATTTGTGATGTCACGGAATTCCAGGTGATTTTCTTTTCTTTTCTTTTTAATAATTTTTTTTTTTTTTAAAGTGAAAATTCATTGCGTTATCAGAAATTTATTAGTTTAGTTTTTGTTGGGTGTACCTAGCTAATCAATGTAAATAAAATTAAGTGCAGGCTAAAGCGATCTTATTGCTCGCAAGCAGAGAAATGGAGCCGGCATCACCGCCGAATCTTGAATCTCAATTATATAGCCCTAATTCAGGTCTTTCGATGAAGAGATCATTGCAACGCTTCCTCCAAAAGAGGAAGCACAGGAGCTTGGCTACATCCCCTTATTAAACCCAATTATTAATGTAATATATCTGCGTATTCTTTTGCAACAAATAATGATCATCAGATTCAGATGGGGCATGTATATTGGTTCGAGATAAGATGTGGGGATCGATTTATATTTCTCCTGGGGTACCCTATATATTGATTTGATGGATTAATCATTATTTGTAAGGTATAGTCAGGGTTACCCTTCGGAGTTTAATCATCATTACAGATTCTTTCTTTCTTTCTTTCTTTCTTTTCTCGTAATTTGTAATTTGGGTCATCCCTGTGGAATCATTATTGTGAGGGATCGATCAAGGTTATAACTAAATGAAGAAATTCTATTCACTGATGGTTCTTAACAAGTATCTGTTTTCTTCTAGATAATATCAAATTTGCAGTGGTTGCTGCCTTATGTGAAATTGTTTATAGTGATTCAATCGGGTCCAATTGTCTGAATTCAAATTCCAGAGAGATTTAAGCTAAAAATATCAATTTAAACTAAAAAAAGAGTCAATCTTATGTATTGATCACACAAATTTTTTAGGGCTAGTTTAGTAATATTATAATTTTTAAATTAGTAATTAACTATACTGTGGAAATAATCAACTCTTAAGTGAATGATTAAATAATTAGAAATTTTTATTTTCAAAACTGTTATCAGTTTTAAAAACAATTGTATATATTTAGTAAATTTTACTATTAAATTATCATAAGAATTCAAATAATTGAAATGAACATAATATTGAATAAAATTTATTTACATATTTATAAATATAATACATATATATATATATATATATATATATATATATATATATATATATATAATTTTTTTATTGTGTATATGTAATCATTAATAACTGAAAATAAATACTTTTTATTTTTATGTCAATATTATTGGCATTAATATTAATTTCTTTAAATTTCTTGATGTTATTTCCTAATTAAATAATGATAATTTGGGGTTTTTATACTATACGTGAAAGATATATATAGAATTGTAGTAAGTATAAAACTTATTCTCAAAATCAAATTTAGAAAGAGGTTATTTTTTCAAATGTGACGATGTTTTAGAAAAATTTAGTAAATATCAAAATTAAATTTTTAGTGTTTCAAAATTACTTTTTGAGCTCTTAAAAATAATCTCAAATGAGCATTTGTTCTTTTTATCATTTCTTAATGGCTTCTTGCCTAATGCGAATTAAATGTTGAAAGAATTTAAAGGTGGTTTTGAAGGAATTTAGGCTATGTTTGACTGTTGGGATAAAGGCAGGATAAGACTAATTTTTAGGACTAAAAATATTAATCCTATCCAAAGCAATGTTTGGCTGTAAAGATTAAAAAATAAGCCCAATTTTTTATCCAATAATCTTGGGATTATTAATCCCTTTTTTTAGGTGGGTTTATATTGGATAAGAAATTTAGTGAAACTAAAACATTCTTTTCTCTTTCATCAAGCCAAAAGCAAAACCTGATATTACTCTACAATCAAATAAATTATTTTTATTTTTATTGATTATTCAATTTAAGCATAGTTCATTTCACTTAATTTTCATACTAATTATTATTATTTTTATTATCCAATCCTATAAAATGCCAAACATAGGATATCACTATTATAATCTTATCCGATATTGCACCAAACAAAAGACAACACTATATTTAATCTAGTGTAATCTAATATAATCTAATCCAATTTAATCTTAAAAATTAATCCAATCTAATTTTGTCTTTCAAATATAGTCTTAGGGCTCATTTGGGACAATTGTCCCACACTTTTATTTTGAGTAAAAAAACTTATCCTCTTTTATAGTCATACCACAGTCTAGCAACCCCAAGGTTGTAAAATATTCTAAACGTTTAATCTAATTATTTGAGGTAAATATTATGTTACATTTAATGTAACATACACAACTCATAATAGTCACATAAATTATAAAATTCATATAAATATATGACTCTTATAAATTATGTATGTTACATTAAATATAAGGTAAGGGATCCGTTTATTTGATCTCTTCTAAATATTCAATTACGCGATAATAGGATGATATGATTTTACTTTGTGATTGGATGGGATGATATGATTTGTTGTTAGTGGTGATACTTATCCATAACCTCCCTGCTCGTCTGTCACATAAGTGTCTTTTCTTGTGTGTTTTTTTCCTTTTAATGCTTGCTTATCTGTCAAGTACTTTTTTATTTTTTTTTATTCTTTGAAGCAGATACACGTAGTCACGTACTCGTTAAAGCCTCTTTCTCTTTGTCAAACATGGACAATCAATCTTTACTTATTCCCATGTAACAAATATTAATATACCCCTTTGTTTTTTTACCGCCAACAACGTTTATAGGGTTATATATATATATACCTATATATAGGTCGTGAAGAGGATGAAAACATGAATTTAATATGTTTTGGGTGAACTACTGTGAATCATTAAATGAGTCGTTCTTTTATAGCCCATGATTGTTTTTGGCGAAGCTTTAAGGTAATGGGCCATGTCATTTTCCCGGAATAAATAGAATATAAATTTTGTAATAATAATGAATATTGAACCAACTCGAGCAATTTGAAAGAAGGGTCCGGATGAGGAAGCACCCCAAATTCAATTCCAAGGCTTGAGGAAGCTGCCTAATTTAATTGCCAATTCTGATGGTTGCTGATGAGTGGTAACCATTCAAATATAAAAATCCTGCTGCATATGAAGAAAATGAGGTTCAGGATCAGGAAGCTGTCTGAACACTATTGACATCAATTCGTAGATCAATAATAATACCTCGGTTGGTTTGGACTTTGAAGAAACGATGAATATACATGAAAAGCCCCAAGCCAAGCCTAGCCACACCACCCTCAATTAATTCATACATTCTAATCGTGATAACAATATGCTAATCCCTGAATCCGGGATTAAGTTATTCGAATAACAGTTGTTTAGAAATGAAAAGTTTAAATGTTGATGTCGGAGACTGTCTTATAATCTAGCTACAGCTCGAGGGGTGTCCCAATCGGTCACAACGTGGTTGCGAGTAATCTCCTTGAGTGAACGGCACCCACTTAGTGCCATTGTTAGCTCAAACTCATCGCGAAGCATCTCAAGTACCTTTCTCACACCAGCCTCTCCATCGACTGCCAGTGAGAATGGTATTGGCCTTCCAACCTAAAATTATCAAAGAAACGGAATGAGAAATTATAACTACTTTATATCCCCTAAATCTTAATGGTCTTTCCCTTATTTATTTAATTTTTGGGAGGCCTATATGTTCTTTCAAATGTTTGGCAGCGAACATTGGTCATTGCCAATTCATTACATATGCCATAAGGTGGTCTCGCATTAGATACTTACAAATACTCCGGATGCTCCTAGAGCCAAAGCCTTAAAGACATCTGTTCCACGGCGAACCCCACCATCAAGAAAAACAGGAACTCGGCTTTTTGCAGCTTGGACAACCTGGGGGTTTCAATCAACTTATAAAATCAAAATGGTCCTAATAGCAACTTGGCCACAGTGATGTTCCAGCATTGATACTAAATTTAAAATTAAAATGCGGGAATTACCCAACGTAGAGAAACATACCTCTTCCAAAGCCATAACAGTTGCAGGGACATAATCTAGTTGGCGCGCTCCGTGATTGGATACAATGATTCCTGCAGCTCCATATTGTATTGCTAGACTTGCTGCATTATTCAGAAAAAAGATTGAATTGCATGATCAAAAGGTGCATGGCAAAGAGAACTCTATTCATTCTTTAGAAAGTTGTTTGCTAACCGTCCTGAGCAGTAAGAACACCCTTCACGAGTATTGGCAGTGAGGTGATTGTTTGAAGCCACTTCACATCCTGTTCAGAAGCCACATGGCACAGTGATATTAAAATCCCCCTCTTCCCCCTCCCCCCCCCAAAAAAAAAAAAATCTCTGTTACAGTTCAGCATTTCTGATATTTGATACAACCATCTTACCTTCCAGTTCAGTGACCGGTCAATTTGGTTGGCAACATATGAAGCTAATCCAGAGTCATCAGTCTACAAGGTCATCAAACAAATAACTGTTGACCAAAAGGTATAACATATGGAAACCATAATAACAAAATCCATAAGCCACATGTCACACACCTTATCCATCTTGCCAAGATCCAAGCCCTCGTAGTTCTTCAAAGTCAGATGTGCCGGCAAAACAAATCTGTTCGGATACCCATTGACAGTTAAATATGATATTGAAGCTGAAAGTAAATAGAGCTAGCTCTTCCATAATTACGCACATTTATCTGAAATGACTAAGTTAAATCTCTACCAATTTCTTTTTCCTCATTTCAATATGTTTCAAAAATTATTGACCTGTTCTTAATATCAGCTTCCCGACGGCCAAGCATTGGAGTATCGACAGTAAGGGCAATCGCCTTGAAACCAGCCCTTTCAGCTCTTTTTACTAGCTGTGCGACCAAATTCCTGTCCTTGTTCACCTGAATTTTTATCAAGAAAATTATTGATCACCTGAATGATATGAACCTTCTAATGGATCATCTACTTCAGTGTTTCCTAAATATTGACACTCGTGAATGATTTGAAATTCAGAATCAATGAAGGCAATTAGCAACCAGGGACTTCATGACTAGATGCTGGTCCCCAGTGGCCATATAGTGTAATCCTTTTGTGTTTAAGGTTCTCATTTACAAGTTGATAGCAATATCACAGTGATCAGGATAAATATCGACAAGAAATGCCAATGGTTTCTCAAACTCACATAAAGTTGGAAAAAGCGAATTCCAGGTCCCGTTGAAGAAACTTCCTCGACACTGGAAGTGGCCCACTGAAGATAATGTCTGAAACAACAAATCATGCATATACAAATTACGAGAGATAAACAATTTTAATTTTAAGGGCAATTTTAATTTTAAGGGCACCACAGGCCCCTATTGCTCTGTATTTAAAGCATACAGAAGGAGGAAATTTTAAATACAGAACTTCCAATTAAAAACAAAATGATGAGAGGCAAACCATGATTGTGCCAGCTGCTGAGGCTGCCCTTGCTGTTGCACACTCCCCTGCACAAACGCATCACTAAGTTCAGAAATAAATATGCCTTTATCTTGTGCAGGCTTTTGAAAATCAATTCTTAAAAGAGCCCCAAGCAGGGGTGGATAAATCTAAATTTATTTTCACCTCAAACAAACTAATCAAAGGCATGAAATAATTCTGTTATGCAGGGCACAAAGTATGCATTAGAAAATGAGCAGATATGCACTTATGTGTTTATTAGCTCGGATTATTTCATGCCCTCACCCCAAAGTAAGCATTGAATCAGTCCCATTTTAAGAGGAAAACTTTTCAAAAGCAAGGGCATCTACCTTCAGGATGAGCCATTTTCTGAAATGCCGTTGGAGCAATCATGATGGGCATGGAAATGTTGAAGCCCAAGACTGTTGTAGTCATGTCAATCTTGTGTACATCAATGAGAATGCGTGGTCGAAATCTTATTTTCAGAAAAAGAAATAAATTGATTTCAGAAATTAAGATGAGGTGAAGAAAAGATAGAACATGTGTTATTGATAGGACAGAATTAAACTAAAAGCAAAATTCACCAAAGGATGACTTGGCTACAATTAAAAAAGGCTTACAGAATCCTAGAGAATGCATTACGATTTTCTTGAAGAGTCCACTGGTCCTCAGCACCTGATGCATAGTAGTCATAAACCATCTTCGGCAATTTCTCCTTTGCAAGAGCCTCATACTCCATAACATTGGTGATCTCGGATATATAAGTCATGATGCTATCCCTGAACAATTTGAATGAGTTACTCAAATAGTTAATTGTAACATTGATCTCGTGTTGGGAGAATCAGAGAACCACCAAAACATACCGGGGTAATACTAATCTCCTGTAGTGATTTTATATATAAAAGTTCGTACACAAGATTCTTGAATCAAATAACCAAACATTAAACAAAATGAAAAGTACCCCCTATATATAACTTTCACATGCATTTGATCTCAAAGGGATGTGAGGACGCCTGATAGACTACATTAAGTATCCACCATGGCAATTAAACAGAGAAAACAAGATTAAAACTTCACTAAGACCAACGATTTTAAAGATAAAACCCACAAAACTAGACTTCTAATATTAGCTTGAAACTATATTCTGCTGGTCAAAGATGCATCATAATTAACCCGCATGCAAATTGCAAATACATACTAATAAAATTCCAGTCGATGGAGAACAGAACACAAACATTTACATACCCAAAAGGCAAATAACAATGAAACCAAAACTAAAACCACAAAGCGAGTTTAAAACCAGATGCTAGTACACATCGCACGATGAACAAGTCGAAGAATAGTAAAAGCTGATCCTGATATAAAGGAAAAGAATACAGTAATACAGATTCAAAGAGAGGAAAAGAAGGAACCTTGGCTTCCTTAAGCAACAAAAGAAGCAGAAATGAACCAGTGAAGGGAGCGCAATGCAATAAAGTCAGAAACTGGGAAATGAAGACTGAAGAAAGAGACAGTGACAAACTCTTCTTGGGACTCTACAACCATTAAATATTATATTTCAGAGTCCAGACGCACGACACAAACAAACATGGGACGGCACTGAGTGAAAAGGTGGCAAAAAACAATACTAAAGAATGCGGAGTCGAGACAAAAGGGCATGAATCAAAACCAGAGCAAATTGAGACTTAAATTCCTTTTCATGGAACTTTGAGACTTGTGTGCGGGCAGTTTCATTGGATCATTTTAACCATTATCGCTGCTTGTTGCTGATCTTACGTGTGCAAAGCAAATCTTGTAGAAAATAAGAAGATAAGTTTTGGTTTGATGTGCATGCGGCGGCTGCGTGTACTGATGAATATCATCAACATCCCCCGCTTTACACAGAATTATCGATAGGAAAAATAGATCAATGCTATTTCTACGTGATATTATAAAATAAAATTACATATAATCAAAACGGACAAGAAATATTTTCGCTATAAAATAAATTCATTCACTTTATTAATTTTATTTTTGGGTATAATTATTTTATTTGTCATGTGTAATTTTTTGAAAATAAATATCAAACGTAAATTGTACTTTCGGCAAAAGTGTATGCGTACAGATATTATTATATAACGTTCACGTGGTTTGATTTTTGACAGAATTATTTCATTAGAGTACTTGACAAAAAATGATAGACATGCAATCCCTAATTGTTTATGGTTTCTCTAGCAAGGACAGTGTTTGTCCATTTATATCAAATAGGCCCCTAACTTCCATTTAATGTCGTAGACACCCTTACCTTATGGGTTACATCATCTGCTTTTGTATTTTTTACCTCAAAAGGACTCAAAAGTTCAGTACTTTAGGGGTACTTCAATATCTCACCAAGGTGGTGGACCTATTTGATACAAGTGAAAAAATTATATCATTATTTGATAAAACGTAAAATATTAGGGATTCGATGTAATTAGCATTAGCCTTACGTATTCAATTTGTTGTCGCCTCAAATTGCCAATCAATATACATGCATTGTTAGGTAGGTTACGGGGCATGTGTATTTATAGCTATTTTTATTAATTGCACACAAATATTCAAAACTTGGTCTCCAATTATGTAATAGTTGTAAAAATAATTCATCCCTTATCATGCATATGTGATGGGTCTGAAAATTGATCTCATCTTGGCCCAAAAAAACATAAAAAAAAAAAAAAGAAATGAAATGAAATGGAAATACTTTGGACTAATTATTTGCCACGATTTCTCTCTCTCTTTTTTTTTTTTTTTTGGTTGCCAATATCCACAAAATGTTATGAAAATGAAGCATTTCCAAAAAATCAGTTGAATTTGGAAGGAAAGCAAGAAGCCATTATTAATGCTCAAAATGGTGGAATTGATTGGAAAATGTTGTCAAAAGTGAATTCCCATTTCCAGAAAAAGGGAATGAAAAAGAAAATGCGTTTAATAATTTGTGTAGAAATTAAAATCTGAAAACAAGAATAACAAAACGAAATTTGGTGGTTTGTCTCATAGAGTTTGGTGTATTCAAATATTTATTCTTTGGAAAAAAAAAAAAAAACCTATGTTTGGATTGAAACAGAAACTGTACATGGATTGGAGGACAATTTAATAATAACATCAGAAAAGCAGTACGGTCCCCATTAAATCAGTTTTCAAAGACTTTTATAGCAGTGATCCCACCACACATCACATCTTGGAGATTAAAAAGCTGACACGCCAATTTATCATTTACTGCAATCATTAAACCAAAAAAAAAAAAGAAAAAAAAACAGAAATGAATCATTTCATCTCCTCTTGCTAAAAACAGATGTACTAAACAAGTCTTTAATGTTTTTCTTTTTCAAAAAACGTAAAATGACCGGCTAAAAATGATATCAAACACATCCTCAACCTCTCACTCTCATGTAGTCAATTGTAAGTATGAGGTTAATTCCACTTAATTAATAAGATTGTGCTATAACTGTAAAGATTGAGAGACTTGGTATCTAATTGTAATACTAATAGTATATAATTTTAAAGTTCAAAAGCTTAAAAATATCAAACTTGATCGGGTATTTATTAAACAATTTTATTTAATTGACTATTTCAGTTAGTAGTAAGTTAAAAAAAAAAATAATTTGGGTTTACGGTAAGCCGCTTACCCATCCTTATTCTTGTACTAAAAAAAGAAAAAAAAACTAAAAAATAAAACGCGACTGCAATAATGTTACACATTATGTTACGTGGACCGTAGATAATCTAATGAAAATGAAGCATTAATTAAAAATTTACAGCGAATGAGATCGAAGGTGTATCCCATCCATAATTGCAAGGGCATAGAGTCTTAAAAATTGTAAAAGGTCAAGTAGGTTTGGGTACTTAAAATTGGCCCAATTCGTAAATTAAAAGGCTTTTATTTATTCCTCCTGAAGCAGCTCCGTTTTGTCTCCCCACTCATCCAAACGATTTCTAGCTTTCTCAACCTCGAAGAAAAATATTACAATTAAGAATACATCAGTAGCTGCCATTTCATATTTTCATTACGTTCTATTGAGTAAAAGGGGAGGATGTCGTGTCGTTTTATCTTTATATGTTTGCTATGGTCATTATTTCTTGATGATCTCATCGTGGTCAGCATTTGTTTATTCTTTTCATGTGATTAGAGATTTAGAACAATTATAAATCAAACAAGAATGTTAGGTCGAGCTTTATGTTTCAAATTGCCTTCTTTTTTATTTTGGTATTGTATTGTGTACATATTAATATAATTAGTGACTGTCAACTTGTACCAAAACAATATCTGCTCCACAGTAAGACCACTTAATTAGTAGTGGTAATGCATGCATGTGGCAATTTTGAATACCTTAGCACCAAGATTGAACTTGAAGCCAAGAAGGCAACCCATAACATCCGACGTTAACATAAGCAACAAAGGCTTACCATCGGCACCCAAAAGCTACTCCCGGTATTATGTAATAACATGTTACTACACATGTGACTGCTCTTAGGCATATTTACTCATTGATTAGAACTGTAAAATAACATGTTAATGAGGATTAATAGCGTCAATTAATAATTCACATGTGACAATTTATGATGTATAACATGACACATCCAATTAAAATATAATGACTACATATTTTAACAAACATTTAGCGCGTGACAATTTACTGATACTGACGGTCTCCCTTTGGTTCAAAAAATAAAAATAACAGGAATTCAAGCATCTCAAGAGTGATTGGAGAAATGCCACAACACATTATGTGATTATTAAATGGAGAAACAAAATCATAAATAATTGAGAATAAACAAAACGATATATACATCAACTACTCTTTCAATTCTGATAAATTAATTAAGGAATTAACATTTGTTTGTGGCGGGAATTTCACCTGACCAAGTTTTACGAGAATTTGTTCTTTCTCGAATGAAATAAGTTTGTACCTAAGTGAAAATTTAAGTTTAATGGTTTGCAATTCACTTAATTTTGCGGTGTGGTTTAGTGAGTAAAATGCTCTGTCCGTACATTAAATCCTTTGGTGAGCATGCATTTCACATTGTTAACCATATGCATTCAATTGTGATGTATGCTCACCCAATGAGATCCTTTAGCTACTAATTATCAATTAACACCTTCACTTTTAATTAAAAAAATAAAATAAATAGTGGATGTGTGTGAATCAATAATGTAAATAGTGATTTAAGAATGATTGGTTCTTCACTCACTTGTTTCGCAAAATGCATTTTCTTATAAGATAAGATCTTTCAAGTAGGCTTGCTCAAGGTTCAATGCAAATTGCCTACTTCAAGTATATTCATCCCTTCCAAACCATAACACATAATAATTGCCTCAGCACAGTAATTTAGGTGCATCATAAAATGCGTATCTTATGAGTTGGACCGAGCTTTTAGGCTTAATATCAATTTTTAGATAGTAACAATATTCAAAATTCTTTCATCACGCTAGATCGAACGAGAATCATGCACGAAATGTTATGTATCAAACTCATTTAACCATTCTAATGGTGAAAAAATATCTAACGGTCTCATATATTACAAGAGTATTGATATCCATCCAGAACATAACAAAATTTCTAACATGGTGACAGAATGCACATTGGAACTATATAGTGTTACAATTAATTAAAAAAAAATTGATAAAAACTCGTTAAAATCATTTGGGGATACATTTAATTGAAAAACTAATGAAACGACTCGTTAACACCACATGATAATACCACATAATTTTGTAGTTAATTATGTGCTCATTCTATAACCATTACGGACAAATAACAATTTTCATGTTACATAGACTATGTGTTAAGCATTAATAACTGAATGCATGAAAGCTTTTATAACATTTAAAATTTGAAAAAGCTGTTCTTGCAATTTATTGCGGATAACTTTATAGAATTCATAGGCTTTAGCAGCTGTAAAAGTTGTAATCTACAATGTCCTGGGAAGAATGAAACACACAAGGGACAAAATTTACACGGCGGAGTGAGATAGGTAGATAATAGTATGACTTTCCTTCATTTTACAGATACATCTTTACAGAAAAAATTATTGGAGAACCACGTGTAAGAATCAATAATTAATGTGACCAAGAAACACAAACTTGAAAACCAGGCTGAGATTCTCCTTCCGACGAACCAAGGCAGCTGATGCCTGGATGATATATCGTAAGTTTTCCCAACAGAACCGCGTTATGCTATCTTCGTTTGCAAGGCCTGAGAGATCGGTGTTGCTAATACAAAAAAGCTCTCTGAATGTAAATGATAAGCAAGAATGACCTATGAACCTATATGAGCATCAACAGAATCGCTGACGAAGCAAAGAGCTGATAAAATTTCAAAGCTTCATTATAAAGACCTGCAAAATGCGAGAACATTATGTCAAGCATAAGCAGTTATTCAGTAGCATTCATATTTTCTTTTGATTCCACAAATGTTAACTCTGGCTGCAAGACTTCAAAAAACTTGCATGTATGCAGGGCTTGCCCTTATCTACTTGAGCTGGAAGGATATCACTAGGGAACATGCAGTGCCTTAATGGTCAATTCCAAATCCCCACAAAATATTTGTACAAATTTTGCTTGAGCTTTCTTGATTTTCCCAAAAGATCACATCACAAACTTACAAAGAATGCTGAATCGTATTAAAATTTCTTGTCATGTTTTATCATCTACTTACCACTTTGAGCAGATGCAGCAGCAGGAAGTGCTGGAATTCTGACAGCTGCATGCCACAAGCCAAACAGAAATTTCAATAAAATTCGACAGAAAAAATAACAGCTAAAAGCGGCTGAAAATGATTTTAACTATTATCAGTTGAACATACAACTATTGCATGATTGAGTTGGTAATCGAGATGAAGAAGGCCATGGGGCTGGAATGTTGTCATTCAGATCACAAATAAAACTAATCCCTGAAGACTTGTCAAACGTTGCATCCGAAGGCAAGCTTGGCAGGAGGCATCCAGATTCTGCTAGAAAGGGGCGAATATGCAAGTTAGATTCAACGGAAAAAAAAAAAGAAAAAAACTCGAGTAGCATAGAAGGTCTCATGCAAAAAAATATTGAAAACTAGAAATTGTGCTACAGTTGGATTTCAAAAGTGGCTGAAGAGTACATATATACAGCAACAAAACTAAACTTTTCAGTTATAAATGATAGCTGGGGCTGCTGACATGATTAGATGATGGCTGATATGAAGAAACTCAAAGGGAATAACTTTACGGATCTTGCTAACTTTAAATCCATTAACTAAATTATAATATGAACAACATATCGTACCTTGATTTCCAGCAGCTGCATCCATATCATCAATCCCCAGTGTCACATCAGAGAAGCAAGATGACAAAAGAATTATGCATTAGTAACAGCTTTCTGTCAGAAAAAAGGATGTTTCATTTTCTCACCAAGTAGCATTGTTTAACAGAACTAGTACTAACCTTGTAGGGTGAAATCTTTGAGACTTATATGACACAGTTTAAAAACATCTGCAGTTATACTTGATTTTTGTAACTTCACTCCTAGTAATGTAGCACAATCCAAAGCTTGCAAGTTAGTGATGAGGCTCTGTTTTTGCAAGTGTGATACATAGCTCTCCATGGCATCACAGCAAGCCGATTGGTTACTTATTTTATCTCCGCAGCTCTTTGCTAAGTGTTTTGTGCTGGGGAAAGACAAAGGGCAAACTGAAGCAGAAAACAGAATAATTTTACTAATAGATCAAAAAAAGAATTGAGATCAGCTGAAGGATTCACATCACTAAATGAAATCTAGTAGAGAAAAATCTGCAGAGCGAACATGAATTACTATACAGTCCAAAACACAACACTGGCACTCACAGACAAACTAGAAAATAAAACAAATTATGAGCAATTAATACTTCATAGAGAGGTGAACAAATACCAAATACCAGTAAATAAACATCAGCTACCATCCCACGGCTATCAATAACTACTGGATGCATAGAGATGAACCATAAGGGTCAAATACTAAAAACAATATTTTCAATAGAGAACACCACACAAATAGTCAAGCAGAAAGCCTGCAACAGTCCCCATACACAACCATGTTTCCAATTATCCAAATAATTGAAACAGCTACTTCCAGAGCTGTGAGAATTTTATTAATGAAACAACTGGAAAACTCATTCAAGACCCAAGTGTTGAGTCATGTGATGAAGGAATTACCAATGATGATTGATAGTCCCAGGCATTAACAGTTTTCAATCAAAAAACTAGATTTTTATATCCATATTTCACTCCAATCCCACCTTTATTGACATTGCAATTAGATAGTCCTCTTAGAACTTCCTTGGAACGAGAGGGATCAAGTTTACTTCCCAGCCATCGAAGGACAATGCTTTTGCAATCATTAATCCTCATTGAGTGTTCGGGTAAAACATTGTGCCCTTCGATGTGCGAAGGATTTGAAGCTTTCAACGCAATTTTGGTAGCAGCTTCTGATATGGCATTCTGACAAATTTGGTCACAACATTCTTTTACAGGATCAACCTTCTCACAGGCAGCAAGAAGCTTAGAAGAATCCACAGTGCTCTCAAATTCATTAACATCCTTGACTGGGCAAGATGCTTCAGTGAGGTTCGATGGATGAATTGAGCATATCTTCTTCAGATCATCAGCAGCACCCTGGCCCACCAGAATCTGCTCAAAATCAGAGAGGCAGTGCTCGGCAAGCGTCCCATTTAAAGCAAGCATATTAGTTTTTCTACTGGACTGACCAATGAGAATCAGAAGAGTGGCCTCTAGCTGCGGACAGCACACAACATTGGCCAACAATGGGGCGAACACAGCATGGCAATCAATTGAAGTCATGCTCATCAAACTTTCAGCTGCAGTGAAGTTTAGCAAACAGTGTCCTGCAAAAACAGAGAGCGCCAACAGCAAAATGTGAGTAAAAGATTTGCCCGAAGGAGCTTTAAAAACCAGAAATAATTCGGCTACAGAACAAACCTGATAATTTTGGAAAAGTGCTATTAGTGAATGGTGCCAATGGAGAAGGTGCAAGAAGAGGAAGAAATGGCTGAGGGGCCCCACTAGGGGAAATCTCAGGTGACAAATCATCCACTCTTCCGTTCATTGATATGTGACCTTTCAGATTATAAACCGAACTGCAACATGATTCATGCAAACCTATAACCACACAAAGGGTCACTAAAATGACAGGATAAACAATACTCTGGTCCAAAAACCCACCACAATTTAAATTAACCCCCACTCCAAGGTTGGCGCGTGGGATATTCGAAATCCTTGACTTCTTGCAGCCAAACCAACTAAGCTGTCAACTTAGGGATGATTTTGTATGAATTTGCTATGTAACAACTCCATAACAGAATTTGTGAGCCCTAATTTAATGTTATGAGATAAAAGACTCAGAGATATGCAATGCCAAGTTACTAATGCAAATAGGCAATCTAGAGGAAGCAGCGTTAAAAGAAAGCTAATTTATAACTTAACTAAGATAGCCAGCAGCAATTATATAAATTTTATTAGTTCTAAAATTGGAAATTAAGGTAAAAATACTTAATAGATACTCCGCATTATAGGTAATAACAACTAAAATTAAGGAGCTTTATACACAATACAACAATCAACAACCAGAAGCAGAAACTTTTTTCCTTTTTTTTTTCGCAAACACATAACAAAATGGACTCAAAACTACAGTAAAAATTTACAATACAACAAAACAGATCATAACAAAATCAACAGAACCCAGAAAAGGAAATGGTAAAAAGAGCTGAGCACTTACATAGAAGCAACAGAAACAGCACTAAAATACCCATATTCAGACTGAGCTTAAGAGAAACCCCTTCGCTCATACCTCCAAAATTCCCTTCTTTCAACTCAAAAAAAAAAAAATTAAAAAGTAAACATGAAAAAGGAGGATATATAACAAAAGGTGTGACCAACCGTTTAAAGAATTTTTAAGTGGTTTCTGTCTTGGAATTCAGAGAATAGGTGGTATGAAAGAGAAGGAAGAAAGAAAACTAAACCGACATGATTAATTGAGAGAGTAATGGAGTGCTGTACAGAAGCCATGAATGAGCTTAAAAAATGAATTGGGTCTAAACTCTAACCGAGTTTCAGTGCGGAATGGCATAATATCATCTAGCTCCCTATATCCGGTGAAATCACAACTGAAAAGTATACATTTTTATTTAATTTTATGTAAGTCCTTGTAGATTGTATGTGATTGTTTAAAATTTAAAATTTAAAATTTAAAATTCAGGACCACACAACTGTGCTTAATTCTTTATATATTTTTTTTTACACATGCATATATAGTAATAATATTAAGATTTAATTAGTTTTATATCATTATCTAAAAACTATTAATTATAAAAATCTAAATTCGTATATAAAAGGCAATGAGAGGCTTTTTATAATTGAAAACATAAGTAAATAATATAATTATTATAGTTAAGTTGAAAAGAGAAACTTTGAATTGATTTCAAATTGTATTAAATACAAATCTTCGCAAGTCTATTTATAAATTCTTTGGACTAGTTAAGACTAACCATATATATAAATATCTATTTTAGTTAATTAATTACGTCTTTACAAGTAACTTTCTTACTAATTAATCTAATTAATTAAATTTTCATAAGTAACTTAATTAACTGAAATAATTTAGCTTACTATCCTAATTAGGTAGGCCAAAGTAGAAAGGCATCTACAGTAACACTTTTCTTTTTTGTTTTTTTAACTCATAGTAGTTCTAATCATTTATAAACTCCAAAAGAAGAAGGGGCTTCTTAAAAAACTTGAAAAAATGGGCTCTTATTTATGATTTCGTAAACGTTGAGGGAGAGAATATAACTATCAAATCAGAAATAGCTGTACTCTGAGGGACAGTGGAGCCCACTGGGACATATATAAGATTAAAGGAGAACCCACTGCTCTCAATTCTCATTAACGCCATCAATTGCCTTTCCTTGGGCCCCAACTAGTCAATCACTACCTCCAACTGCATCCACTGCACGCAACGCTACTCACGTGTGAGCCTCTTTGTCTCACACGTGAGATGGGTCTCAAATTCGTGATGTGCCATGACACGTGTTAAGACGGACTAGCTGTTGGTTGTTTACATGCTAATTAATAATCTCGGTTGATTTGGAATGCTTTCCCTGCGTTTGGCACTTTTTTTTTTTTTTTTTCAGAAGTGCCTTTGGACACTATATTAAGCAATAATGTAATGCGATATTTGGCATAGTATAAACTTTATTATATAAAAAATATTATATTACAATACTGTTAATAATATTATAACATAATTTATTTCTATATATTAGTTAATACAATATAGTATAATTTCTATATATTAGTTAATACAATATAGTATTATGTATGTAGTATAATATTATAATATTAAATTATAAAATTATTTTTATTTATCAATGTCGAATATAATTTTTTAAATAAAATTTATTTTTAAATTTAGTAATTTAGAAAATAATAAATGATTAAATAAAATTTAAATGCTTTTTATATATTTAAAGTAAAATAATTAAAATGATTGTATGCAATGAAAAAAATAAATTTATTATCGTCTATTTAATAAATGTAATTAGGTTTTTTAATATTTTATATATTATTTATATTAAATTTTTATTTAAATTTATTAGAATATATTAAATTATAAAAGTCAAATAATTATTTTTAAAATATAAATAATATTTTAATACAATACAACTTAAACCCTACTCTCCCAATGGGTTTATTTTATGCACCTTTTATAATTTTATTATATGAGTCGTCTTTTTAATGCAGTCAATACAACTAGAAGCTGTAGCCAAACGGTCCAAACATGGGTTAACACAATGCAATACCATTTTATAATGCAAGCTATCAATGCACCCAAAAGGATGGGGAAAAAGAAAAAAAAATCACTTAAATGTTATGCAGCCCAACACCAGAGGCCGAAATCATAGGCCCTAAGCCAGTGTTTTATTTTAAATTCAGGGTTGTCAGGCTGAAGCCCAACTCTAAAGAGCAACAATGGGTACAGTTGCAACAAATGAATGGTCCATATTGACCAATAAAATAATAGTTGGGATCAAAAGAGATCCTTGAATGAGTCAGCGCACCCATTTGAGCATGCGGACATTGAGAAGAAGCTCTCACTTGATTGATTTTATGTTCATAGGCGGGTTATACAATAAATGTGAAACAAATTGAACCGCAGACGAACATATACAGACATCAAAATCGCCGCATAGCCTACGTTAAGTTACTATGTAGAATATGAACATCGATAATGATCATTTTAACCAATAAAAATCAATGAATAAATTAATTGCCTAAAAATTTGATCGACATCATGCATCAACAGCTGAGTTCAGTGTTCGCCTCCGGAATACTTTGCAGCGCGGGCCTCCACGACCGTTGATACGCCACCTGAAACTGAGCATTACCGTTGATCAAGTTTGCCAATACCTCCTCTAGAGACAAGCCCCTCACCTCCGTTCCTTGCACCAAATCCTGTAATTCCTTCCTTGTAAGCTTTAACTTCACTTCTCTGCTAGACGGAGACGGCGGCGACGGCGACGGCGATGACGAAGAACAACCTCTCTCTTCTTCACGTAGCAATAACATTTGCCTTTCTACGTTGATATCATTTTCATCGTTACTCGTTGCTTTATTTCCCGGCGATTCCCAATAATACTCCTCGGAATCCCACCCCGTATTCCTCGATGCATTAGCATCGCGTTTAATGCAAAACAAACAATTTCCCATATTTAATCCTGTGAAGATAATAAGAAGAGGTTTTTCGAGGATGGGTCAAGTTGATTGTATAAATAGGTTAATTAGTGGGTGACGTCAAAATTAAAGTTTGGATATGTTCTAAGGAAACATCATGCAATTAGTTGGCCTGGCTACGCCTACGTAGGATATCGATGTGGGTTTGGTCTTACGTGGAAAAATTAATAGAGAGTTTGGTTAGCTTAATTAGTTGACCAGAATTTCTAATTGTACAGCTAGAATTAGAACGAGTTTGATGGTGTCAAACGCGTAACATGAAAACTTGGCTTCACTAGCTTAATTTATGCCGGTTCACTTCGGGTGGTTTTTGGCTTCTACAGAAAAAATCAAATATGACCCAGCTAGCAAATAATTAAACCCGACCGGAAGGATAAGATTGAAATGAAAATAGGGATAAAAAGTTTTCTCCTTTTTTGGTTTTGTTCGGTATATGTTATTTTTGGTGTATGAAGAAAGATGGCTTATTTTGTTAGAACTTAGAAGCTATACATGTAAGTGTGAACGAAGATATGAAATGGAATCATTGACTTTTGAGTTGATTTTTCTTCTCCACATAAATTCGCTAGTTGCCTTATATTCCTTTCTCATCAACATACACTTAACAACTATCTATTTCACGTTTCACTTCATCTTCAATCTTCATTATCAAATTATGTTTAATGATCTTACATCAATTAATTAGTTTAATAGCATATACAAACGCCTAATTAACCCCTTACATAAACAAGAACACACACACACACACACACATACTTGTCTGGCCACTGACATTGACTTTGGATCATTGCATATAGCACTAATGCATTGATTGACCTTACGTATAAGTGCATGCATTTTTGGTCGAAACTCATAATTACTTGAACATAAATTTAATGTTTCTTCAAGAGAACGTTACAGTCGAGCCCACTGAAAGAAGAGCAATTCTGGAATTGAAGCCCACTGAAAATACTATGTGATCTAGCTGGCCAGTGAGTGTGTGTGAAAGAGAACATGTGCCGGCAAAGGTGTGGCGGAAAAATTAAGAATGCTACAGTCCAAAGATCGAACGGCTCTTTTGTTTGGTAGTTGAGTGCGAACTTAAGCTATCTATGTTACTTTGATTTATGTAACACAAATAACATAAACTAAACGATAATGCACGCTATGTATCAAACTTCAAAGAATCTAGAAGATTAATCATTAGGGTGTCTAATGATATCTATGAAGCAAATTAAGAAATTAAGAGGAACAATTTGTTTTGGCTTTCTAATTAATTACTCCTCTAGAATTCTGAATTCTGGAATAGATTAAGGTCACATTAATCGATGACTATCATGACACCATTTACATTCAATGCCGTATTTTGAAGGTGAGTTTAGTTTGACATGTATACAATTGGGAAAAAAAAAAAAAGTCATAACTTTTTTTTTCCATTTCTAATGCGCTAGTTAGCTGGAATCAGCAGCTACCATTTCGTTTATTCTAATATTAATATTGCGAAAATTTTACTAGAATACTAGTTCAAACTTAATAGTTATCTTATACTGTAATTCTTTGTGTACGTAGTACTAGTCAATGAAATAAAATTCTTTGTAACTCTTGAACATAAGAGCATATTTCTGCAAGAGAACTTTTGCTAGTCAATTGATTTACCCAATTAATTAACCTCAAAATGAAAGGACAAGCTTCAAGAAATTGTTTCTTTGAAAGAGATTTCAAGGTGTGGATATTATTTGTAGATAGATGGTTGGTGGTTTTATCATTGTTCTAACTTTATCTTTTTGCAACCATTTTTTTCAGGACAGAGTCGTAACTATTGTGAAAAACGAAGAAGATGCTTTCTTTCTTTCTTTTATTATTATTTTTTAAAAAACAAAATTTGGCACAAACTAATGACAATTTGGATTATATCAGCTATCCCGATCAGATGAGGCACCATTATACCTTTAATAAGATAATAAAGAAAGAGACAGTGATGATGACATTGGAAACTTCATGATCTCATAATTTATATTGCAGCTGCTAATTAATTTACATGAACAAATTTCCTATTTGAAGAAGTGTGTGTCTATATATATATATATATATATGTGTGTGCCTAAAATAATGTCTAGTACTAAATCAACTCCAACTGTGTTGGCAGCCAACCAGAAAAAAATTTCGGAGTCAATCATCTGCTCACGGGTCCCATTCAACATATTATAGCTAGCAAGATATTAATTACATCGTCGATCAAGCCATCCCAACCTAATTTCCCGCATTCATTAAGGGCGATTAGTTGCTTCAAATAAAGTATCACGTGTTTAGGTTGATCCAACTGCTTGACTGTATATTGAGTTGATCCTCTAAATCGCTTGAAGTTTAGTAATAAAATCTTATATGGAAAATCCACATATTGTTGCTAGACTGGTTGGGTTGTAATTGTTATGCCTATTAATATCATTATTATTATTATTATTATTATTATTTGGAACAAACCTCAGCAAGAGCATGCCTTGTTATTTCGATCAATAATAAAGATAAGCCTGAATTTACTTCCTTAAAAAGAGAGAGAGAGAGAGAGGTGTCATGTGGTTTCATTTTGTGCCAACTCATGTAGGTCATCAAGTTTGATTTAAATGAGTTGGTTCTAAAATTTTCAACATTTTATATAATCATTAACTGGATAGAATTTTACTGCTTGTGTAATTGACATATACTTCAAAAGGGACTTAATTTGCGAGCACCTTATGGTCAAATACTGAATACGTTAAGCTTTAGAGATCAGAGACTGAGTGCATTAAGCTTTAGGCATCATAACTTTCCTAAGGGAAGCCTGACACGCGCGTAGTCACTCACTACAATGTACATGATAGCACGCATCTGATTATATTCTATACTTAAATGCATATAATGTTAAGTATTTTTCAAGTGAAATAATATTTACACAGAATTTGAGATTAATTAAAATGGATTTTAAGCATGGAAATGATTCAGTATAGTATAGTACGTTCCCTTCATTGAAACATTTTAATATTTTCTCTAGCTAATAGCTATCAAGCACGTACTTCCACTTAAATCAAGTTTGCCCAAAAAAATGCATTACGAGCTAGAAATTCTTTCCACAAAAAAAAAAAAACCTTCATTTTTTTTTTGGAACTTTTGTGGTTTGTGTTTTGTGAATTCTGAATGAATTCACAATGCGATTTTGAAGTCTCTATCACAATGCGATTCTGAATTCTGAATGATATTTATGATTATGGATGCCCATAAGAAACCTAACAAATACGGGAAACTAATTAAACTTGAAAAAGAGGTAGTATTATATATTGATGGAGATGTGATGGAAACCTTCATGTACTAGTGACCATAACTTCAGCTTTTATTTCTTTTTTCACCTGATAACGCTCTCTTTACTAATTGGTTGTCCAGAATTCAGCAGAAACACCCATTTTCAGTAGAACTTTAAAAGATCGAGATGACTGGATCAAATGGGATTAGGCAGTTTCAAAAATCGGTAAGTAATTTATGATGGAAATTGGTTTTTTATAAGAGTGAAGCAGAACACACCATGTTCATTTAACATGAAATGATTATGAGTGGGGCTATTTGCAATATTTGGACATGTTCTTTTCACTTGTTCAAATGTTTTTTTTTTACCATATGCGTACAGCACATATATCATGCATGGACTAATCGCGAGCAAATTAGTGGCAGCTACCCTTTTGTTAATTCACTAGTATAAAACCTTTACGCAACAAATTACGGCATCATACACAGACAATTATAATTTGTTATTGCAAATAAATAATATTATTACATAGAACAATCTACTAATAGAGACACACACATATATAAGCACGTTTCTTCTTACAACCTAAGTAAAGTTTAATAACTTCATGCACGCAACTGTTTTAAGGAGAATATTTTTTCTCAATTAATAGAATGCAATTTCAGCATTATAGATTCAAATACTTGGTACTACTATTATAATAAAGCTATCTAGACAAGATTCTTCTAAATTTTTTATGGCCCTAACATAGGCTGTACACTAAGAGTGATTCTTTAAGAGCTAGTTTTAAAAAAACAAGTACGTAATTATGTTAAAATATCAAATAGATAAAATTATTAGAGGTTAAAATTTTAAGGGAAACCTATAGAAAAATATTTTGTCTCTGTTTACTTCTTAGAGATCTTTCAACATGTGTACATGATTAATTATGCATGGATAGATGTATCATTTTATTATTTTTGTTCTTATGGATCACCAATCAATGAATATCAAAAAGGCAAATCAAAGACAAGATGAACGACGATCTTGAATCTCTACAAAGTTATCCTTAGACCTTAATATTTAGTGAAAAGGCTCTTGATACTCTTAGTTAGAGCATTACTGATTCATTTACTACTTAACATATGTGTGTGTATTATTATGGTTGATTCAAGAAGTAAATGAGGTCGACTTGAACTTTCATAGTGGAAGCAGGGAGTAATGGATTCAAGTTAAAAGGGATATTTTTCATTTGGAAGTAGGATGAAGCGAGATGTAATATGTAACTTTTTAACCATTGAAAATAAATTCGTTTAAAATATCATAAAAGGGAAAATATTAAGCCTCATCTTTGGAAATGATTGATGAAAGGAAAAATCCCAATAATATATACGTATTTAATTAATGAATAACAAAATCGTCGTTAATCGCATATCAAGCATCGTTGTTTTAGTTTAAGATTTTAGCACCGAAGCTATCCATTTTCGAAGCAACCAACCAACCAACCAAACACTACAGGTACGCCATTTAAAGACTTTCAACAGTCCAAACAACACTATACTGATAAACGGCATAAGCTCTGTTGTGTCACTCGGTCAGTCCACGCGGCAAAGCCTCCGTAAACATAGCGTCTTTGTCCTAAATTCTCTCAAGCGGTGTGTGTGAGACACTGAAATGACACATTCGCTCCTTCATACAACAAAATGAACGCGTCGGCTGGATCACTCACTCCACGTCATCATCGCCGAAAATTTAGGAACCCGAAAACCTGTTACCGTCGCCGGCACTACAAGCCGCCGGGAACCCCACTCTTAAGCTGGAAGTTTGATGAAAGACAAAGGGCTTATGGGGCTGTTAAGGTTTCTGCCAGAAAGCTGGCTGCTGCCCTCTGGCAATTCCGTTTGTTGGCTAAGGTTTCAGATTCTGGTGGGCTTAAATGTGGATCATGTGATTCCTTCAGTTTTCAGGTTTGTTCTTTTCTTTTTCTATTTTTTTGGGATTTGAGTAATTATGTTGTTCGGTTGATGAGAATGGTGGGAATGTAAATAGTTGATTTTCTTGGCATTGAATTGATGACGGCTTTTTTATCCTAAAAATATTAATTTGCATGCATGCGCGGTAGGTAATCATGTGTTAATTTGGATGAATATTCAAGGTTGATCATTGTTATCTATTGGTAAATTACGAAAGGGTTTTAAGCTTTCGATACCATAATTCAGCAATTTTTATTCCAGTTGCCATTCTCAAAGCATCATTAAGTGAAGCATATTTCTCGGTCCTCTAGTTTTTGGACTCTTCATTTGATTTAGTTTGAATTTGGGTAGAGCAGGATTAATCCAAAATTTGTAATTCTCTGCTTTATATATAATGACTTGATTTAATGCATTTGATGTAAGTTATACTACTGATAGGTTTCGTGGCAATCTTAAAAATTAATTTATATCATTATCGATCTTGCAGCCTCAGGCCGGAACTGGAAATATTGATCTTTCCTCACATTGCTCTAGCAGTGGATATGGTGTAGGAATGAAGGATCTCCCAAGGAGTCCTTTGCTTCGTCATGGTTCAAGCCATCAGATCCTGCATAAGGTATGGGTTTATATTTCAGTAGGATAGCTTTATTTTCAACTGTTTTCTACAGTTTTTGTTGACAATCAACTCAATCAGTTGATCGATGGTCTATGAAAATTGTGTGTATGAACTTTTGGACCACAGAATTTGTAATAATTGTATTGGTATGGTGGCAAGAAATCTTAATTAGTCTGTTCTGTATGTCAGTTAAACCAATGTTTGTCTTGCAGATAGCAAAATTGGCTGCTCAGTTTGTTGTTATTTCCAACGTAAACTTAATTTATAATTGTTAATCCTACATTAAAATTCTTGGAGTGTAGTGTCTGAATTCTCTCATTTAAATATTTCTCTAGCATGAATCTTATTTGCCATATCCCAACCTGGTGATGGAAGGGGTGACAAAGTGGGATCCTGGCTGCTCAAAAATGGCAAGGGAGGCCTATTCCCTTTACAACCATGTGAAGCTTCTTGAAGATCAAGTTACTACTTTCTCTTTTGTTTCTGCTCTGCAAGCAGAGCTAGTGCAGGCTCGATTGAGAATTCATGAACTTGAAGGTGAGCATCGGTCCGCTAAGAAGAAATATGAAAACTTGGTTAGAAAGCTCAGAGAGGAAAGAAACTCATGGTATATCAAAAAACATTATAAAATGCAGGCAATTGTTGATGAGTTAAAGGATGAATTAAGCAAAGAAAGGAAAAGCCGAAAGCAGATCGACTTTCTCAAATCTAAATTTGTCAATGAGCTGGCTAAGGCCGAGTCATCAGCAAAGCAGTTCATGCAATATTATGAGGAAGAAAAAAGGGCCAGAGAGTTACTGGAGGAAGTTTGCAATGAGCTGGCTAAAAAGATTGGAGAAGACAAGGCCGAACTGGAAATGTTGAAGAGTAAAACTATGAGAATTCGTGAAGAGGTGGAAGAAGAGAGAAACATGCTGCAGCTAGCTGAGATTTGGCGCGAAGAACGTGTGCAGATGAAGCTGGTTGATGCAAAATTGGCTCTTGAACATAAATATTCTCAGATTAATAAGCTAGTAGAGGAACTTGAGAAATTTCTGACGCCCAATGCTGCAACCCTGGATGTGATGGCGTTAAGAAAAGCTGAGTTAATCAGACGGGCAGTCAAATTAGTGAATATTCAGGATAGTGACGAGTTTGAATATGGGGCCCCAGCATCAGATAGCATATTCTCCATTTTTGAAGAACTGCGACAGGGTGTTGATGTGAGGGAGATGGAAGTTGAACATCTAACGAATTATAGTCCTATTTATGATGCTTCTAACCACCACATTGTGAGTCCTGAGGTAAATGATTTTGACAACAACCATGTGCTAGAGCATTTAAATGGCTTTATTGATTGTAACAATGGTTTAAAAAAGGATTCTAGATCTGGGGAAGGTGCTAGACATAGTGAGGGTCAAGGTTCAAGATGTTCTGTTGGAGGAAGAGACCGCTCTCTTAACAGTGTTGGCCAAGGCAAAGTTGCTTCAAAGAGCATAATAATGTCTAATGGGAATGGTGGTCAGCATTTTCCAAATACAGATATCAGTGATGTGTGCTCAGTCTCAGGAGAACAACCAACGCAGAAGGCATGCTCTGTATCTCAACTTAGGTCAGATGAGGCGAATGGAAGAGTTCCAAATGGAACAGTTTCTAATGCAAGGGCAATGAAAAAGTTGGTAGATGGTGGTTGCAATCAAGGGGATTTGACAGAGCAGTTCGTGTCACCGGACTTGGGAAATCCACACATAACTCGAGGGATGAAAGGGTGCACTGAATGGCCGGGATTCACCCGGAAGACCAACGTGAAGGATAAGCACTTGAAAGCCATGATGGAAAACCAGAAAACTCATTTGCGCAAAGTTCTTAAATAGATGAGCAGCAGCATGTACTTTTTCCCAAATTTTGCAATTGGAGAAGATGGCATCAAATCAAGACTCAAGAGAGTGCGCATTTTTTGTTGATGAGCCTGCTGCATACACACATAACTACTGCTAGCATTTTTTGTTTGATCTTGATAATTTTTATACTGCATCATTGAAATATTGATGTTTGTTTAATTGCTTATATATGTTTAATCCCCGCAAATCGCAGGCAAGCCATGCATTGTATAAAAAAAAATTCATTAGTGTGTGATTTCACAGAGTTGAGCAATATATAATTCACTTACTGAAGGTGAAGCAGCTCCAAGTTTCTATTATTGACACTAGATGATGAATATTGCCAACACATCGCTTTGTTTTGATTTAGCTGCTGTCTTACGAATTCACTTAAGCTTTATTTTGTCAGAGTTTCAGATTCACAGAATATGTAAATGCTTTCTATGAGAATTAAACCCAACGGATTTGTTTCCTAACATAAAGTTTAAATGGATTTGCAGAAACTGCTAAAAAAAGGGTGATATGTTGGCACTTGGTAAATATTCATTATCTACCGTCAGTAATATAAACTTGGAGATAAGATGAGAAGTTAATTATGTTGCTTAACTGTGTAATCAATCTTTACCATGTGTTGTTCTATATTTTTCATTAAAACAATATGACTTCACCATCTAGCTAGCTTTCCGAAGTACATTTATTTCAACGTGAACTTGACGAACTGTATTCTCACGCTTATATATCTGATTTTCGTACTTGACAAAATTCATTGAAGGTTATGATTAGTAGCTTAGTGATTAAAATTTAGAAATATAAAAAAAAAAAAAAAAAATCTTAACCACACATATACCGTTGTGAAACGCATACACGATCATCTTTAAAAGTTAAGTATATGAATGAGATCCAAACTTGAAATCGACAAGGTAAAGTTTCCTTATTATTGGGTAGCAATGCAGGAATGTTTCTGTGATGTGTGGATCAGAAATTTAAGAAGATTTTTACAAACTACTCTTCTTTTCTAAGAGTTCAAGTTCAACATTGATATGAAAATTATCACTCACCCTTATTTTTTTCACGCAAACACGATTTCAAGTCATGCGATTTAATACTGTTAGATTTTAATGCTATTAAACCGCTCAATTTTATAGTATATTAAAAAATAATATTATTAAGGTATACGATTTAACAACATGTCCCTATTAAAAAAATAAAAGCGTTCGCATCTAAAAATGATTTTGTGTATATGTGTGTGTATGTGTGTTTGGCTGTGTTCATTATTATCGATTCCATCAGTTTCTGTTGGCCGGCCAATGATCAATCCTTAAATGCCTCACCTTTATCAAAATTGACATACCAATAAAAAGAAATACGTTGCTGTTTACGTTGATCAATCACAAGAATTTGATGATAAAGTAACGAGTTTAAAAATTAAATTGAAAAAGCAACGCAAGGTGGGTAGATTGCTAATCTTAAC
This sequence comes from Murraya paniculata, assembly GCA_030449075.1. NCBI lineage: Eukaryota > Viridiplantae > Streptophyta > Magnoliopsida > Sapindales > Rutaceae > Murraya > Murraya paniculata. The sequence goes on from JAEVFN010000005.1 coordinate 2,916,021, forward strand.
AAATGGATAAAGATTGCAAGCTTTCAAAAAATGATAAAGCAAAGTTGAGAATACAGATATCAAATACATCTCACATAAATCATTTCAAGTAAGCTCAAGTCAATCAAAATAAAGCAAGACATAATGACAAACAAAAATAACTGTATACATCTATTTCATGCCTCTTGGTCTTGGGAGTTTGGATATTATGCTTTTGATAGTCATTGTTAATGAACATAGGTTTTAAGATGCACAAATCTTCCAAGTTTTTGGACGCCAAAATTGTGATCTCTTTTGAAATTGTGCGATCAATGAAATTATAATTAATATTATTATTATCAGTAAATAAAATGAGATGCCAAGCAGATCATCATGCATTAATTCACCCAACGCTTGCCAAGCAAGATCAGCTATGGTGCAGTAAAGTACTAGTGCCACAAGAAACATGATTTGCACTGAAGCCCACTACCCTTGATCAAGACTCAAGAACAAGAAATGGACCTATCACCACCACCGGCACCAAATGGGTGGTCAGAAATCATGATATGCAAGTGGAGCAAAAATATTTCACCACATTCATCATTGCAAAGATGAAGATGTACTTTTATATATACAGTGTCATCAACACTTAACTGTCACTGTAAAACTGCAAGTTGGACGACAGTGAATCTCATACATACATACATACATACATACATATATGTGTGTGTGTGTGTGTGTGTGTGTGTGTATGTATATGTATATATATGTGTACATGTATATAACATAGGTTGTTAACTTGTGATGATCTAATTTGAAAGTGCCCTTAAGACCAAACTACACAAAAGATTTCAAATAGTTCAGCAGACAGCAGCTACCCTCAGTGGTGTAAGACAGTAAATGATGGGCAGGAAAACAAGAAAAAGTGATCAAAACATAGGATTATGGTTCTTCATTAAACTTAGCGACCATATAATAATATATGTGATGACGGTTCTTCATTCTTCATTCTTGAAGAGCGCTGTGGTGCGGCTGTAACAAACAAGAAGCGGGGGGGGGAAGAACATCCCTTTCAAAATTCTGGAAGGGCCAGATTCTGATGCATTATTTTTATCATACAACATGATCAGCCCAATAAATTATTCAAACAGGAATCTCACGTCTTTAAAAAAATATATCTTGCACATTATAAAATATGAACTAGCTTTAGTTTCTTGTCATGGAAGACAGGATAGAGACGGCTGCTTAGATGAGGATATATATATATGTATATATGTATGTATGTATGGATTTGGGGTTATAATTGGATTGTTTGACTACCTCAAGAATTTTTTTATAAAAAAAAGCATCTTGGGACTCAGCTCATATAATAGTTTGGTGTACGCAATAAAAGCATGCAGTAGAGTAGAAATAGAAACAATGAACCACGCCACAAAGGACAAACCAAAAACAAGAATCGAATAGTTATTTTTATTTTATATCTTTTAACCTGAACTAAAACATATGCAGAGAATGGAATCTGGTAGTACACACTACGCGCAGATGAATATCCACGTAAAATCATGTAAAAGAAATCCCTCCAAAAACAACCGCCATGGCGCATGCCGAATGAATAGTGAGGAAAGAGTCAGGGTTTGTACAACAAAATAATCTATTTTGGGCACCGATCACATGACAGAGATCACAAAAAAATAAGAAAAAAAATTGTTGAAAAATCACTCTCTGTAGATGTGGTGGCAACATCAATCTTCAAAGTTGATGAGACTGGGCAGAAGGCTGGCCGGCCCCAACCCTGAAAGTTACAATTCCGGATAGAGATTGATCGATGCTATTTAAACATGAAAACGTTCCTGAAACTTGAGCTACCACCACTAGTGTTATAATAGCTCTGAATTTTACTTCTTTTTTTTTTCTATTTACTTACATTTGTTGCTGTTTAATTTGATCTGTGGTGACGTGCCAGTCCCTGGCTCCTTGATTTATCATTTTTGATTGTGACTCGTCTTTGCAAGTTCTGCAAGGAAAGTGAAAAATCGTGTGTTTCCCATCAGCTGATTGACTACTGCAGTAATTGGCCTGGCACTGAGATATTTTGTTATGCAGTAGCTAGCCATTTTGATCAATTGTTTCGCTCTGCTGACTTGACTGCCTTTGGTATTGTTTTCGAAACGATGTTGTTCAATTTATTTTATAGAATAAAAATGACGTGTTTTCCTTGAGTTTCAAAATGCATTCGGTTCTTTGTTTTGAAAATAAAGAGCAAAATATTAAATTTTTTTTACCAGTCTCTGCGATAAATTTTTGTTCATGGGAAAAAAATAATGTGTTTAGATAATAATATCCAATTTCAATGCATAAAAAAAAGGCAATTTGAATTAGAAAGATGAGATGCGATCCCCACGCAATTAAAATTTGGTCGGGAACGAAAATGTAAAGAATCAGAAGTGGTCCCCACGTGATGAAAGCCGTCAATTTTTAGTGTTCTGCCGTCTCCTTCGCAAGAAGTGAAGACTGAAAATAATTCCTTTTAACAGCTTTGCTTCATTTTCATTCTCCAAAAACGATGACTGACTGGCTTATTCATTTTAACAGCTTCGCAAGAAGGAAAGTCTGTTTTTTTTTTTATATTTTAATTTATTTCTGATTTTATTAAAATTAAATATCCCTTATATATATATACTTCACAATTGAAAAAATTCAAACCTTTCACTTTAAAAATAAGATGAGGCGGTGTCGATTAATTCTTGAATCAATTAAAGAGTTATTGACTAAATTTGAAAAAGTTAATTGGAATAATTTATTATTATTATTATTAGATCCTAAGATTTATTCAATATTTTAGATTATTTTACATTTGTTGTTTGTGGTGTTATTAAGTTGGATTGCTATGAACAATTATTTTGGGGTTAGTTAGTGTCAGATGATTTTTAAAAAGAAAATGGTAAAATTTTGTAAATTTACAAATAAATATTTTAATGTGGCGGATTCAGATACTCAGAATATCCGCTCAAAATTTGAACGGATATTACGCACATTCAAATTCGCATTACTTTTCCACAAAATACTGTTTAAAATTCCTTAGTGGTATTACATAATAAATATAGTTAGTTCTAACAAATGTTTGATTTTTTTTAATTGCATAATACATACGAGTAATTCAAAATGAAAATGAAAATGAAAAAAAAAAAGATAAAACACTCCATTCTTAAACTAATAACGCTCACTGACTTTTAATTTTTCATTATTAACAGAAATAATCCCACTTTGGTCCAACCTAACGCAATCATTGCGTGGCTATGATATTGTAGATCTCGTTATATTAATTAACAAAACAAAGTCGCGATCGTGTTCATGTCACCCCGTAACAATTCTTGATTAAAACAAGACACGTTAGAAATCACCCAGGGGGAAACTAGCTAGTGAGATCACATGATGGGAAACATTTTGGGGTTGATTTTTGTTGTTTAAAGAGTCGGATTTGTTGAATGGCATTTGCATATACTAAGGTGCATGGTGGTGGCCTGGTAAGTTGTGTGGCTGAGCAGCAGGTGAGATTCTGATTCCGCAGCAAAATGACACAAACAGATCTTGTCTTTACTTGGCACCCAAGCCCGTGGAACTCTCTCTCAACTTGCATTACGTGACAGTAATCTTGTTTTTCTGATTGTGGATTCTGGTAGTTTTCTGGCTGTCATACTTTAGTATACAAAGACGCAGGTTGTGTGGGTCATCTAAATTTTAGGACCCATTGGCACTTGGTGCCCTACACATGCTTCTTTTATTATTTTTTTGTCAAATGCTCGAATAAAATACATATCGTTAGACTGGCCTACCTTACATTATTGGATTTTTTTTAACCCCAAAAAAATTTTTTTTTTTGTGGGCTATATGTATAGCCGCCAATTGATCAAATTTTGCAGATCCAAATTGGGTACGGCGGGATTCCTCATCACATGGCTGTGTCAAAATTGAATTAACTTACGATTTTCATGACATTAAAATACGGGTCCGACCACGTTAGAACCGCTCTAAGATTGAACATTCGTTTATGATCACACAATTAAAATTATATTATATTTTTCATTATTTATCACTTTGTGTATATGACGTACTCTATTTTAGAGACAGTCATGGTCTTAAAATAATTATACAACACACATGCTCTGGAATAACATTAGTTTTCTCAACGTGCGTCTTTATTTATTAATATTATTTTATCATCATCATTTACCCAGTTTGCAAACTAAGCTAAAAATTAATCTGAAATCGAGTATGACCGATCAATCAATGAGAAAAACATGCCTAATAGTGGGGGTCCTAGCTGGTTATTATGTTGTATAGCAACTTTATTGAGGGGGAGAATTTTCACCTTCTGATCAATCAAACAATCTCAGCGAGTCAAGCATCGGATGCTCAAGTATAATGATAGATCCAATGCTGGGCACGGTGGTGGGCGAGAGTCCACACCAAGCAAACCAACACAAGTCCGGTCACTGCCCATCTGGGTCCCTCAAACCCTAGCCACTTTCCACAAACGCCTAACACAGCTGCCTCAGCAATGCCACACCACCATTTGTCATCTTTAGCATGCAATATCGCATCACCCCACCAGAGACAACTGGTGCAAACTAAAAACTGTTACACAGACATTAAGGAAATATATAAGCACAATTATATATAAAAAGAGACATTTTAATACAACAACGTCAGAACAAATAACGTGACTCCTCAAAATACTAATAATAATACATCCAACATCAAACTTATATATAGAACATGTAGTACCAGCTGTGTATTGCGGCGGGGGGGTGGGGAATCCGATACTGTAAGGAGGCCTGAAGAGTGTCATTTATTGTTGTCCATAAATAATAGTGGCTCCCTTAGGATTTGTCTTCATAATTGTAAAATGTATGATATTGGTAGCGAATGGTGATAGGTTACTTGTTTACTTCACAAAGAACAAGTTCTTACAGGGCCTACATTTTGACCCTACCACTTCTATTCTAATTAATGTCTAAATCGTCCAATGTGCCCATCACAATTCACAAATCACAAGCGACTACTGCTTTGCTTTTCTATTTAATCTCTCCTCTTCTCAATCTCACCGCACAAGTGGGATTAGTTTAATTCACATCATTAACTAATTAAGGACATACTAAACCGTCAATTTTGTCTTTCTAATTAATTGTTTTAATTGCTTGCTATTAGTATGCTTATGTTAATTAGTCGATCTACCCTCCTACCCTCCAAACATCTCAAAGTTTTATATCTCTCTAACCTATCAAAGTCGGACACGCGATGGAAAGTGACAGCGCGGGGGAGGGGGCCCAACCCTGAAGCATACACGTGTTGGGCAATCAAAGGCCGATGAAGGTTGTGTGCCCATGTGGATCTTGGGGCCCCCATTGGATGCATTTGACCCAGTCAAACAACGTCGGTCAGAGTAAATGTAATTCTGACATGGATATAGCTAACCTCAACTCGAGTCTCGAGTCTTTAAGTCTCCTATTTCAACATTTGAGTCTCAAATTTACTATTTATTATTTGGCTGATAAATATAAATTATCTCGTGGGCATCTAATATATGAATGTCAATATTTATTATAACTCAAATATTAAAATCTTTAGTAGTGCTTTATTTGGAGTGTTCAACTAGTTAAATATGGTGCATACAATATAATTGTCAATTATGAAATTTTAAAAAGTAATGTTATAGCTATAAATTTTTGTACAAATTAATATAGCATTATATGATTGTTGAATGAAAATATAAAATAATAAAAATATATCTTGTAAACTAAGTAATATCTTCATTCAACTACTTATATGATGTTATATCAATTTTGACAAGAGAGTTTGTATACAAAAAAAATTATAGTTGCATGATTACTCTTTTCTAAAACTTATTTATCTTTTTTTAATAAAATATACCGGTACTATAATTAAAAAAAATTGTGAAAATACTCTATAAATAATTTTGTAGTAGTGCAATGCTTCAAAATATTTGATTAAATAATTTGAATCCTATTATGATCTAAAGTTTCTAGTGATTCCTTAATTGAGTTAGTTAAATACCCTTTCTTTTCATCATTGAAATTTTAAAAATTTTATAGCATTAAAACTTGAAAGAGTAAATTTTAGATTATCCTCTCATGAATTAATTATTTTTAAGTCAATTCATTATTTTTAAATACCTAAGTTCTCTCCAAAAATCGTCATCTCCCCGTCGTTTTTAACGTTTAAAAGGATAAAATGATGTTTGTACATAAAGTCAAATCTCTATATAGGTTAATTTTCAGTAGATCCAAATCTTTCCCAGAATTTTAACACACGGCCAAATATTTCAAACATATAGTATAAACCCATATGCTTTAAAAAAATTTCAATTTGCACCGACGTAACTATTTCTAATTTTAGTATTTGCATTTAAAATATATATTAAGAATAGGTAAAGGGATAATTATTAATGGAAAGAATAACCTATAAAATAGTGCATCACATCCTAAACTTTTAATCCCAAAATTATTTCGAATAATGTTGCATTTATCAATTAATTTGTGAGATAATACCAATTATTTCACTTAGACCTCATAAAAAATTATCAACAATTCAATTAATGATACATTATTGGAGATGAAATTTAGAATAAAACTTTTGGATGTGTATCATTACTCTAACCTGTATACCTATTAAAGGAATTTTCTTTTTTTAAAAAAAAAAATCTTATTCTTGTTCTTCATCGTCGTTGTCTTCTTCTCCTCAAACACTCGTCATGGCCTTAATGTTAATAGTACTCCCTTATTTAATAACCATTTCGTTAAGTAGATCCTACAATCTAAAACACTTGGGCAAACCTAAACACATGTTCTTTTTCTCAAACACTCGGGCCAACCTAACACATCTACTTTTTAAAACTCTCGATTCTTCTTAAATTCACCATTAAACCCTAACATCAAGTCAGTCATTAATATTATCAACACCCATATTCATACGACTTGGCCTAGCACGGCCATGATTTCCTTGGAATCAGTTTACTTGCTTTTAGCTTGGGTTGAATTATATGTGTTGTTAATTCGACTAGATTTTGCTTGTTAGACTTTTAATTTATCACTTATATTGGAATATTGTGGAAAAATAAAAAGTTACCCTTAGAAAAAGATGAGGATTAGGGATTCTTGGTTTTTCAATTTAGGGATGTTGCTACTTACCATGAGTTGAGTTTTTTATTTTTTTTGTTTCATGAGTCTCACATGTTTGACTTAGTGTAGGAGTTATTTGACTCGATCAAAGTGTGTTAGTTAATAAGTTTAAGCAGAAGAAATTCTATATTATATTAGAGGTAATATGTTAGCCATTGAATAAACAAATGATGCTATGGTATATGTACATTTATTCTGAAAGACCATTATATAAGTGGTAGTTATATTAGATTTAATTACACATGTCATACATGTATTAATTGATTGTATTAATTCTGATGTATTACAAAATTCGTTATATAGGAGTGGGTCCTTTGGTGTGATTAGTTTCAATTTAATTTGTAGTTATTATTAAAGATTACCAATGAATTAAGAAGTCGAAAATTTGCACGAAGCAGAATATGGGGAATGAGCGAGGAAGATGAATGTAGAAACGAAGAAGCGGAGCAAAAGAAATCAAAATTTCAATTTTATCATTTTATTTTAATATTAATTTTTTTATTAGGTCTCCAAAAGTAGACATAAATGGGTAACATAAGAAAATAAATGCGGTGATGGAGTATTTTAGAAACTCTTGAGGGGATAAATGATAGACGTCTCTAAGAGTAGGTGTAAAAAACTGGGTTAATATATTCTGTTATTAGGAGGCATTTTCATATTTAAACAAGTAAAAGGTAATCAATCGTTAAAAATGATCCTCTTTAAAGACAATTTAAAATTCTTTTAAAAAATTAAACTATTAAAGGAGTAATTTTAAAAATAGTAAATACAAGTTAATCCGAGATTTACCTAACTTGAAATGACCAAAATTAATAAGTAACGAATCATAATCATGATAGACAATCCAAATTTGGCAATTCTATTCTCTTTGCAAGCACACTTCCAAAAACCAGTAACCCTTCACCACGTGCGACAACGATCAACTCTCGTGCACGACTTGGCGTCTGCCACTCCCACCGTAAAAATAAATTAACGAAATTCAGAAAAAATGAACTCCAAATTAACATGAAATGCGGGCAGTTGGCGTCGTTGTTATTGCAATGAAAGCAACTTCTATATATACGTGCCCACTACACCAAAACACAACCTATGCTCTTATGTTATGAGCTCCTAACTAATAATGGACTCATAATAATTCTAACAACTTGTTTTTTATATCTTGATTTTGTAACATTAATTTTTAGATATAAATATATTTTTTATTTTATTTTTTCTTCTTTCATTTTTGGTTCTATATATTTAGGATGCTCCATGGCGAAAGGCCGGAAATTGACAACGAGCAGAAGCGATCTGTATTTGGGAAGTTACAGTTGCAGCAACGGTCAAGGGGCAAACGGCGACGTTTCGGAGCTTGGCGAGGAGGACGTCTGGTCGACGGTTGATGACGCTGCGGACAGTAACGACGAGGTTGCTATAAATAATCCGAGAAACGAGTGGAGTCCACGCGCTGCAGGGGAGAGTAACGTGGGTTTCTCTACTAGGAGCCGGCGAAGGAACACTAGGGATGATCGCCACGTGGGCGGCCTGTCGCTGGCTTTTGATGACACGGACAAAACGTCGGCGTCTAGGATAGTGCATCAGTTCAGGGCGAGTGACAGCATGGCCGCATCGCCACGTGGGCAACAAATGGCCACGTCAGCCCCGGTTAACGTTCCTGATTGGAGCAAGGTTTACCGGGTTGACTCGGTCGACTCGATGCACGACTCTGATGACGAACGTGACACGGAGATGATTCCTCCTCATGAGTACTTGGCACGTGAGTACGCGAGGAGCAGGAAAACGGGTGGCGCATCGGTTTTCGAGGGCGTGGGTCGCACGCTCAAGGGCCGTGACCTCCGGCGCGTGAGGGATGCAGTGTGGAGCCAGACCGGGTTTGACGGCTAAGCTAAATTATTTTAGCCAAAAAAAAAAGAGGGAGCTTCTACTATTATGATTGATCATATATACATATTATCCCGAGCAATGATTCGGTTGAGTCAACTCAGTCCAAACCCGTTTGACTCAGCAGCGAGTGAGCTCAAGCACCGTTCTGTCATGGATGGACTAGGACTACTGGGCTGAAAAAGAAATTTGGAATTTGTGGTCCAATATTTGTTCAGTGGTATCATATCTTATGTATCTGAAATCCTGAATCTTTTAGATCAAATGGGCGAGTGTAATATGGCCAAAATTTTGAAACCAAAAAAATTAAATAACATATTAATGCAGACATATGATTAGTAAGTCAATTGTTACACTAAAAATTTCCAGAAGCATAATTTCAGGAATTAGACTCGGTTTTAGCACTTAGTAGAGTAAGAACAAAGGTACCGAATGACAAGTACTTCTGGAAATTAGTCAGCGTACCAAATTACTCATAATTTGTGGTTATTGCAGTTGATGTGGCAGGCGGTGGCACATCTTGATGCCAAAGTTCGAAGATAACACAAAAGAGATTGATGTGGGTAATTTAGAAGACTGATCAAAGAATCAAATCTGAAAGTACAGAAATGGGTTAAGTGAACTTAACGGGGGAATACAATTAAAGATATTGCAAATTAAAATTGGTGACTAATAATTGGGGGGGGACCAATTCGGGGGAGGCAAACAAAAACCAATTGCTTTTAAAGGAAGGTGATGGACTCAGAATGGGGGTCACATTGGGCACAAGTTGACAAAGTCAACTGTTAATAGAATAGAAATTGCAGTGATTGATAAAACAATGTGCGAGGTTCGGATTCATTATCATTATGACTTGCCTTTTACAAGAAAAAGGACTTGAACCTTTCAATTGTGCTCACAACTCGTATCAGCTTTGAGCCATTGGTTTGTTTTTCTTTTTCCCTTATTTACTTCCTCCACTCTTTGTGCAATAAACATATGCTATGAGATATTGGATATACATTCATTCGGAGGGCCCGGATGCATGATCACCATCAATCATCATGATAAAAATAAAAAACAACAACAACGATAATAATAATAATAATAATAATAAATAATCACATTCTCGTATTTGGAGAAAGATTTGATTAAATTAGACGTAACAAAAGGGTAGATCCAAAACTTGTCACCCGAACTTTAAATTGCAATGGAGGTTTTGATTATTATAGTCATTTTCATAACAAAATTGTTCAATATTAAACGTTATCAATAGTTATTGTCTTGCATTATGGTATACTGCATAAAATTGTAATGCAACGTTATTATTTAATAATATAACATTTTATTATAATTTGTTTCTATATATTAATCATTATGATATAGTATAGTTTAATCTTATATGGTAAAAGTACTTAATAGTATATAATTTAAATAGTATAATATAAATTATATTATGTGATAAAATAAAATAATATTAAATTATAAATTTACTTTTTCTTATTAAGTAATAAATAATTAAACATAATTAATATACTTTTTACGTAATTGAATAATTAAAATGATTTTATGTAATGAAAGTAAAATAATGTATTATCGTTCGCTTATTAAATATTTAGGTTTATTACTATCTTATATAATTATTAGTATTAAATTTTTATTTAAATAATTAATATTTGATACATTTTAATTTATTAAAAATTATTAATTAAATAAAAGTTAAATAATTATATTTAAAATATGAATAGTATTTTAATGCAATACAGCCGAAACTTTATCCTCTTCCCCTAGGAGTTTATTTTATACACTTTTCATTGTATTGGTCACCTTTTTAATGCAGATCAATACAATTAGAAATTGCAGCCAAATATGAGTTAATTAACGTTAGAACAATATTTTAATGCAATGCAATATAATCTAATGCAAGCCGTGAAAGGCAACCTAAATAAGGAAATGAATCAAATGGCTGGCGCCTAGCAGCAAAGTTGTGAAGATGCATGTATCTGTGAGAACTTAGAAGCAAATCATGTTTTAAATTCATGATTATATAAGAAAAGCACAATTTCACCCATTAATTTGTTCGTTAATTAAGCATATTCATACACATCTTGACCAATCCATTGCATTTGCATGTGCAAATACGTGCTCTTGTGCAATTCATCCACCAGAAAAGGGATGAATTGGCCCATCTAGTACTCCATTGGGCCTTACAAAATATGGGCAGCCCAAAGCGGAGCGTAGCTGTGGAGCTCATATTCACAAATGAATTATCAAACAGAACACTTTTAAGACCACCTACGAAAAGTCAAAAGAGACACAGTAACCTCTAACATTGTCAATCTTCATAGCCACCGGAGGGTTCGGTCCAGTCCAGTGTTGAAAAATAAGGCAAAAAGCATACTGCGGCCACTTTTGTGAAAACGATCGATTTCATTTGTTGGGGTTTTAGAAAACTTCAAAGTTATATATAATTATGATCCCGTTTGTGGCCGCAACTCTTTGGCTTATATCTGTGAAGTAAAACAATTGAAGTGTTCAATAAAGATCATGATATAATGACAGCTACGAACAGATACGAATTGGTTTGGGTTGAGAAAATTCTAACCTAATTCAATTCTAATCACGGGAGACGTTCAAAGAGAGAGATTGCCATTGATGAGCAAGAATGAAAAAGTTTCAAATGAAGGAAATTACTTCCTCACTATACGCTTAATCTTGTGTTTTAGTGAAATGCCTTAGATAAGCATCCGAGGCCAGCATTATGAGTAATGCTACAGCTAAGGTAACAAAAGTCTCGTCTGTTTTGCAAGAATACGTACGTGCCGGTGTGTAAAGCAAGTTAACAGCTGAGACATGACACGAGCAAACTTAGCATAGATTTAGGGCACGGTATTAAAAAACAGAAGCAAACATATCTTTTATTGGCGTGATATCTTAATGCAGAAAGAACTTATCTAAAATATTGAAAATCATATATATTACGTATTAACATTTATTACAATAAATAAATAATTTTGTTCCCTTAATTTAGAGGAGAAAATCCGGTAGGTTCAAAATAATAATGATAATATAGAAATAATTCATTCTCAAATTTTCTCTCAAAATCTCAGCTCCTCTTCTGTAAGGCTCAAAAAAGGGAGAAAAAAAAAATCAAAACAAAACAAAACCCCTAATAAGAAGAGCACTTGTAGTCTTTGTTTGTCCGAATTCAACTCTCCCATCATTTTTCTTTTTCTTTTCTCTTTTTTTTTTTTTTAATATCCAGAACTTGAACCTTTTCATAAACCCACTTCCCAAACTTGAATCTTTTTCTTCAGAATCCATTTTTTTATTTTTTATTTTTTTGATTTAATCAACTTGATCTCATAAGATAATGGGTTGCTGTGGCAGCAAAGAAAGAGTTCCTCCATCTGGTATGAATGGCTACAGATCAAGCACTGCTCATTCAAGTCATCAAACAACTGGCGTTTCAACACAGACCCCTCATCAAACTTATCAACAACAGCAGCAGCAGCAACAACTACATGTGCAGCCTCCTAAAATGTCTGCCCCACAGCCACAACCAAGGCAGCAAGCAGTGAAATCTGCTGCAACAAGCACAAGGCCGGTGCCAAAGCCAGATACAGTGCTGGGCAAGCCTTTAGAAGACATTAGACAATTTTACACATTAGGCAAAGAATTGGGTAGAGGCCAGTTTGGAATCACATACTCGTGCACTGAGAATTCAACAGGCAGTGCCTATGCATGCAAGTCAATTTTAAAGAGGAAGCTTGTGAATAAACAAGATAGAGAGGATATAAAGAAAGAGATTCAGATAATGCAGCACCTGTCTGGTCAACAAAATATTGTTGAATTTAGGGGTGCTTACGAGGACAGGCAAAGTGTGCATCTTGTGATGGAGTTGTGTTCTGGTGGTGAGCTTTTTGATAAGATTATTGCTCAGGGGCATTATACTGAGAAAGCTGCTGCCGCTCTTTGTAGGGCTATTGTTAATGTGGTGCATCATTGCCATTTTATGGGAATTATGCATCGTGATCTTAAGCCTGAGAATTTCTTGTTGTCTAACAAAGATGAGGATGCTATGTTGAAGGCAACCGATTTTGGACTCTCTGTGTTCATCGACGAAGGTGATTTTTTTTTCAATCTATTTGTTAATTTTCAGTTTCAAGTTTTAATTTTGCCAATTTAGCTTTGTAATATTTATGGCTTATTACATTTGTTTTGTTTTGGGAGGCTGTTTGAAAAATTGTTTTAATCACTGTGAAATTCTGAAATTTGTTAGGTTCTGTAATATTGAATTCTGTTCATTTGGCTTGGATTTGTGGTAAAGAAGAGTTGAATTTATTGTAATCTTAAGCTGCATTGGATGAAAAGATATAGTGGTCTAATTTTAGTCCCAACTGTGCTTTCAAGATGAGAGGCCTCTTGCTCACTGTCAGTCATTGATAGACAATTTAATTTGGAATCGTCTCCTGCTGATTGGACTTGTCAAGTTGTTATATTGAGAATTTTGCCTTACTGCTTGTTTCTCTTAATGCAGCTTCTTTAATCTTTTACTTCTGATTGCTTCAAATCATTTTTGGAATTTTACATGTTATTTGTAATTTAGCCATGAACCTAATTCACCTTGTCTGGATACTTATCTCAGGGAAAGTGTATCGCGATATAGTAGGCAGTGCTTACTATGTTGCTCCTGAAGTATTGCAGCGTAGTTACGGAAAGGAAATAGATGTATGGAGTGCAGGAGTTATTCTATATATTCTACTTAGTGGCGTTCCTCCATTTTGGGCTGGTAAAGGAGATGATACTTTTGTGTTATTTTGTTGAATCCTGTCAGATTCTCTTGTAAACTACATGTTCTATCATTTATGATCAGTAATATATTTAATTCATTCACATTGCAGAGACTGAAAAGGGAATATTTGATGCCATTTTGAAAGGAGATATCGACTTTGAAAGTGAACCATGGCCGTTGATATCAGATAGTGCCAAAGACCTAGTCAGGAAAATGCTGATACAAGACCCTAAAAAAAGGATCACTTCTGCTGAAGTTCTTGGTAATTAACCCTGTTTTACTTAGCTCTACTGAAACTGATATGTAAGACAAAAATCACTCCATCATGCTTTAGAGAAGTTCCTAATACTATCTTTTTAGGTCCATTTAACAAGAATTTGTTCCTTATAACTTTTGACTCTCATTTTTGTAGATTGAAATTCTTTTCACATAGCTGTTGAATCATTGAAGAAAGAATCTTCTTTTTTATGGGACACTGTAAGGTTAAATTTTGAAATTTACACTTCTTGCTGGTTAGAGCAAAGAGCAAATAGCTGGTCTAACTCAGTTTTCTCGTTTGTCAGTCAACCAATTCTATCTTTTTGCTTTAAGTTTGCATTACATTCACGCAACTTATGTGCTTCTGGCTGAAAATATTGTAATCTGTATGGCCAGAGCATCCATGGATGAGAGAAGGCGGAGAAGCATCTGACAAGCCGATAGGTAGTGCAGTTCTTTCTAGAATGAAGCAATTCAGGGCAATGAATAAGCTTAAAAAGATGGCATTGAAGGTAAACTATTGAGCTGTATTCATTTTTTAATTTTCAGTTGAAAGAAAAATTTGATAGATCGCTACTTAAAATTCTCTGAAAGGGGTCCCTTTCTTTTCACTAATCTGATTTAAATATCTAACTCAGTTCCTTTCTAATAAAGCAAAATCCATGAAAGTGCTATGTACTATTTATTTAAGAATGAGGTTGGGGGCAAACCCCAAATTGGTCTTTTAGCCCCCTACCTCTTCTAAGATTCAAACTTGGTTGACCAGCCAAAGCCAGCTGCTTGAAAACCATTTAGTTAATCCCCTGGGGGCCTTGAAAGTGCAATGTTGGAATTATTTTTTGTTCATAATTCTGGTGAATGGGAACCTGGGGTAGATGAAATCATGATTCGTTTGCATTTCATAGGGGTTTTGTTTTATACTATTACCACCCGCTGCCTCAGCAATCTCCCAACTGGCAATGCTGCAGCTGCCATTATCATCACATCATCATCACCGTTGCTGCCATCACTCTCCTTTCTATATTGTCACAGATCACCAGCTGGCTGCTGAATAGTGTATCGATCTTCATCTAATTACGTTGGTGAATTTTGGAATTCATACAGGTCATTGCGGAAGCTCTATCTGAAGAAGAAATTAAAGGCCTTAAGACAATGTTCGCAAACATGGATACTGACAAGAGCGGTACAATCACTTACGAAGAACTGAAGACAGGTTTAGCTCGACTTGGGTCGAAACTCTCGGAAACAGAAGTTAAACAACTCATGGATGCTGTAAGTACTTGAGGTCCCTACAACACCTCAAATTTTTTACTGTTTAATATTCCTCACTTCTCATACTCAACTGGCATCCTTGTTATCACTGTCCAATAAATTCCAGGCCGATGTGGATGGAAATGGAACAATTGACTATATCGAATTTATCTCTGCTACAATGCATAGATACAGACTGGAAAGAGATGAGCACCTTTATAAAGCATTTCAGTATTTTGATAAAGATAATAGTGGGTGAGTTCTCAGTTTCCCTTTATTTCTAATAGAAGCCATCTTACTATTTGATTTCATACTACATTTTTAGCATTTCATCAAGTTTCAGCTTATAAACAATAGAGGAGCAGATAATTCTTCTTTTATTTTCCCTTTTCTTTAAAAAATTATAATTGTATCAATAGTAACAATGTGTCCGTACTAAATTCATCTAATTTATTTACATCTGTTCTATATTATTTTTCTCTCACCACTATCAAATGTCACAGATGTAAGAAACGAAATGAGATTTCATGAATAATTCTTTCATTTTCCCATGTTCTGGTCTAGGCATGTTTCCAGTTTTAAATCAGTGAGTTATATGGTTTTAGCTGCAGTAACTAATGAATTCTGAGGTCTGCTTGGTTGACTAATAAATGGGTTAAATTGGAAATTTCTGGAGAAGTTATTCTTTGCTAGAGTTTTATCTGAATGTCTTGTATGACTAATTAAATGAACCGTGTGATTGTAAACTTTCTGGCAGATATATTACAAGAGATGAGTTAGAAACAGCGATGAAGGATTATGGAATTGGAGATGAAGCTAGCATTAAGGAAATAATTTCTGAGGTTGATACAGATAATGTAAGTTTTTTTCCGATTCATAAACTTAAAAAAAATGTCTTAGAGAATTATTACCGGTTCTGATGCCAATTGAACTTACAGGATGGGAGGATCAACTATGAGGAGTTCTGCACAATGATGAGAGGTGGGACGGCACAGCCCCCAAAACTCATTTAAATGCCCAATTAATCAAGCGAGCTACTTGATTATGTTAACGGTGTCCATATAAATCTGAACATCCTTCACTCTTATGTTGCTTTGCCATCTAGAATTGCTAAATTTGGCTGTTAAAGCTCGCAAGGCTATCAGTTTATCTTCACTTGGTACTGAATTAGTATTTGTGCATATCTTATTCTTGAACTAGCTTGACCTGATTCTATCGATCCTATACAGCCCTTAGGGAAAGAGTTACATATTTGTCCCGGTGGATACTGAAGATAGGTTGCTGATTTTATTTCCTTGATAATTCTATTTTAATTTTGCACCCGATGTTATTGATCAGCTCATTGAGAAACAAAGTGGTGTGGTTATTTACACCACATTATTCACTGCTTAAAATTTTGAGAAACCAGAAAGACTTTCACTGCTTAAAGGGCGCTTAAAACAGAATATTGGGTTATTGAAACCAGAGCAAGAAGGTCATGATACCGTATGTTACATCTTGCCGCATTGTTTTGCTTCACTCCCATGATTTGCCATTTCAAAAGTCGCCAAAAAAACTAGGCAAAAAAAAAGAAAAAAAGGAAAAAAAAGTAATAAGGTATACAAAATATTTTAAATGTATGCTTAGCACACTCCTCGAGACAAAACCGAGAAATATTTCCTGACTCCGGCCAACTTGCAATTCTTTTCCTACAGGGTTCTATTAAATATTTGTATGCGTGAACAAAACTAGAAAGCCAGTTATCAAGGATCTTTTACCTTTTATCCAACACTTTTTCCAGGGAACCCAATGAAGAATAAATAAAGCTTTTGTTTTCCTTCAACTGGGCAACTCTGAAATGTACAAGGACTTGCCTTGCCCACATCAGTAAATGCTTTTGAAAATTGATACAAACAAATAAGGGCTGAACTGTATCTTCATCGCATCAGTAATAAAAATATAAAGTTGCCCATTTGGGTTGGCATTTGTTTAAGATTAGAAGGATGGTATCCAAGGCTTAGTCTCATATTCTCCTGACACAAATTGCATTAGAGACAAGAATTTAAGTCACCTTTCCACGTGAGGTTGTTTTTGTATACTGTTATCTGTAGCCCATTAAGCGATAAGCATATTTATTTGCACGTGTGCGCACATTTTCTTTATACCTGGGAAAAGCCAAAGGCTTCATGTCATATGGACTCGATAGTCGAGACAGGCAGCAAACTTTCTGATCTTTTTATTCAATTAATCACGGCCATAACCCCATTCAGTCAGTCATTTTCTTTTTAAATTTTTTGCATGACTTTACTGATAAGTAAGGCACGGTTCTTTTCAGGATGCCCAAAATACAATTCAGTGTGACAAGGGAATCTGTCGACTGTCAAATTTGAAAACAGGCTTTGGCAACATTCAAAAATGAAAACATTTGCTATCCCAGCTGCGAAAGAATAGCTGTTGGATATTGATCATGACATTCTCAATTAGCTTGAGTTTCTCAGAGTTAGGTTAGGTAAGTGATTATTTTTTTAACATGTTAATTAACTAATCTCTAGTAAATTATAATACTGAAACAGTGCCTAGGATGCTCTTATCTTTGCTTCAAAATAAAAATGGGGCACAACCACAACACTCAATACTGTTGTTATTAACTCTTGCACGATCTGTTTTATCAAATAAACTTTAAGAGATGAATTTTAATGAATTAACTGAATAGTTCGTTTATAAATCAGAGGACAAAGACAAAGCTCCAGCTCTTAACATTTTCTTTTAGAATCAATTTCTACCCTTTTTTTTTTGTTTTTTAAGAACTACCTCACATGAATGTAAATAAAAAAATCTCACCAATTCTAACGTGAGTGCATTCTAGCTTCAAATATGTTGTACTAGCTACTAGCCAAGACGTTTAACACCTATGTTCAGGTGACGGTGACTTTCTTTAAAATGAAATGAATGTATTTATAGAAATTGTTAGTATGTTCATCCGAGGTTTTCTCAGTGTTTGAAAATATCAAAAAAATTATGAATTTATTCTATGATCCACTGATTATTTAGAAATTGTATTACGTTCTCTCTTATCATTAAGGTACATTAATATATTTTACGAGGTCATGGGTAATCAAAGGGAGAAATGAAAAAGAAAAAGAAGATAAGAATCGAGTAAAAAGGGAAAATGGAAAAGAAAGAAAACAAACAGTTGATCTTGAGTTGAGATTGAAAGAGAGGGAGAGAGAGGCGCACGTGGGATAGCATGCCTCACTCCCCGCCGTTGTAGTTTCCCTTTTCAAATTACAAAAATTGCTGAAACCAAAACTTTAAAGATTTTCTTCCTTCTTCATCAATCATCATCTGATCATCATTATTTTGAGTTAAAACACCACTTCTTCTTCTTCTTCTCCTCTTCCTCCTAGTTCATAAATCTAAGAACTTTTAATTTGCTTATTCATATCTTTCTGTTTAGATATTATAAATCATAAAGCTTTGCACGTTGCTTGAAATTAAACTTTAAAGAGTTTTGGCTTACACTGATGGTCATCTTACATGTAAAATACTGTTTCAATATTGCTCTCTTTTGATGACATTGAAACACAATCCTTCAAGCAAGGAAACAACATCTTTCAAAATCACTTTTTTGATACCTCCTTGACGTGAAATACTTTCGAATATTTGGCTTTGTACTGCATTCCAATTTTTTTTTTTTTTTTTTAATATTTGAAGCCATTTCTTGGAGTTTTTGATTAGTGAGTACCTTTCATTTCTTAAGCAGGTTTATTTTGAAAAGGGTATTTTAGGGGGGGAAAAAAATTAAAAATTTGTTCTTCAATGGTGGAGCACCAATCTTGTGCTCGTATGATAAATGCTTCTGCATTGTGTGGCATAGAGCATCAAGTGAAAGGAGAGAGTATTAATGCTATTGCAGAGATTTCAGCTGAGTTACAAAAAGAGAGACAAAAGAATGCTCTACTTATGGAGAGAATATCGTTGCTTGAAGCTCAAATACAAGAAAGAGATAATGCAAACGTATGATTTGCATACTTATATTTGTGATTTCTTCTTTTGGTTTGGGTGGGTGCGGGGTGGTCTACTCTCTTGGCTTCTGCAATTAATGCTCTTTAATGTTAACTTGATTTTGAGCTCATCAATCTTTTAATTTGCAGCTGAAGCATTTGAACCTTCTTTTCTTCTAAATTTTTATTGAATGGCTATTTCACGTGCATCAGGTTATGATTTGATCATCTTCATTTGTTTGTGAATTAGTTTGATCCGAATTGTGTGGAAACTTATGTTGCTATTAATAAAGTTATCCAATAAAATTCATAGGGGGAGTTAATCAGTCTGATCCACTATTTTACATAAAGCAGTCACATTCCTCAATTTTTATTGTTCTGACTCTAGTCCCAAGACTCTCACCTTATGCAGTTTAATTTGCTCTTTGTTAAATGAGCATGGTACTTAACAAAACTATTAACAGCATAAGAAGTGCATTCCTGAAATTTGGATTATGTATGTCTAGTTATACACATGTAGTTTTGATATCATTGGCAATGAATATAAGGTGTATGAAAACCATTAATATATAGCCATCTTGCATTATTTCTCGCAGGGCATCTGTCCAAATGCAGCAGAAAGGTGCGTCAGGAAATTCAAAAGACAGAAGATAGAAGCAAGTGATCGTAATGAAGATGGAAAAAATATCAACAAAAATGAAATGGCATTAAAGATAAAACATGAAAGATGCATGCGCTCTGCTGATACAAATGCAGAAGGCCGCTTAGTCAACTGGATGAGCATGGATGAGACTCAATTTTTGCACTTTGATAAGATTAAAGATGGCGAATGTGCTGCAGATTGTGATGATTGTACAGATGAAACTGAGGATGAAGATGATGACGGTTATGAAGAGGATGAAACTAAGGAAAATGATGAGAATATTGGAAGCACTAATGAAACAAAAGAACTGCTTCATGAACGAAGCTTCAATCCAAGCGCACAGAGTGAGTCAATAGTTCCGCATGTAAGCCAAGTATCAAATGAAGATACAATCGAAAATCCAAAACCACCTGATACAGAAGCAGTGCACAACCAAGGGAATCCAAGAAAAGTTAATAAGGAAGAAGTTATAAAAATTGGAGAAGGCAAGGCACCAGAAGAGATTCTCATCTCTAGGAAGGAGGTTTTTGGTGCAGGATCTGGGAGTATACCGGTGAATAAAAAGCCTGCAAAGGTTCCATTCTGTCCGAAAGAAGTAAAGAAAATTCTTGAATCAGATTCCCTGTTGTTGAAAAATGCTCAGTCCCACACCATTAGAAAAATCATAGTCTTTGCATCTCTTGGTATAAGGCATGGATGTGAAGATATGTATGAGTTAGACTTCAATCATTTTAGCATTTTGAGGAAGGGGGAACCATATGTATCTCCAAAGAACCCTGGGGTAGGCATTTTGTAAACTTTTTGTTATGACTTGCCTCGACATGGTAGTTTATTAGGCATTAACTATTAAGAGATTTGAGATAATTTTTACTTTTCATGTGTCCTCTATCTTACGCATCAGTTAAACAAGCTACTTGATCATTTACTCGCAGGAGCATGTGCTATATGAGAATCCTGGAGTGAGGAGGAAAGTTTTCTTTCCAAATCGTCAGAACCCAACACTGTGCCCTGTTCAACTACTCGAGGAGGAAAAGGCTATGCGTCCGTCTGATCCTAGCTGCCCTTCTTGCTTGTTTTTATGCATCAAGTATGGTGGAAGGACAAGAAACCTTCCCCAGAATGAGTAAGTACTACTACAAATACTTTATCTGGAAGATTGTGATAATGTTACACACATTTCTACTTTTGCCATTTTTTTTTCATTTTTATATGTACTATAACTGAGAAGAGGCAATGGAATTTCTTTTCATAGTCTTGAAGTATCATAGCCTTAGATCCTTACCTAAACAAACTCGACCATCTGTTCAGCTAGGGAAGCCTGCATCTTCAATCAAGTCTTCCAAAAGAACTGAGAAGTTGGTCATTTGATTATAACTTTTCAATGTTGTGCCCATCTCTTAGACTAACTTACAATTCTGATTTTTTCCAGATATGTCAGGCAGAGAATGGGAAGAAACAAGCTGAAATCTTTTGGCCCTGTTATGTGTCAAATGGCAATGCTAGTCCATGTTCGCAGCGGGAGCTTCTTCTTCAAGGCCCTGGGCATCACTCTTTTGTTCATGGCCGGTTTTCCAGATGACCTTGTCCAAAGGGAAACAAAGTACCGAAATCTGGACTTGCTGCAAAAATATTACAGGTATAAGATGTTAAAAGTCCTAGGACATGTCAATTGGTAAAATGCCTCACATGCTGATTAGACTTACCAATACCCTAACCCTATGCAATTCACTTTAACGGCTTTATGTACTATTTTAAGCAAGCAGATTAATTGTAAAATGTCCTTGCAGCTTATTACATATAAACGTTATTAAAATAGGACTGTGGTTTCTTCCTTAATAAAGATGGTCATACACAGCATTTTAAGCAGTCCCTTTTTCTAAAAATTTGAGTGTCCTTTAGAAACAAGGTGATTGACCCCTAAACAAATAAAAATGTATTTAGATTGCTGTGTTACATCAGGGCATTAAACTTGAGGTGTAATCTCCTCATTTCTTGCTTTAACGCAATCTTCACCTCGTGGCCTAGTTACTCTTAGCAGCAGATCTTTAACAGTTTTATGACTTCACAGTTCACACGACCTTGCTGTTGCAGGACAGATGATGATGCTGAACGAGAGGAATTATTTCTTCCACATCAGACAGCTTCTGATACTGTTAGATCTCAACTCTTACTTGTTCTCTTTATTAAGAGTTGTTAAACAGTTTCTCAATTTCCTTACTTTTTCAGCAGGCCAGTCTTGGTACTCAGCAGTTGATTGCAAAGACAACTTCAACAAATTCTAAGGTCAGGAAACATTCAAAAAGCACAAATAAGCCTCAAAACATGCCTAGATCCTCAATTCAGCAGCAAGCACCTTCAAGCACTATGCCTCCTATCCAGTTTGGGCTGATGGGCTATGCGTCTATTCGAGCTAATGCCATGGCAGCATTTCAATCTATGCCATCTCAGACTCAGGCAGATACCCCGGTGATTACCAGTTCTGATACCAAAGTCTCCTACCCCAATCAAACCCCCTATCTTATGTTTCCACCACAGGCCACAAATACATTCATGCCTATGTTATATTGGCCTCCACCAAATGCATTTCCTCCTGGTTCCTACCCAACCCCATATGGTTACCAATCTTTTCCATTTCCAGCTACTGCAAATTATGTATCTATCCATCCACAAACATACAATAATAACCATCCCTCCTGCAGTCCTTTTATCCCTAAGGTGGTCGAAGCTACTGCAGAGAACAATAACGTGGCCTTGGAAGAATCTGATAGTGACTCTGATAGCAGTTCAAGCAGCACATAGCCAAAAGAGGCAATAGCAAGCTGCAAGTAATGCACCAGCTGCAGATATTCAATTTTTGTAAATGAGCCTCATTGGAAAATAATCTTAGTTAGAGGGAAGCAATATAATGCCTACTGGGGCAGTCTTTGCATCAGTGAAGTATCTATATGAATTATGATCTCAACTTCTGCATATATCTGAATATCATGTTCTGTTTTCATCAGTAGCTTAGAATTTAAATCAATAAACATAACTATATTGAAAATGAAAATACGAGACAATTTAAATCAATAATCATAACTATATTGAAAATGAAAATACGAGACCATTGCTTATAATAATTGAACTTTGTAAGAGGGACAGCTACATGACCACTTTTTGTGATCATCAGAGCACTATTCTTACTTAACTGCCACAATATTCTTAATATTTGTTTCCACAGTTGCATTCCAATGGGATGCTACTTTCAATATGGAAATGCAAAACATCAGAAACTTAAAAAGGAAGGTAACCACTTCCCAAATTGAAGCGGAAATTTCCCCAATGAGCGCATTGTGAGTACAAAATTCATAGTTCATAGCTGTTGCATTTTCTCTTTGACCTTGAGTGAGTTTTTGGAACATTGCTCTACTAAATTCTGTCTGCGCCCATGCAAGAGGATTATATGTTTCTCCACCTACCGAAAGATAATAGTTTATTGCGTTATAGAGCTATATTCGCTCACATAAAGGTACATTTTTTAATTTTTGACACGTTGCAGAAAGGAATCTTATTTCTCTCTTTCTTTATCCTTTTGCTGAATTATTTGCCATGTCCTTAGTTAAATCTGGGGACCAATTCAAAAATACAAAAATAAAAATGGACTCTGGGGACACGTAGGTCACTTGAATACGACACTATCCCAGTGCTAGGGATGGGGGTCCTTGTCGTTTTTCAATTCCATTGGCATCATGAGAGTTAGGGGTGTATTAATCATGAGAAGCTTATTGCCATTGGCATGAATCATCAATTATCATCATTGTATTAATCCATGCACCATACACCAGCACTATTACCATACATACATACATACATACATCCAACATCTACCATTGCCATTACAAGTATAATACTCGTAACATCAAGCTCACACCTATCGAGGAACAGAGGAGCCTAGGCTTAAACATTAGACAGTACATCTAAGGAACATAGTAGCAGTAACATGAACATCTCGCTGAAAACAAACCCATCTCAAAAAACCGTCTTATTGAGAGCTCATTTCACACTCTTTTCTTCCTCATAGAAGAAACAAGGAAGAAAAATTTAGAGCTATTAACTTTTTGTAGCAGATATAGCTATTAGCTAGCTAGGACTTGTCGTGGAGCTTGTTGGCAAGATTGCAAACCTTTCTGATCTCACCCTTTGTACCAGTGAGAGGGTTGTTCTCAGAAAGGATAGCAATGGCTCTTGAAAATTCCTTGAAGAAGTAGTCTTGGCTCTTGGCCATTTTCTTAACATAAGGTCTTGTCCTTTTGTCGGTGGCTAGCTGATGATCAACCATCATCAAGCCCTTGTTGTCCAATATGTTCCTATAGTAGTTGTTGTCAAGCACCATGGGTGTGCCACGGTCATTCCTCACATACTGAACGGCCTTGGGGTCTGGGATTGCATCAGGACACTTATGGAGCATATGCGGAACATGGTCAGGGTTGAGTGCAGGGTCAACTTCTGGGTATAAACGGTGCACCAGCTTCACACAGTGGGTTCTGCCAACACTGTGAGATCCTGATGAAATAGACCACTAATATTAATTAAGGCCTAATTATTATTATTATTATTATAAATAATCCTAAATTACTTCTTTTCAAAGTTTAAGACACTCTGTTGTTATATGCTTGATAGTCATAATCGAAGCATACATTAAGTTAAAAAAAAAAAATATATATATATATATATATATTACCTAGCAGAGCAACAAGTCCAGGGGCGTCAATGCCAATTGCTGCAAACCTCTCAAGAACAACAGACATGCTATCATTGTGATCAGGAAGATACTGCTCAAGTATCTCTGCTCTGCTTTTTCTACCATCTCTTCTTCCTGTTTTGAGAGGAATGTAAGGGCCTCCAAGCTGAAACAAGTTTTTACAGACAGCATCAGTAAAATCTCATACCCATTACCCATTTGGAGATCTAGTGAAATAAAAAAAGCGTTTTTTTTTTCTTTCTTTTTTCCCCTTAAATAAAAAATAAAAAATAAAAATTGAGTGATGAAATAGTGGTTAATGAAAGAAAAAGAAGAGTACCGCAACAATGCCATCTCTGCCAGACAGGACAAGAATATCAGCACAGGAAACAACACCGGGGCACTCTCTTTCAACAGCTTCTTTGATGTTCTCAATGTACCTGAAGTTCCTCATACCAAAGCTCCTGTCCATTTCCTTCTCAGACAAGCTCTTTCTTGTTGAGTCCAGAAGCAGTGAAGCATCACAAGACTGTACAAACATGCAAAAATAAAAAAGGGAGGGGGGTGGGTGGAGAGAAGCAAGCAATTAATTAGCAGCATACATCTGCAAAAATTAAATAGAGTGCATGTATTATTATCATCATCATTATTATTAGCGTTATGAATATATATATATATATATAAGTTAAATTAATTACCTGGACAGCACAGTCATGGAAAATGTTTCTAAGCCAAGAAAATGCAGTGTTCTTGTGGCGTTTGTACAGAAGCTTAACTTGTTCTCTGATAATGTCCTCAGCCTGAGGGCATGTATCCTTGTAAAAATTCATAACAAGACCTGGGTCCTCTTCATTTTCTGCCAAAGCAGATCTCAGAGACACGGCTGAGAAGGAAAGCAAAGCTAAAAGCAAGAAGACAGCTTTGGCACCCATTTTCTCTTCTACTCTTCACTCACTAGAGGTCACTGACCTTGGATTTATATCTCTCTTGATCCTTGGCAATACCTCTCTTAAATAATGAAGTGAGGACCCCTCTGAAGTATATAACACAGTTGGGATGGTTGTTAATTTAATATTTTTCATTTATTGGGGTGATGACTGATGACTCAGATGCTTTTGACCATGTGCAACATTTACTTTTTAGGCAATGCCTGAGTTACGTTTAACATAACATGCATACAGCCGGAAAAATCTCGCCCGCTTAAAGGGTTAAAATCTAATCTAACGGATGATGTTTAATTTGTCCAAAAGTAGTAACGGCGGGGAAACTTTTAATCTCATTTTGTGTTGAGGGTTGGAACCCCTTGTCTTGAAGGGAACGGAAGATGCTGAAAGCAATAATAACGTAATAAAATCAGTTAGGGCGGGCCCCGCTAGCACGTGATCTTACGGTCTGAGATGCATGATCATTGACCCGGATCTAGACTGGAAGTTCTCGTGAGGACCTCACTCAAAAACAAAAGAGCATGATGATAAGATTTTGGCCAGCAGCGGGCAGTGAGTGGACATCAAAATATGGGATGGGGCCAGTAACTTTCTTTATTGGATTGGCAGAATGATCGGCCACCAGCCAGCCATACAAATTGAAATTGTAATTGGATTGCTAATTCCACTTGTTTTCCTTTCGCGTTCCTGCAAAAGACACTAGTTGAAACATAACAAAAGACAAACAAACAAGAAAAGAGTAAAAAGAAAAAAAAGTGATGGGATTGGAGGTTGAAACAATGAATTCATTCATGGTTAATAGCTTGCCGATAGGTCTTTGGATTTTTTTTGCAGCTTAATTATATGTTAATGAATAAGAGTTAGTTCATTGATTAAGAATAGTGATTCCTTTGAGGGTCTAGCTAAATTTTGTCTGGGGGGAGGGGGAGCTATATATTCCTTTCACTTTCCCCCCGGGGTTGGCGGGGGCAATGACCACGAATATTTATTTACCTTTCATCATTAGCTGCATTCTTTTATTTTCCTTTTCTCATTTTAAAAAAAAAAAAGCAGCAAAAATAGTACGGAAAAAGAATCCAACAAGGCATCTCTAATTATTTTTCCAGTGTGCAGTAGTAATTTTGTATAACTTGAAAGGACCCGTTAACCAACCACTTAAAGACACTTAGCAGTAGGGCGTGACTAGAAAGTTTTCAATAATTTAGGCATTGTTGTTGTGCACCGTTGCCCATTTATGAAAGCAACAAATTTCTTGTGAAATATTGTTTGAGAAATGAGCTTTCAATTTAAAAGTGGCATGCAAATGCACTACTCCATTGATGATAAAATATGATAATATTGCCAAATTGGTAGATAAGAAGTTCTTATCTCCGTGCCACTCGATTTAATAAGCCGAGGAGAAAATGGGTAAAGCAACGCAATGAAAGCACAAGGAATCCAAATTGTTTACAGGGCAATAATACATTTTTCTATAGACTGATTTGAAATTAAAGAACGACAAGTCATCTATTCGGCTCAATAACGACTTCGACTTAATTTGGAAGCCAAGCGCTCTTCACTTACCCACAATGCCCTTCACTATGACTTACTTCACCATGACTTACATTGCAGATGAATCAATGAGCCTCTAAATTTATAGATTGTTAAAACTAATAATAACCTAATTATGTGAGGACAATCTGGATTCCATGCTCAAGTCCTCAACACAATTGTGGTAAGTTAGTTGGATTCCACTGAAAGTCGACGGAGCTTTTGATTGCTAAATTGTAAAGCCGCATTAGGGTAAAAATAGTGAGCCGAGTAAGGTGGAAGGAAGCCAACAAAACGGGCCACCGACACTTGAAATATGTCTTCTAGTGCTGGATTGATTGATACGCAATTCTAAAATCTGGACCCCCGACCCTACTCAATGGTTATATCTTAATCAACCTTCTTGCATTTTTTATTAGCCTCATTGCCTTTTTCTACTTTGAATAAAGTACTTAATTAAAAACGTATTTCTTTTATTAATTAATTAATTAATAATCTCTAGGGCATGTATATTCTCGAAAACATGAAATCGAATCACCATTGCATAGAGATCCACAAATATGCATTAATTACTCATTAAATGTGCAACCACGCCACGTTATCTGTCACTCATTTAACCAAACCATTATTTCTCTCGCACATTAAAATTTCCTGATGATAAATCACAGCAAATGTAAACCTAACCGCGGGCTATTTATTCTCCAAAATAAAAATAAAATAAAAACGGGAGTAAATCATGCAAATGAATTCAGGCATAATTAAATAACTAGCCAAGGGGAATATATTCACATGGACCAGGAGGACCACCCTTCGGCTTCGAGGAAAGTTAAGATTTAATTCTTCAGTACTCACCCCCTTTCTTCAGCCTTTACGAAGTGGAGGCAATGATGATGATCACAATACGCACAATAACCTGTCCATGGAAGCCACACAAGTACAAGTACATAGCAACAAGAAAAACTTCAACATTTTTCTGTTTTCCCTGTTTGAAATTTCATAATACCCTCCATGAACTTAAATGATATCAAATCTAACACCTACCCTTTCTAAGTATTACAGACAAAAACTTTCTTTCATGAATAACAGTTATCATTCATCATCATTTTTGGCTTATCTTCCCCCTCTTAAGTGTTTTTACCAGTTGGGTCCTATATTCCAGCATTCTCATCTGCGGGACCCCGGGAAATTGCAGGCTGTCGATGATACCTTTGCACTCCAATATCATGACGATGGTGGATCCACTGAGGGCTTCCCATGTGAAAATAACCCCTAGTTCCTTTTCTTTCATAACATTGTGCTTGACAGGCAGACTCATTTGTTATCCACAAAGTAACTCCAAGTTTTATTTTATGTTTGGAACTGTCTGCATCTAACATCTACAACGAGATGGCGAATATGGGGTGCATACCATTTAACTCTTTCAACATGTTCAACGGCAACTTCCCATCTATGACCTGCAAACAACCAATGTTGCCCTAGGTATCATAATCTCCAAGCCATGGTGGACTTGACCACAAAATGCAGCATTTAACATGTTGGAGGAGTCATGATAATAGTACCTTCAGATCTAGCAATTTCATATATTGATTTTGAAACACGTTCAGCCCACGAGTTCTCCTCAGAATCCTTCACATTCCCATGCACATGTAATGTTCCCCCCTCACTCCTGCATTATCAGTTGCTAATTAAAACAGAGACAGGAAAGGTGGGTAATAGAGAAATATGGGAACCTTGAAAAAACTTTAAAGAGCTCAAAAACAGTTAATTGCATGTTCAAATTATAATAACACCTTAATGCCCGTACAGCAGTAACCCAGCTATTCTCACTTGTTGGAATAAGACCAAGACAGACTCGATTGGCAACTCCCTGAAAGGAAAATGATTGTGGTGAATCACTCACGGTAAAACTCATCCTGAGATAAAATGACATGCTACCTAGGCTATATGATCCAATTGAACAAAACTAGAATGTTATTCAACACAAGAAAATCCGGGTCTTCTGCGTTGTAGGTTAAAATCAGGACGTTAGTGTTTGCAAATGTAAGACCAATATAAACCAAATCCATACAATTTCATAGAGGATTTTGACATGGCATCTCTCCATTAATCAGCCCTGATTTTGACATGGCACCTCTCCATTAATCAGCCCTGACCTTATACATTATTAGCTGACAATCTGCCATAACCAGGGTGTTGTAAGCACAGTCAATACATGGATTACAAATATTTCTAATCATTTTTCTCACCATCTTGTTAGGGCCTGGAAAGAAATTGTCCCGGTTTAGCTAGTAAGTGTGATTATAGAATAAAAGTAATACACTATTTAACAGAGAATAATGAACATACTTTTGGGGCTGTAAACCGGTTATCCCCTTCAAGTACAATACAACGATCAGAAACAGAATTGGCCTGAAGATTATGTTTAAGTGCCTCAACAGCATGCGGATTCCATTCACAAGCATAGACTAGCCTTGCTTTCGCCCTGGTTAATCAACATGATCATACAAAATAAACACCAGCAAAATATAAGAATAATCAACCAGTTAAATAATAGTAAGATTCACAGAGTAAATACCAGTATTAATTAAAGATCCTGGATCATAATGTTTCAGAAAAATATGTATTTACAGTAACCATAAAAGAAATCAACATTACTTAGCCTGTCCCTAATCACAACTAAATTGTACATTGCTGAAGACTGATAAGAAAACTCTATTTGTGAGCAATAACCTCCCAACTTCCATCACCTTAGATTCAACACGTGAAAGATGTCTGGTCATAAAAGAGTGATGATCTGAGTTCACCAAAACTTTAAGTGTGTGCATGATACTGTGGGAGAGAGAAGCCCTAAGTTCACTGAAATTATAGAGCTTGGCAGTAATGAAGGACTAAGACAACAATGATTACACCATACCTGACAAGGAATGGCAGCACGAAATATCCAATACCAGCAAACAGATCCACAATAACTTCATCTTTACAGTCTAAACGGGCCATGCGAAGCTTTTCAGAGAGATTTCCCCAGGAGAACATGCACTTGGTAGCATCAAATGAATAAAGAATACCATTCTCACAATGTTTGACCCAACCATTATCTCCAACAAGAATCTCCAGAGCACTATCCCTCGTACCAGTCGGTGCAACTCGACCCTTAGGAAATTTCAACAAACCGATGTAATGAATGTAGGATCACAAAAGTTCATAACACCAATTAAAGGCACAAAGCAATTTTAGTGAGTAAATTTCACTAGATTTACCATGACATACCCTATCTGCACATAGTTTATGACTTTCTAGCTTCCTGAATTTTTATTTACAACATAAAGCAATAGTTAAATAACATATCATAATTTTTTAAGCCACCGGACGGTTAGACAAATGACAGCAAAAGGTAAAATTATAACAATGCCATTCTCATTTATTTATGTACTTTGACAAGTCCAAGTTATGCATATAGAAAAGAATGTGATGTGAATTTGAAAATGAACATGAAGTGAATTTAAAAATGAACATGAAGTGAATTTAAAAATGAACATGAAGTGAAAAGGGGCGTTTAAATCAATTCAAAGGCAGGCATCAGCAAGCGCAGCATAAGCTTTTAAGTAATACATGCATATAGCTTACTTGACGAGCAATACGAGAAGTATTAAGTATCTTGGCAACAGCAGGCCAGAGCTCACCGCCAATTGAGTCCCAGACTGGATCCTTGAAGGATGTCACTGGAAACACAACAATATCCCCCAGCCATTCCCATCTGATAAAGACAAAAGATGTTAACAAGTCATGGCCATTAGATCCACATAAAGAAACCATAAATTTGTGAGAAAATGACCACATGTCCCATCTGAAGTAGACATACAACTACCAAAGGAGCAAAGTTATGAAGAACAAACCTAGAGGGTAGCTGCTCTAAAAGTCTAGCTGACAGACCTTTTTGCTCGATCAAAGAGGCTACAGCTTCAGTCATTTTTTTAAAGGGAGACTTAGAAGCTCTTTTGACTTCAACAGCTTCATCCATCCGTTTAGTGGCACCGCATTCCTTAAGAAGATGCAAGGCTGTTGCACTGGAGGTTTCATCGAGAAATACCCCTCCTGTATATGGTTTAGAAAAATCAATAGTATTCAAACCTTCTGATTCATCTCCAGAATGAAGCTCCGTTTCATGGAATATAGCACAAAATTTTTCAGTCACAGGAAAACATATACGTATTCCATCCTTCTGCTGACGAGGCTTCCTTCCAAGATCTAACCAATCAAACTTCTTCAAAATGTCCTTCCCAAACTTTGCATACTTTTTATCAAGTTGCACTACCCAGTGTGAAGCAGCCATCTGATGCACATCATTTAGAGGATGTTTAACCTCAGAATTGAAGTCAGAACTTTCAGTTAAAGTCTGCGTGTCCCCGAGTTCTGGACCTTGGAAGTTAACATTCTTTTCTCCTGCTACCCCTTCATAATGGTGAATGACAAGCTTTTCTCCCATCTCAGGAGGCATGTTACAGTCATCTAAAGACATAAGTGGGACAGAGGACAAGTTGATTTTCACTGGCTCACTGAACTTTGTTCCAAAAGCATAGCAAGCCGCACCACCACCAATCATAATAAGATCATCGTTAACAACATTGGCTGTAGACCGTACAAATAATTCTTTGCACACATAATTGAGCTTCACGTGTTTCCAGATATGGAGCTGGAGATCAAGTAATGACAACTCTTGATAATTTTGTCTAACTGGACAACCCCCAAACAGTCCAAGATAATTTTTGTAAGGGAACATTGTGTGGGAGAACCTAGCATGTGGACTTTTTCCTGCTATATCTTCCTTCTTCCATAAGCATGCGTGAACATCAAAAGTGTATAAGTCCCCGAGGGCTTTCTCCCCATCGTATCCTCCAAACATGTATAACCGAGAACCATATGCCAACATTGAGTGGGAATGACGGCCGCATGGCCCTTCCCCATTAATCAATAATTCCTTCCACTGCAGGGTATCCGTGTCCAGCACATCCAAAGATGAAAAGATTGTATCATTGTTAAGTCCACCAAATACATATATCTTTGAGCCTATAACAGCTGCAGCATGTCGATGCCTGTATAGAATACATATAAAAACACATATGGCTAAAAAATTAAGAACATATTGGTAAAGATCATAGTGTGGACAAGAAATTAAATATCAATAATGAGATATGAAAATTGATGAAGACTGGTAGAAGATAACAGAGCTGATGTCAGAGGATATGCTAATCAGCTTCCAAGTACCAAGATTGATAATTAACATCTATAATAATGTATGTAGCATGCACTATTATGCCAAACCAACAAGCATCAAACAGAAGCAGCAGCATAAATGCAATGAAGAAATCACCTGGGCTGAAAGACACTGCCAGAACATTCTAATAAAATCCATTTACTCTTAGCCATATTGAAAACCCACACATCACTCAGTATGTTCAAAGGATCAGCCCTGCCTCCGATAATAAACATATGATCTCCAACCAAAGAAGATGTGTGACCCAAGCATGGAGATGGACTCCCCTCAGTGTGAATAGCTTTTGTCACTCCTTGTAATGGATCAAGCAGCAAAAGATCATTTCTACGTGCATGTCTTCCCATACCCCCAAAACCACCAAATACAAGAATCTTAGAGTCATTGTTTGAGTTTCCCAGGATGCAAGCAGAATGACCCCAAAGGAATAGCTTCTCCACAGGTTCACCAGCAATCACCATCCGGCTAACTGATA
The DNA here is from genome assembly GCA_030449075.1 of Murraya paniculata. Lineage (NCBI taxonomy): Eukaryota > Viridiplantae > Streptophyta > Magnoliopsida > Sapindales > Rutaceae > Murraya > Murraya paniculata. The sequence goes on from JAEVFN010000005.1 coordinate 2,948,906, forward strand.
GACCGCATCTAGGAACTCCTGGCGGCCCTGTCAATGATTCAAAGACTCAAACTCGCTGTCACGTTAAAAGGAAATGTCTCCTGCAATCAAATATATGTTAGTATGTAATAGCACTGCTCAATGAATGTACACACAAGACTCTTATGGTTCTTGCAAGTTGCATCTTTGCATTCTCTTATGCACTCTTTAAGAGTTCCGTTAGTTTATTAACCTGTGAACTCAAGCTCACAACAAAAAGAGAATTATAAGAATTAAAACACTGATGGCACAAAAATTAACTCCAGTTAGTAGGCTACTAGCTTCAATTTCACACTTGCAAGAATTTTAAGAGCAAACACGCTCAACATGGGTTAATGTTTTAAAACATTTGCTCTTTTGTTAAGTTGACCAAAGCTCTAGCACAGTCTCCATCATCCGTCATTTCTAAATCTTAACGCTACCCTCATATAACACGTTTTCCATCAATAAGTCACATAAATAAGAATACACTACTATGAGTGTCTTTGCAAATTGCAATTGCAGTGCTGTGATACGAAAAAGAATGGCGAGCACTTCAGTTACTGCTGAGCTTTCAAAAACCAAAAGTGATGAAGCAGAAGCACAGCGGTTACAAGCAAACATGTCGTGAATTAATTAATCAAATATTACCATCAACATTCTTCTTCAGATCCCCGCAATCTTGGTGTTCGTCCTTGATGGAAACAGAGGAACCCACCATAAAATTAAAAGCTTGCAAAAACCCATCAATCCTCCTGCTATTAGCTTCCAATTTCTGATTAGCAATCCCAACAAGAAACCTCACATAATCTTGGGACACTAAGACGTTACCACTCTCTCCTAAGGGAACCTCAAGCCTCAAGGAACACCGTATCCCAACAATCACGCGCTTCTTGACACTCGTGACCCCGCTCTCCCTCAACCCAGAAGACACCGCGATAGAAACCAAAGCCTCAGCGGACTCAACGTCCCGGCACTCCACCGCCACAATCAACGGCTCGAAGCGGAAAACGAGCTGGTCCCGAGTGGGGGAGGACGGAGTCGAGTGGGTGGGGAAGAAGAGGAGGGAGAGGACCGAGTCCACGTCAGCGGGTTCGTGGGCGATGAAGAGCCACGTGCCGCCTTTGGGTTTGTTGACGGGGTGGGAGAAAATGGAGATACGGCCGGAGCATGAGCTAGTGGTGTAATAGTTTGGGTGGCTGTTGATCGCGTTCAGGAGAGGGATTATGGGCGTGTCTAACGTGCCTTTCGGCGATTTGTCTGTCACGGACGACCTCAGTGACGCTAGCGTTGCTGCTTTTCGTTGCTCGAACGACATGTTTCCCTTCTTTCCTGTCTGCGGAGACTGAATAACTGAGTGAGAAAAACCCTCGTTAAATCACCCTCTCTCCCTCTATCTCTCTCTTGCGGGCGGTACCGCTGAATGTCGAATTACGAGGGGTAATTTTCAGATATTCTAGTCTTGCCATGTTGAGGGTTTTATGATCTAGGTCCCTTATTTTCCTAAATTATATTGAATAAGGTCTTAGACTATTCATTTTCGGCACATAGGTCCATAACGAAAAGGGCAGCCTCTTCTGAACTCCTCAACCAACAAACATCGATCAACGGTCGTTGCTTCCGCGGCCTGAATATCAAGGTTTATTTTTCAGCGTCAATAACAGCCCGGCGTCAGGAACATTTTCTAAGCTACGCTGGACTAGTTTTTTTAAATTATATATATATGTATAAAAAGAATCTTAGGTTGTGTTTGTTTTTTTATCTTAAATCTGAATAGGTTTGAATTTAGTTGAAATCTGAATAAGGTCTGAATGAAAATATCTGAATGACATGTTTATTTTTTTTTTTCAACATCTGAATAAGGAAGTCTAAAAGTTAGTAGTTTGATATAAATATCCTTTTAAATAGTACATATATTTATTCTTCACAATTTATAATTTTCACAAGTTGATTAGTTTAATAACATTAAAAAATATATTTTCATTGTTGATCTTAATTTAATTTTGTAATAAAAAATGTAATTATAACATCAACCTTTATTATAAAGTCAATATTGTTGCTTTAATTTTGATTAATCACAATGGACATAATTTGATTTGTTTAATATTTTAATTTAGTTAATGTTACCATGTAAATAAAAATTTTAAGCAATTAAAGAAAAAAATAACTTCAAGGATAATGCAAAAAATTAGGTTTATACATAATATTAAAAATACATGAATTATTAAGGGTATTTTTGAGATTTGAAATTAAAATTTTTCATTTAGATTTCAGACTTCAGATAAAAGTTGACTTTTTCTACTTTTTCTATTAAGATAAAATTGTCTGATAATAAGTGATAAGTTAAAAAAACAAACAACCTATAATAAATAAATGTCTGAAAAAAATTTAAATTCAAATTTCAGACTAAAAAGCAAACAGCACCTTAAAGTAGAGTTGTTAAATCAAATCATAACATTAAATTAACACTTTTTAAATTTGAGAAATACCTTATAACTTAAGTTCAATTAATAAGATAAATTATCAACTTCAAAGTTATGACTACGACGTCGTCCTATAGGCACCATACTTCACAGCTTAATACTATTAGATCGTTTTACTTTATTAACTTTTAATAACTTTTTAATTATTTGATAATACTCAATTTGCGAAGTCTGATAGCTTTAAGCGATCATAACAGACTCAAACTTTAAAGAATTATCTTGTAATCACAAGTTTACTTCAGAAAAGAAAAAAAATAATAAAACAATATGGAGTGGGGAAGAAGTTGAGAAAAATGATATTGGCTAGATTCTTAAAACATTACAAAATGTAACAGTTAGCTTCATAAATACTATAATGTAATTTTGTGATCAACATTACTATTATATTAAAAAGAAATTAAGAAATTTTGACAAGAATATAGACCAATTTTGCCCCTTAACAACTTCGCCCTTGATAACAGCATATGTAAATCCTATACGGGCTGCGTTTACAACACCGTATTAATAAAATTTGTCAATTTCAAGTTCTTACGAACAGATTATCATGTACTTCTTAAACTAGTAAATATAAAATGACTTTTTCCATTTTTTATTTTTAGTTTAATAAAAAATACAAATGAAGTGAACCTGAGATAAGAGAATGATCTACTAATACAAACCTTTACATAAATAATTAATTAATTTCACTAACTTCTGCAAATTTAACACGGGAAATAAATGAAGAAGAAAGAAACCCTGCAAGTTGGTGACTCCACCTGCACTTGGGTGTATCGAGTTATATTTTGCCTGATGATCATGATATCCTTGCTGGTGATGAGTTGCACTTTGAAGTCCAATACTAATGATATCAATCAATTTTACCATATAAAAATATATTTATACTTTTAGTTTATATGATTAGATGATTGAAAAATCAGTTTGGTTAAAAAGTCCCATTTAATCTACAATAAATAATTTAAATATGTAATAAAAAAAAACTAATTTACCAATGATATTAATATATGATCAAATAATAATGTCAAATTTTAGTTTTTAGTAAGTAAGAGGGGCCGCAATGTAACGCATACACACACACACACGAAAGTTAAAAAGTAAGAAAAATAAACATTTTAGTGTACTACAAAATAAAACACACTGTACTTAGAGAGCAGGTTTTTTTATGCTCCTCAAAATTCCTTTTAAAACCCTTTCTAATTAAAACTACTTAAATAACCTATTACAAATTAATTCATTTATTGTTTTGAATGAAAATTCAATTAAACAACTAGATAAATTATTTTTTAAACAAATTTTTTACACCCATCCATTTTATAATTTATATTTATATTTTAAATTTTAATTGTAATTTTTTTGAGAAAATTATAAGAAATTAGAGTTATGAAGTTAGAAATAATGTAAAAAAAGAAAAAATTTAAAATAAATTTAATATTTTAGGATTTAAATGTAATTTAAAATGAAATATTTTTGTGGATAAAATTTATAGAAAGATGGTTAATTTTAATATATGAATTTATATTTTATCAAAAGCTATTTTAGAAAATAAATTAAAAAGGGTGATTTTAGAAACAGTACTGTAACTACTCAGATCATTGTCGTTATCTATTCAAAAGGGCTTTTCGTCTGGCCCATTGAACGAAGTGTTTGTTCAAACCTTTAGGATCCAAACCCACAAAACCCTAAACCCATTGAAATTTACTGGGTCTTAGAATAGTGAGTCTTGTACTCTTGTACTTGCGTGAAGGCGGATTTCGAAGGACGAGGAGTTCAGTTACCTTCTGGCAACAGTTTGTGCGGAAACTGAAATCAGTTTCCTGTCTTCCACTACAAAATCAGTTATTCAGTTAAGCAGCTATTCTGCTTCTCTCTTCTTGTTGCAAGACAGTGGCGTTGAAGGTAGCGTGTTTCAGTCTCTCCGTTTCTTTGTTCAGTTAAATTTCTGATTTTTATTTCTCTCTTTCGCTCCTAACTTCTTACTTGAGTGCTCTTTTGCATGAGACCCACTTGGGTTTATTGCTCTGTGCAACTGGGATTTTTGTATATTCAGGCCTGTTTACTCCACTCTTCCATTTTTAGTGACTTATACTGGACCGGGTTTGCTTTCTTTTGCTTCTTTATTGCAGAACTGTTTCATTTATGAGTTGGGTTTTGAGCATTATATGCTTTCAGCCTTTTGTAATTGTTTGTACAAAAGTAGTAGTCGTTTAAGCCGGGCGTTTCGCGTGGGTAAGCAATTTGCTAACCCGAGTAGCGAGGATATTGTTTTCAGAGCAATTTGTATAAATTTAAGACAAAGGAAATGGAAAATTTTGGAGCAAATGACTCCAAGTCTCACAAATTCATTGGTAAATCGTGTTGTTTCCGAGTTCCGAAAATCACCCAAATTAGCTTTGGAATTTTACACCTGGGTTGGAGAGAACAAGCGCTTTTCACACTCATTAGAATCTTCTTGTGCTATAGTCCATTTGTTAGTCAATTGGAGGAGATTCGATGATGCATTGTTGTTAATGGGGAACTTAATGAGTGCAAATAGTGTGTCCCCTTTGGAATTTCTGGAAGGGTTGCTTGACAGTTATGAAATATGTGAGGCTACTCCGGCCGTGTTCGATGCCTTGGTTAGGGCTTGTACTCAAATTGGAGCCACTGAAGGTGCTTATGATGTGATTCAAAAGTTGAAAGTGAAGGGGCATTCAGTTTCGATTCATGCTTGGAATAATTTTTTGAGTCATCTTGTGAAGTTAAATGAGATTGGCAGGTTCTGGAAACTGTATAAGGAAATGGTGTCTTGCGGATATGTTGAGAATGTGAATACTTTTAACTTAGTTATTTATGCACTTTGTAAAGAATGTAAACTAGAAGAAGCATTGTCATTATACTATAGGATGTTGAAGAGTGGCATCTGGCCAAATGTTATTTGTTTCAATATGATAATTAATGAAGCTTGCCAGGTTGGTGACATGGAATTTGCCTTGAAGCTTTTTCGGAAGATGGGAGTAATGTCAGGAGATAGTGTTTTGCCCAATTCAGTGACATACAATTGTATCATTAATGGGTTTTGCAAATTAGGAAGAGTGGAATTTGCTGAAGAAATCCGTTATGCTATGATTAAGGCTGGTATTGACTGTAATGTAAGGACCTATGCAACTTTGATAGACGGATATGCAAGAAGAGGGAGCTCAGAGGAGGCACTGAGGTTGTGTGATGAAATGGTGAAGACGGGCTTGATGCCTAATACTGTTGTTTACAATTCAACCATCCACTGGCTTTTTGCAGAAGGAGATGTGGAGGGAGCTTCATTGCTATTATCTGACATGATTGATAAGCATATATGCCCTGATCAATTCACTTACCCTATTCTCACAAAGGGGCTTTGTAGAAATGGATGTGTGAAGCAAGCTTTCAAATTACATAACCAAGTTCTAGAGGAACACATGGTAGAAGATGCATATTCATGCAATATCCTCATCCATTATCTCTGCAAAAGTAATAATTTAGCAGCAGCAAAGCAGCTATTAAGCAGTATGATTGTTCGTGGCTTGATTCCTGACATTATTACTTATGGTACTTTGATTGATGGGTACTCTAAGGGAGGCCATATAGAAGGTGCAGTTCAGGTTTATGAAAATATGAAAAAGGTGGATAAAAAACCCAGCTTGGTAATATACAATTCCATTCTAAATGGCTTATGCAAGGAGGCATCTCTAGATGCTGCAAAATCTTTGTTAGAAGCGTTGCAGCAGATAGGTTTACTTGATGCCATAACCTATAACACGTTGATAAATGGGTATTTCATCAATGGGAAGATTGCCGAGGCATTTGCTATGTTTTTTGAAATGAGAAATGTGGGGATTGCAGTTAACAAAGTTAGCTACAACATATTGATAAACTTTTTATGCAAATTTGGATGTTATCAACAAGCAAGAGAGCTTATAAAGGTGATGATTCTGCATGGTGTAATTCCGGATTATGTAACATACACAACTCTTGTTACCAGGTTCAGTAAGAATTGCGGTCCAGAGGAAGTGATTGAATTGCACGATGACATGGTGCTCAATGGAGTAAGTCCTGATAATCAAACATACAAGGCCATAATTAGCCCTCTTCTTGGCGAAAAAAGTGCTGAGGATCAAGTTTAACTGGATTTGCTTTTCAAATGTTTTGCGATGTATCTAATTCGTGGGAAGGAAAAAATTATTATTGCCATTTATTTTGTTTAAAATTGTATTTCATTAAATAAATAGAGATCTTAAACTCAGATATTTATGTTGCCCATCTTTTTCTTTTTCCCTCTTTTTTCTGCGCCTAAGAATGTCACTTTATACCGCATGGTATCCGCGCCCATATGTTTCATATATGGTTCTTAATTTTGGGGTGAACAGATATCCTGCAAAGTGCTCCTGTCTGTTTGCTAATGTTGAAATTGACAATCCTACGAATAATTTGCTGGAGTAATTGGGTCGGCGTCAAATTCACTGTCATTTTTCGACTTGTTTTTTCATTTTCCAGTAGGGGAAGGGATTGATACAACAACCATTGCCATTTGCAACGACAAAAACAGAGAAAATATCGAATGGCAGAATTTTTTCTCTTGAGAATTACAAGACGAAGGAGGATCCTATTGGTGTGGCGGCATATACCTTATGAAGCTGGGAAAGTGATCGGGCAATTAGATATCTCAGATGGGCCCCACAATGAAAGATTGATCAGAAAAATAAAAATGAAAATGAAATGAATCAAATTCATGTCCCAAGTAATCTCCAACGGTCAAAATCCTTATCTAAAAACCTGATCCGCTTCCTTCATCTCCCTCCACTCGTTCCCTCTCATTTCCTCCAAGCCAGAAGAAGCATACATGAAAGAAAAAAAAAAAAAGATAAGACTATGAAACAAACACCTAAAATAAACCAAACCCCCAAAGCAAACTCTCTCTCTCTTTCCCTTCTCTTTGAGTGCTTAGACTCTCTCATTGAGCTCCAACAATCCATTACTAGTTATCACCATGTCTTGCTCAAACCTAACAGTGTGCCGCGACACTTCTTCACTCTCTTTTGGCTCATTTCTCAACCCATTTAGGCTTCCTCACAATTCAACCCCCAACAGCCCTTCTAGACCTTCATCAGTTACCCCAATTCATTGCGGTCTCCGCGAGCTCAGAGACCGTATTGATTCTGTAAAGAACACACAGAAGATCACCGAGGCCATGAAGCTTGTGGCTGCTGCTAAAGTCAGAAGAGCTCAGGAAGCCGTTGTCAATGGCAGGCCTTTCTCTGAAACTCTTGTTGAGGTTCTTTACAACATCAATGAGCAGCTTCAAACTGAAGACATAGATGTTCCATTGATCAAAGTTAGACCTGTCAAGAAAGTTGCTTTGGTTGTTGTCACTGGTGATCGTGGTCTTTGTGGTGGTTTCAACAACAATATTATTAAGAAAGCTGTAGGGAGAATTGCAGAATTGAAGGCTCTTGGACTTGATTACACTATTATTAGTGTTGGTAAGAAGGGTAATGCATATTTCCTTCGTAGGCCGTATATTCCTGTTGATAAATTTCTTGAGGGAGGTTCATTACCTACCGCTAAAGAAGCTCAGGCTATAGCAGATGATGTGTTTTCACTCTTTGTTAGTGAAGAAGTTGACAAGGTGGAGCTTTTATACACAAAGTTTGTGTCTTTGGTTAAGTCTGATCCTGTGATTCACACTTTGCTTCCACTGTCACCAAAGGGAGAGATTTGTGATGTGAATGGTGTTTGTGTTGATGCTGCTGAGGATGAGTTCTTTAGATTGACAACAAGGGAAGGAAAGTTGACTGTGGAGAGAGATGTTGTGCGAACTGAGACTGCTTCTTTTTCACCCATTTTGCAATTTGAGCAGGACCCAGTTCAGATTCTTGATGCTCTCTTGCCCCTCTATCTAAACAGCCAGATCTTGAGGGCTTTGCAGGAATCCTTAGCCAGCGAGCTTGCTGCAAGAATGAGTGCCATGAGTAATGCAACTGATAATGCAATGGAGTTGAAGAAGACCTTGTCTATCGTCTACAACAGGCAGCGCCAGGCCAAAATTACTGGAGAGATTTTGGAGATTGTTGCTGGTGCTGATGCTTTAGTGTAAAGAATCACGTGGGGTTTCTCACATCTTACTCAATTGTGCATCTTTGTAGGCAATTTTACGACTGTTTCCCTTATTGATTCCAATATGCTTGGTTTACCAGGAGTTTATTCAGAATTTACACTTTTTCACTGTAATTCTCAGCTGCGATTAAACTTTGTCCACAAATGAGAAATTGGCACCGTCTCTTGCAACAGAAGAGCTTGCTACTTATATTTGTATGTTCTATATGTTTTCACCCTGGCTAGTTTACTTGTTACTACTTGTACAATTTGGATGGATATGTAATTCCGGGCTCCCTTGGTCAGCTCTTGGTTTTTGTCATTGTTACCTTAAATAAATCACAGGTAATTCTTGTTTATTACATTTGGTTCACTCTAAAAGATCCTAGTCTGAAACTGTTCTTGCCATATGTTTATGGGGTGTGTTGCCCAATTGAATCTGAACAATGTTATTAGCAGGAAATGTATTCTGTTTGTTCAAACTTAGACTCATTTGAATCATAGAGAAGGGTGAAACAAATTGAAATTCATTAATCACTAGAGTTGATTATGCCTAGTATTACGCATTATTAGAGTTCTCCGCAACCCTAACTGGTTAGCAGTAAATCTGCAAGTGTGATATACGATTTGCATATCCATTCGATACCTAAAAGAGATTGAGAATGTAGCTCGGTAGCTGGTGTTGAGGTATAAGAGCATATCAAATTTAGAATTATAAATATGAAGTCATTTACACAAAGTTATTTATTCTTTCTGGTTACAGAATCAAATAACACTTGGTGTCATTCAGAATGATCCTAATCCTTCACATTAATAAAGATGAGCAAACCAAAGTCATCGTCTTTCACAAAATCAAAATAAAACGCAAACGATGCAATTGCGCATACTCAACATGTAACACAAACCAGAAGATTCACAGGAAAAAAAGGAGATATAATAGCAAATTAGCAATTTGAAATAAATGAATGAAAAAGCTTGAGTAGAAGGGATGGCAACGTCTGATTCTGACCACACACAAGGGTCAAGTTTGATGAGAAAATACAGGCGTAATGGCCACGAATTTCTTAGTAAACATTGATGACTTTTGTTGATTCTCAGACCAAAAAGCGTGGGATATTTGGATCGCCGCAATATTATACCTTTGTCTCTTTGTCTCCACAAGCCAAAGAATCATGCGGCCATATGAACAAGTCATTGTTGCCCGATTTTGCAGTGATCTTGTTGTTTCTGAGTCGATACATGCAGGTGCCCCTGGTTTCAAATACGTATATAAACCTTTTCTTCCTCTTTGTTGCCACCTGCTTCGTATTACTAGCTTAATTTTATTGTGAGTGAATATTTGAAATAGCAATATTGTGTCTTGCTTTTGTGTAAAACAGTGGGGTGGCAGGTGCTGAATAGACGAGGTTTGTCTCGAGTTAATTTCTAATAAGGTAAGTGCCTCAACATTTGGCTAATGCGAAATTGTTTATGGGTTTTATTAGTGTAATTAATCACTTTGATTAAAGGATTCTTATCAAACTTATTCCTATTGTTTTCTAAGGTGGCAAATTAGTCCATAAATTACCACCAATCTTAAATCAGTCTCCGCCATCCAAGTCTTTTAGCTAAATTTAACGTTAGTTGTTAGTTGTGTCGTAGAAATAATTAACTACGAAGAGAATCATTTAAATGTTTAATAAATTTTGTTTTTAAAAATACTGTGAATTTTAAAAATAGCTTGGTTAGTAAATCTTACTTTTAAAATACTATAAGAATGCAAATGACTTAAATTGACATAATTCTATAAAATTTATTTACACATGCATTTATAAATATGTGTATATGTAATAATTCGTTATCCCAATATAATTGGTGGTGGTGTTAGTGGTAGTAATAATAATAATAACAATATTTTTAAATGTAATGATTTGATTTCCTAATTGAATAATGATAATTTTGAATTTTTACACTATATGTTAGGATATAAATGAAATTGTATTAAGTTTGAAAATGATTCTCAAAATTAAATTTTAAAAAGTTACTTTTTTCCTGCTCTTTAAAATCTTTTATAGGATTGGGTGATTTTACCATAAGTGATTTTTTTTAAAATTTATTAAATATTAAAATTAACTTTTAACTTTTTAAAATTATTTTTAAGCTTTGAAAAAATAATTCCAAATGGGCTCTTACAATTGTATGACGTTTGGACTATTTTGTTACAATGTTACAATTGAGAAAGAGAAAGCAAAAAAGAGATATATATTGCTGCTGTTGCTGCTACTATTATTATTAGGAAGAATATATGCTCTATCCCTAAAAATGTCATATTTACCAATACATCTTCATTAGATTTTAATTTTCCATTTCATCCCTTGTGTCAAGAGATAATAAAATTAATTGTGAAAATAAAGACAAAGCAGCCGTTCAAGATATGATATTTTAAAATTTAAATTTAAAACATGACACAAGTCGTTGAGATTAGGAAAAAAAATAAAAAATATAAGCACTCTTTTTGTAATTACTTAAAACTAATTCTTTTTATTTTTCTTTTAATTTTAACATTGAACTACTTAGAAATATCATGAAATCCTTTATGAAGGAGTAGAATAATAAATAAATAAATAATAGTTAACCTTAAATGTTATCTCTTAATGAGAAGGATGAAACAAGCAACTAAATATTTAGAGATGCAAATGATAGAAATGACATCCGTTAGGGATGAAACATGCATTCTCCCTTTACTATTATCATCATTTTGATTAAGAAATAAATAGGGTATAATAGTATTTCGATTAAATGGATTTGGATATCAGTGACTAATTTGAGACAAGTAGCAAACTTGTAGACTGATGTGTTAAGTTCGAAAACTATAGGGATGAGTTTGATAATAACCAGCTAGTTATTGTAAGGTTGATTGAAGATGAAACTTAACAGTGAATATAGCTCCTCCCGAAAAGATTTAGAAGAATGCGAGAACCGAGATATTATTAACTCAGAGAAACTTAAACACACCAAAGAAGATGAAGATTCAGATTCGCATGTATTGATTTGAGTAAAAAGTTTTTTCTTTTCTTTTTCATTTTTGAAGCAGCTAACTTTAATAACAGCATCAAAGCAAAAACTAAAATTAACTTGTTTCCATTTTCTGCAACGTGATTACAGAAAATACTGTCTGCTAATTTTTTTTACTGCATTGCCATTTTGTCTCTTCCTTTACCAGTCAGTTAAAATAATGATAAATCCGAGAAACAACTTGATTTTTTTTTTTTGGGCTTATATGGTTATATAAATAAAAATCTCATATATGCTGTTTCATAAAATCATATCATGTGTTTTAAAATATTATAGCATGGTGTGTCCCTTTTAATTGAAGGTATTTTTGGTTATACGATTGTGAATGAAAAATATACACTCTAATATCATTAGGATTATTAATATGATTGCCATTGAAAATTTTATATTATTTAAAAAAAAAAAAAAGCTGTTGCAAATACTGTTATCAGAAGAATAATTGTTTTCTAGATTTTCGAGCAGAAGGAAATATTATTACTGCTGAGATGATACTTCAGATTTCACAACACACGTGGACGGTGGATCCAACCAACAGTGAAATATTAATAAACTAGACAACCACAGGTTAAAATGTACACTCGTTCCTCGACTGATCCCATGAACATTCCCACAGAACACTCATTACGTGGCACCTTCTCATTCGAGGGTCAATTCGTGATTTGATTGCACAGCCGGCGGACTCATCGCTTGAATTTAGCCTCTTAAAATCGTGGCTACTTGGAAACATTTTAAAATTTTGAAATTATCGCAAGCACTAATCGCCCACTTACAGGTCCACATTTATTGAAATATTCTATCTCGATCCACCGTTGATCTCAGAATCAAGTATAACGAAATGGTTAATGTGATGTGATTCATATTAAAATGGAAAGATGTCGCACAGGGGAAGTTTATAGACACTTATGGCTGAGATTTTAGGGCTCTTTCTAAGTCAGCCTGGCCAACTCGTAGAGTTTGTATTTTATTTAAAAGCTTTCGATTTTTTACCCTTTATTATTATTATTTTTTTCAATACACAATTATAGATGAGGAAGATGGGCGGCTTTGTGTTTGTGAATGGATCAGTGGTTATTTGATTGTTGTGGTGAAAGAGTCCAAAGAACTCAAGCTTCAGTTCGACAAGCAAACATTTTCTTTTACTCTTTAATTAGCCATCCATGGAAGCTGCTGGCTTACAGTTGCAAAGTTCTGTGAGTTGCAGAGCTGTATCTCAGGCGAGAAGTCTATTCAAGTTCAAACCTTTAACGGGTTCATTTGCTTTTGTCAAAACAACACAAGTAAGTTGGTGAACGGTGCATTTGTTCATTTTTTTTTTCATTGCTTTTCTCTATCTGTTTTTTCTTTATATAATTTGCTTATTTATTGATTTTCTATTTGAAATTACATTGTAATCATCAGCGTCACATGATCATTTTGTTCTGATACACGCTTTTCTCTTCTGGGTTGCTGATTATATTATTTTTGTTTACATGTTATGCCTCTGGTTTGTTCATTAAGTTTATTTTGTTTTCGGTTGGGTATTTACTGCTATATTATTTTTATTTATTTGAGTGCAAGTTTACGATTCTAAGTACCACTGTAGCGAACGACACTATATACCATGCTGAATACTAAATTTTGAGACTTATGCTTTCAGTATATTACACGGCACAATGGATACCCCACGAGAGGATTTTCTCATAGGATCTACGCTGCTTCAGGTTAGTTGCGGGGTTATTTCTAGCTGAGCAAGTTTAATATGAATTTGACTAATAAATTTATTACTTTCTATTGCATTTGTAAAATTTTGTTTATTCTGCTTACTGCATAGATTTTTCAAGGAGGAGACAGAGAGGAGTCTCAACACCAAGGACTAGAGATACTGGTTCTAAGGGATTTACACCGAAAACACCAGTGGGAACAGGCACCCAGAGGAGGGATCAGAAGAAAAACGGTGACAAAGAGGGTTCGGGCACACCGGTCTCGGGTGAGTATGGAGGGCCCACCAAGAAGACACCTGCACCTACAAATGTTGTTGAACAAAAACCTGTGGTTGAACTTTCTAGGGATAATCAAATTGGGGAACAAAATGTCGATATAACTGAAAAGGAAAATGAGAACGTACCACCAACAGGTAAAAATTTGATAACTGCTAAAAGCAGTCAAGTGGCAGGAAATGGAAGTGCGGGTAGGATTGATGATGTGTTTCAGAAGAAAGGAACAACTCCCAAATCAGATATTAACAATGTGACAGAAAAGTCAACTTCAAAGAGAAAGCATTTGAATCTTAATAAGAGCAATGACAGTGTGAAGGATGAAGTTATTAAGGCTGATATAAAAGCCTCTGAAGATGCTTCCCTAAAATTAAAGAAGCAGATGGAAGAGAATTTGCGTAAACAGGAAATTGAGAGGCTTGCTGATGAGAATTTTCTCAGACAAAACAAAATCTTTGTTTATCCCCAGGTGGTGAAACCTGATCTAGATATAGAAGTGTTCCTTAATAGGAGTTTATCCACTCTGAAAAATGAACCGGATGTTCTGATCATGGGAGCCTTTAATGACTGGCGATGGAAATCTTTTACATTCAGGTTGAATAAGACCCATCTCAAAGGGGATTGGTGGTCTTGTCAAATTCATGTTCCTAATGAAGCATTTAAGATAGACTTTGTGTTCTTCAATGGGCAAAACATCTATGAAAATAATGATCAGAAAGATTTCTGCATTGCTGTAGAAGGTGGAATGGATGCTTGGGCATTTGAAGATTTCTTGCTTGAGGAGAAACGAAGGGAACAAGAAAAACTAGCTAAGGAGAAAGCTGAACAGGAAAGACAAGAGGAAGAGCGGAGACGAATAGAAGCAGAACGTGCAGCTATTGAAGCCGATAGGGCACAGGCAAGGGTGGAAACTGAAAGGAAAAGAGAGATGCTGCAAGAGCTGAAAAAAAAGGCTGCAAGGTCAGTTGACAATGTTTGGTACATCGAGCCTAGTGAGTTTAAAGGTGAGGACTTGGTCAGGTTATATTATAATAAACAATCCAGTACTCTTGCTCATGCTAAGGAGCTCTGGATACATGGGGGTTATAATAATTGGAAAGATGGATTGTCCATTGTCGCTAGGCTTGTCAGTTCAGAGAGAACAGATGGTGATTGGTGGTATGCTAAAGGTATGTGTGGACCTATACTTCTCAGTTGCTTTTTTCTCATTGCACTTTGAAGTGTTAACATAGTTTCCTGGATTTATTGGGAAAATCTAGATGACTATATTGACTTGAAATCATGTTGCTTATCAGCTGTTGAAAGAGATGTTTTTTTTTTTTTTTTAGGAACAATCTCATGTGTCTTTTTGTGAACAAGTTTGACTTTAGAAGGAGGGTTAGATACTTCTGTATGATTGTGGATGATTTTTCATTCTTGTTGCTTGGTCTCATGAATATCCTTGTTTTGTTGCTAGTATTGCTTATTATACATGATAACAATATGAGCCCCTGTATTTTCTGCAGTTTCTGTACCTGTTCAAGCCCTTGTGTTGGATTGGGTCTTTGCTGATGGGCCGCCTGGGAAAGCTATTGTGTATGATAACAATAGTCGTCAAGATTTCCATGCTACCGTTCCAAAAAGCATTCCTGATGAATTATACTGGGGTGAGGAAGAGCACCAGACATTCAGAAAACTCCAAGAGGAGAGGCGACTAAAAGAGGAAGCAGTTCGTGCGAAGGTCAATTATTTGAACTCTGCATAGAAAAGCATAGAAGATGAAAATTTTTTTCTGATGCAGTTCTGTCACAACATTCTTGGTCATTAACTGGCGTATCTTCTTTTCGCGCTAAACCCCCTCCCCCAATAAATAAATAAATAAAAAGCATGCACTAGTCAAGTTTTCATTTGGTGGGTTCCTTCCGGTACTCCATCTTCTCGTGACAATTCTGAGATATTTCTTCTCTTGTTTCAGGCTGAGAAAACTGCACGTATGAAAGCTGAAACAAAAGAAAGAACATTGAAGAGGTTTCTGTTGTCCCAAAAACATATAGTTTATACCAATCCTCTTGACATTCAAGCAGGAACTACTGTGACAGTGTTTTACAATCCTGCCAGCACAGTTCTCAATGGAAAATCCGAAATTTGGTTCAGATATTCATTTAATCATTGGACCCATCGCATGGGTCCGCTGCCACCTCAAAAAATGGTACCTGTGGAATATAGTACTCATGTTAAAACCACTGGTGAGTGATCAGTTTATGAAAACCTTTTTGAAAAATGCTGCAAGATTTAGGAGCTGTTTAGACTTTACTTCTAGCTATCGCCTTGCTATGTAGTGGGCTAGGTTTTCTTTCTTGTCAGAATAAACAAGTGTTTCCTTTAATTATCACAACACATCTCTGAAGCAGTCTTTGGTCATTTTGTGATTTTGTCGCCAATTTTCAGTTGCTTCTTATTTTAAAATAATTTCAGGACAGGACAATAAATTAAATTCTTGATGCATGCATAACTCTTTCCATAACTCTTTAAAACTTGTTTTATACGTTCGACACATATCCCCTTTCTTTAAAGTCCATGATTGGTTGTTATACCAGTTAGCTGGTTTTTTGGTTCTTAAGAGCAAGGATGTAGAACTCAGAGATATTTGTTGGGTAGGATAGCATTTTAGATCCAGAAGAAATTAGGCTAGCTTCTACCACATATATTTTAGGTTGGGTTGCATGGCATTCGGACGGACATTAATTTAGTGGCTAAATTTCTAGGTCAGTGAATCAACTATCTGGCAGAAAATTATGGGGGTTGCAGATATTAAGAGATCTTTCATTCAGGCAGAAAGGCCTTACTGGTTTGAAGCATTTTTGCATTTTTTTGAGACTCAAGGATGTGGGTTTTTGTGTCCTTGCAGTCAAGGTTCCACTGGATGCATATACGATGGATTTTGTGTTCTCTGAGTGGGAAGATGGGGGAACTTTTGACAACAAAAATGGCATGGATTACCATATACCTGTCTTTGGAGGAGTTGCAAAAGAGCCACCAATGCACATTGTGCATATTGCTGTTGAAATGGCTCCCATTGCTAAGGTAACCTTAGGCCACAGAGAGAATTTATGGTTCCAGAGAACAGTTTTTTAGGACTTAGGAATTATTGATAATATACTGACCTGTAAAAAAGGCTTCTGTACATTCTTTAGTTGCGGTCAATATCTGCCTCACTTAACTTAGGCATCTGCGACCTAGAAAGTACATTGTAATTGCCTGGAAGAAGAAGTGCAGTGATAATAAAACGGTTAAATTTATTTCAAATAAGAGTGAAGGTTGCTAATCCTGAGAAGTAATATAGAACTGTGTCTGCGTATGGATATCTTGCAGATGAAAGCCCTACTTATGTGTTTTTTATTTTCGTGTCCGTTGTCATCTCTGATATCTCTTGCAGGTTGGAGGCCTTGGTGACGTTGTCACTAGTCTGTCTCGTGCTGTTCAAGATTTAAACCACAACGTGGACATTATTCTTCCAAAGTATGACTGTTTGAAATTCAGCGATGTAAGTTCAATGCTGTTGCTTTGATCAGATTTGATTTCAATTTTTTTGTGTAGATCCTTGTTGATATTTGGGTTTAAAATCTTTATGGTAGTATCTTTCATGGGAATCGTGGAATTAGGAGTTGTACCTTTTACTTTTGGTTTGAAGAGTAAAAATTTTGGTGGTTTCCTGTGTCAGACTGACTGGATTTCATTTCCAAATTGAAAATTTTGTACTTTTGCACTTATCTTAGTTTCTTCATAGACAAATTTAGATCGTTAGTGAGACCACCTGTGCTTTCTAACTTCTGTTTATCTTTCTCATTACATATATGTGGAAATCCTCACACAATTGTTGGTTGTTTATAGTCTTTGGTCTTAGTTTTAATATGAAATGTGATTAATTGCTTGAATGTATTCTGAATAGGTGAAGGACTTAGGGTACAATAGAAGCTATCACTGGGGCGGGACTGAGATAAAAGTTTGGTTTGGGAAGGTAGAAGGCCTTTCAGTCTACTTTTTGGAGCCTCAAAATGGGTACTCCTTCACACCTCACGCCTCCTTATTCTGTAAACCTTCTGTGATTCTTTTCCATATTTATACTGTATTCTTGTGTAGTAGGCATATATGTATCTAGATTGTAATACTTTGGTTTGAACTGCTTGTTCTGCTTATATTCTTTTATGATCCATATACATCTGTGTACTTCTTCTTATAGCAAAGTCTATTAGTTATTTGTACATTTGTGTTAATCGATTCAGTTTTAGTAGTTCTTTTAAGTTGTTTCACTCACTGCAATGAGCTTATTTGTTTATTATCACAAGCCTGGATTGGCTAAGTCAGTCTGCAACTTGTTAGGTCTGTGATGATTGTTTTACTTTTCCCAAAATGATTAGCTGCTACTATATTGCACGGTGAGGCTCTGAACTTTATTGAGATTGAATAATAAGAATGAATTTGTTTGAGATGAATTTTACTTAGGAAATTACAGTCATGAAGTCCTTGCAAATAATACCAAATGGTACATAAAATGCCAAAATTACAAGTATATATTATGTGGTCACAAATAATTGACAGCATTAACTTGGAGGCTAAAATCTTTTTTCCAGTATATAATCCTAAGGGTTGGGTTGAGTGGTAGAAGACCCTTTGATTCAACCATGAGGTCAAGGGTCCCCTTGGAGTCACCTATCTGGAAATTTATAATCCCATGAGTTTTCTGGCATGCAAGGTTGTGAGATCGGGTGGTAGTCAGTTTAGTGTATATGCGTTGATGCACAATATGGAATCTCATTTTAACTGATCATGTTTGACCTCCTTGACTCTGTTAATACATACTCGTGGGCTTGAGCTCAGGACCTATTCTGCAAATTTTTTTTTTCAAGATCAACAAAGTCCTCCAAAGGAATTCTCATTGCGCATTTTTCTTTTAGATTTTTTGGGAAGGGCTGTGTATATGGCTGCAACAATGATGAAGAGAGGTTTGGCTTCTTTTGCCATGCTGCTCTTGAATTCCTGCTCCAAGGTGGATTTCATCCTGTAAGTGAATGATATCAATCCAATCTAAATGCATTTTATTCTTTTTCTTGTAATGAGAACATGCATATCAGTGGAAAATCTCCATTGCATTAAGAATTCTATTCCTCTACCCTGCTAAGTATGTATAGTCTCACATGATTGTAGACATTTAAAAATTAGCTTTAACTGGTGCTTTACAATGGGCAGGATATTATCCATTGCCATGATTGGTCTAGTGCTCCTGTTGCCTGGCTTTTTAAGGACCACTATGTACATTATGGTCTAAGCAACGCTCGAATTGTCTTCACAATACACAATCTTGAATTTGGGACACATCATATTGGGAAAGCTATGGCATATGCAGACAAGGCTACAACAGTGAGCATATACTATGTCCTATATCATTTAATATCCTTAGATACTGTCCTAAATGGAGTTTAAGATTTGTATATGGTTTGGGTCATTCTTCCTCTGTTCTGAACTTATTCATTATTTCTTTTTGTTTGGCTTGATAACAAGTTCCTCTAAAGTTCAATTTTCCGCATGGAGTTTCTATTGACACGTATCTCACTTGCCTAAAATGCTTCCACTGCCACACACCCCCCCCCCCCCCTCCCGGGCCGGTTGTTTTCATTTTGTAGATTCATGTCTTTTGATATAGCCTCTGGAGAAGCTAATATGTTGGCAACTTCCTCATTTTAGTCCTGGCTAATATGTAGCAACTTCCTCATTTTAGTCCTGGCTATGGCATCATCTTATTTGCATTTATTTCTGCAGGTGTCTCACACTTACTCAAAGGAGGTTGCTGGAGATCCTGCTATTGCTCCTCATCTCCACAAATTCTATGGCATATTAAATGGAATTGACCAGGATATATGGGACCCATTTAATGACAAGTTCATTCCTGTTAGTAAATAACTGCATTTCTTTTCTTCTATTTATACTTATCTTCTAATACTCACATTCCTATAAATATTTAGGAGAAGATTCATGAAAGGACAGATTGCATTTGTAGATAAATTGCAAACAGAAGTAGTAACTTATGATCACTATTTCTGCTGGTGGTTATGGCTAATATGTGCTGCATGTCATTCTAGGTATCATACACTTCAGAAAATCTTGTTGAAGGCAAAAGAGCAGCCAAGGAAGCCTTGCAGCAAAAGGTTGGTCTGAAAAAGTCTGATCTGCCTTTAGTGGGAATCATTACTCGCTTAACACATCAGAAAGGAATCCATCTCATCAAGCATGCAATTTGGCGAACCGTAGATCGCGGTGGTCAGGTTATCTTTTTGCTTCCTCTTTCATTTATATTTATAATTCTTGGGCTGTGTATCAACATGTATTATACCATAGTCTATGAATATTCTACCTATGCATCAGTATAAACTTTCCTCTTAGTAGTGGATGTTGATGAGAAGGGGAGAAAAGAATCTTAATGATGCCAACATCCTTCAGGGTTTCCTCTAATTAACTAAAACTTTTACTTACTTTTCTTCTATGTGTGTGTGTTTTAATACCAAGAATGTATGACTTTCAATCAAGGAGGAAAAGAGAAACTCCAGTAATGTGAATGCAAGGACAAAATGGTCTAGTTTCAGACTTAAAGTCATGTGCTGACACGGTTGTTGCCATAGCTTGTTTAGCATTTTTATATTTATTCTTACAGATTATGTGATGCCAGGTTGTGTTGCTTGGTTCGGCTCCGGATCCCCGAATCCAGAATGATTTTGTGAATTTAGCCAATGAGTTGCATTCTTCTCATTCAGACCGCACTCGTCTTTGTTTGACTTATGATGAGCCACTTTCTCACCTGGTATGCTCTTGTGGAGCGTCAAATCTTCAGTCTTTTTATTTTAAACTCTTACATCTTCAATATGGTTGCGGATTTACTTACTCTTTTTGGATTGTATTATAGATTTATGCTGGGGCCGATTTCATTCTAGTTCCTTCAATCTTTGAGCCATGTGGACTGACACAACTTGTGGCTATGAGATATGGTTCAATACCTGTGGTTCGGAAAACTGGAGGTGTGCACCTGACTATAGTCTGTTCTTTCTTAACTGTTTCAACATTTTTTTTTTTTGAATATGTGAAAAATCATTTATTATAGCCATGATATACTTGCTTGCCTATATGTATTCAGATCATTCTCTTCTATTTTATGTTGGAGAAGGGAAGCACGCATGTCATTTAGAACACCTGGATTTTTGCCTCGTTGACTTGAAGAGTTATTCAATTTCCAACTTGTTTTCTCTTTCTTTTTTTTTTCAAATATATATATATATTTATATATAGCTCTCCTTCAGATTGTGTGGCCGATAGTCATTGTGGATTGCAGTGAACTTCCCCTATTACCATTTGGCAAAGATAATGTATTTGACAAAACGTTTCCAATTTATTTCTCCTGTAGGACTTTGTGACACTGTATTTGATGTTGACCATGATAAAGAGAGAGCACAAGCCCTAGATCTTGAACCAAATGGATTTAGTTTTGATGGAGCTGATGGTGCTGGAGTCGATTATGCTCTTAATAGGTGAGCGGATTTTTTTCCCGTCTGAGGAAGTCGGCAAATATACATTTTTAAGTGGTAGTCATGTAGTTGATTTCAGCATCCATGTTTCTTCATTTCATACTACAAGTAGATATGTATTTATGAGGACCTAGAAGGTCAGCCGCTTATGATTCCTTTTAAACAAAAGCAATCCAGTATGACTTATTCATTTACAGTTTTGGGTTTGTCTGCAGCACGCATTTTAAATTTATTGGTACTTCCATTAGTAATGTGTTCCTTTGTATGGCATTCATTTGGAAATTGATTTTTCAGGGCAATTTCTGCTTATTATGATGGTCGAGAGTGGTTGAACTCATTATGCAAGACGGTGATGGAGCAAGACTGGTCTTGGAATCGACCTGCTCTTGACTATATGGAGCTTTACCGTGCAGCACGCAAGTGAAATAAGATATTGATCAGGCAGACAGGGTGCAATGCAGCTCATTCCCACCACAGTTTGTACAGGTTCAGTGGGATATCTTTATCTTGTTTGAATATTAACTGCATATAGGTCACCCAAGTCAGAATTATGTAAGTTCACCCTTCATCAATTTTCATGTAGCATAAAACAATAGGCCAGCTTTAAAATTTATTATTTCTTAATCTCTGTACATCATGTCTGTGAAGAAGAATAAGGAAATGTATCAGGAGAAAAAGAAATGGCAAATTGAGAATTTGGATGTTCTTTTGAAGTTCTCCAAATCGAAGAATGAATGTATAGAAGATGACTCGATTATTAACACGATAATGGCTGCTTATTCAATTGAATTGATCGGTATGAGGGGATGTCAAGTTACTATTTGTCATCAAATGGCAACTGAAAGTCACAACATGCAATGCAATGCAAGAAAGGCCCGAGTGGAAAGGTCTTTACTTGCATTAATTAATAGCCACCAAGTTTGCTTTTTAACTTTGGACGGCATTATGGTGACAATCATGATCATCGGTGAGAAAGGATAGAAATGTGACTGGCCGGTAACCAAGCCACCAAGGCAGCGCAAGTGGAAGACAATTTTGGACAAGACAGCCCCAACCCCCAATTGCTGCAGCAAGCGTGAAGTTGCATTGCATTGCATAATGAGAGGTGCCAAGCACCCCAGAGGATTCTAATCATTAACTAAAAGGAACTGTATTATAACAATTAATATATAAAAATTGATTATTATTTAACAATTTCATATAACTAATAATAAATACTTAAATATTTATAAATTTGAATACTATTAATTTTAAATTAATAGTAATATAAATAATGAACTAATATATTATTACATATATTATAATTTATATTGTATTATAATTTAATACATCTTAATACAATACATCATAATATAATGCAGCTAATTACAATAAATATACAGTGTGCCAAGAGTACTTTTGAATGAATTGATTCTTTGCGCGCATTTAAGTCCCTTTCCTCCCTTATCAAATTCAATTGTTAGCACTACAAAATTATGCGGTTTTAAATTAAAAAGGTGGCTATAGTTAAAAATAATATTTTACTATCTAAAAAAGTGGTGAGAATTTCCCGTTGCGACCGTAAAAAGTACGGGCTCGAGTCCTACCAGCCACATTGTGACGTTTTTTAATTATATTATTTTCAATAATGATGAAGTTAAACAATGGCATAGCTACGTTCCAAGAAAGGATAATATAATTAATTAACTAGGGGTTTGTGCCAGTCTCCTAATCGGCAGCAAAACCAAACAGCTGTTCCACTTTCACTGTACCACTGGGGTTAGCTGTTATTCACAGCATTACCATGAAACAATCGACTGGGCACTTTCAATTGAAAGCAATGCAATTATTTTGATCCTTTCCTTGGAACTGGCATCAATGCAGTAGCTTTAATGGATATTGATTTGTCCCATATGTTTAATTATGCCAGTTGCCACCAACTTATGGGGATATTAATCGGTCGCAGTCTGGCCACCTCTTTCTTGTTTCAGCATTTGATATGATAAGAAACTACACCTCAGAGCTCAGGGCCTCATGCTCAGAGCAGCCAGCCAGTTGTTTATGGGAAGAAGAGGAGTTGGTTTAAATGTTCAACAATTACGCAACACACAAGTACAATTGCCATTTTGGAATGTCAATGCTTCCAAAATCCTATCTTTACCATCACGTAATGTATCCACTTACATATGATCCTTAATGATTTCATTTGGCAGCAGGGGTGATGAGATAAATTTACTAAAAGACAAATCTTTTGTCATAGCTTTACCATAATTGTGTTTCTCTATCATTTTTATATAGCAAAATTTTGGGAATTAGCGGAGGTCTTCTGGTGGAACAAGCTGGTTCTTTAAGGGCAGATACCGCTCTATTTTAAGATGTGATCAAAGTTAACTCCCAGCAAGAATCCAGAGAAGAAGTTGACCCACAAACTACTCTCTCTAGGGTCATGGTCCAACAGAGTACTCACCCCTCTGGCCTCTACATTACATTTGAGAAGACCGCTCACCCTGCTGACATACAATTGCCTCCAAAATGCATTATTTTATTGGCCACTTCTCCATTCTCTTGTCCCATCCTTTTTTTTTTTTTAAATTGTTATTAATGAGGACTCTTTGTGATCTGCAATTAGGCAGTTACTATTAAAGTTGTATACGATGGCAGTAGATTATAACACTAAATATAAATTTAATATTTATTTTTATAATTCGTACGGTTATTATTAATATTTTATCTTAAAATAATTCTAACATAATCAAATCTTTTTAATTATTATTAGGATTTACGTTATAACTTATAATTTGATAAAATAATACAAAAATAAATAATAAAATAAAGGAATCAAGTAAGCCACTAGTGAATGTTAAATTTCGGAGACCCTTATTATTAACTCATCTATCAACATAATAGCCCATCTATCAACATAACCGAATCTTTCTAATTATTATCAAGATTTGCGCTATAATTTATAATCTGATAAAATAATACAAAAATAAATAATAAAATAAAGGAGTCAAATAAGTCACTAGATGAATGTTTGTATGGATCTTAGTTACATTTAGGAGACCCTTATTATTAACTCATGTATCCTTACTCTCCATCTCCGATCTTTGTGCTATAACTGCACATGCATTGGAGAGGATTCAAGTAATTGATTACAAATCTAGTCCCAGTTATACATATCGCCTTCAAATTCAATAAGAATAGAGAAGCCACAACAAATCTGTAAGCAATAATCTTACCATCCAAACGATTAGTTATTGCTCTTACTCCTCAAGCACCTCCTCCTCCTCCCACTCTTAAGTAATCTTTAAATAAGAAGTTTATATCATTACTTACACACACTAATTTTCACTGGTAAGGGATAAAACCGAATGAGGAGCTGACAGCAGAGTTGTAGTGTTGTGAGTTGGGGTAGGGTTTGGGGATAAGGTTACTGAAATCAGTAAGGTTGGCCTCGGCCAGGCCAATATTTTCCCTCCACCTATCCCAATCAAAACAAAAGCCAGCCTTTTCAGTGCTTTTATAAAAATATTATTATTGATTACTGTCAATGCACAATGTGTATAACACTAAACCCCCCCATTTCAAGAAACCTCTACAACTCACTGCCGATGGTTCTGCTCTTTTTAATCTATATCACTATTATTTGTAGGTGGTATACAAATAATATGCTCTGATGGATAAAAGTTGGTTTCTGAATTTGCTCAATGCTTCTAGCCCTTCTACTCTACAAGTACTAGATGTTATAATTTTTGTGGCAAGCTTGAGTCAACTGGCATTCTGATTCTGATTCTGAATCCGACCAGAACTTTTAATTTCCTTTTTATCACCATATTTGCTATATAAATGTTCAAAAAGATAGTTTAGCTCATCAAGAATCAAGATAGAGTCTGTCACTAGTTGTCTTTTTCTCCTGCCTGTTGCTGCTGCTGGCTGCTGGCTGCTGGCTACATAATTTGATGCCCTTGAAAATGAGTGATTTTTGGGGCCTTAATTACCAAAGGGTTTTCATAGTTTCCCTTCTTTTGTCCTGATCAGTTGTTGAGGTTTTATTTTATACTTTATTCTCCAAGTATTGATTGATTTGAGATTATCCTTGAAAAGCTACCTCTGGTTCTTTTGGAGGTTATTGAGAACAAAGGCAAGGTAGATTCCTGATATTATTCTCCTCCCTTACGACACCTTTTTTTCTATTTTTTCTAGTTCTGATTCCCAAGAAACAGTTTTATTTTTTTAAAATCCAGTTTTCTTTCTTTTTTCCTCATTAGCAACATAAAAGGAAATGCAAAAGGAAAGAACTTTTCAGCCCTTCTATTTATATCTTTCTAGGAAAATTCATAAAGTTGCTTAAATCTTCCTTTTTTCTGCTATGCTGTTTTGTTTTCTCTTTTTATTCTTTTAGTGATGGCAGATTGGCATGGTATTGTGAGCAAAGACAGCGAAGATGGTGAGGAATTTGAAGAAGAAGATATGCGGTGTTTTGCAAATGAGAGTGAAGAATCAATTCCTCAAATGACGAAATCCAAGGAGTTCTCATCTGGTTCTTCTTCTGCATGGCGCTTTCATTCTGCTCCAAGAATGATCAGAAGAAACAACAATACTCCAACAGCAGCACATGAAGCAAACATGGTAGCTCAACAATCATCAGCTCCGGTTAACATTCCGGATTGGTCAAAAATTTACGGCAAAAATGCAAACTTGGGCTCTTCATCAAGAAATGGTTCATGGGTTGATGGCCACAGTGACGGAATTAGCAGTAATGGTTTTGTTTACAGTAAGGGGGACTATCATGGTTATTACGACGATGATGATGATGAAGACGATGGGGGCAATATGGTACCTCCACATGAATGGTTAGCTAAGAAGCTTGCTAGGAACCAAATTTCTTCCTTTTCTGTCTGTGAAGGGGTTGGAAGGACACTCAAAGGAAGAGATCTCAGCAAAGTGAGGAATGCTATTTTAACAAAAACGGGTTTCCTAGAGTAACGCCTTTACCGTCACTATATAAATCATCAAGTCATAAGTTCATTGCCTTAGTGGCATCACCAACTTCACCAACTCTTTTCTACCACTATCAAATCATCACCATCATCATTTTATTATTGTCCTGGACCTCATGTAATCTTTTCTTGTAGTATGCAACGCACTTGGGTGAGAACTAGCTAGAAATAGAGAGTCCTTCCTCCTAGAGAAGTCAGAGCTGCCTTTGTGGTGTTGTTTATGAGAAGAGTGAAAAAGCAAAAGGAGGAGAAAAAAAGAGAAAAAGGCCAATGGGACAGTCTCTGAAATTTTGTCTGGTAGCTTGGAAGGATTTGTGTTTTGGGTGAATGTAATGCAGCTGGTAGGCTTTAGCCGGTATAAGTTGAAACTGAATTACCTATTTACAACTAGTTTTTATATTTATGGCTTCCTATATCTGCTTTTGTCTGCTTTTGCTTTTGTTACTATGTTTTAGTCCTTACAATACTATTTTACTTGTCCTACGCATTTTCTCTTTGGTTGTATTTGCTTTATTTTTATACCACTAGCAACATGAGGCCTTACATCATACCTGGTACAAGTTTGTCACCATACCCAGATTTTATCCCCACACACACACACACACACACACACACACACACATATATATATATATATATAATTTAATTGTTAATGATTGTATTTGTCAGACAATCACTTCATTATTTGTCTCTTATGCGTTAAAGCTTACCTTCTTAAAATACAACTTGTATGTAGAAGTGGAATCATTTTGCTCAGTCTGCAATTGTTCAATTGACAGTTGTTTTTATTTCTTTAGCCTAATGCTAATGGTAATGGGCTGTGCAATTCTTGGCTTAACTCAAGGAGGCAATGCAACACTGCAGAATTTCCCATCCCAAAAAGTAGCCATAGCCCATTAGCATCTGAATAGGGGGCCACCACTAATGCATAAAGTTTTGAGCAGTAAAAAGAAAACTGTCCTGCTCCTTGTCCTTGGACAGATTCTTTGTTTACGATTACACTGGCTGGTATTATCCATAACTTGATTTTTGGACACAACCAGTTCAAGATCCCACAGCTCCACTAGATTGTTGGCAATTTTCCCTTTTGCCGACACCGACAACAGTGACATTTTTTATGAAAAATTATTCCTATTCCAATTCATTCACTGTCGGTACATCCAGTTTTAACACTTTAAAGCCATTCCCTTCCTCCAGTTGTTTTAAGGACCACCCCGCTCCTTCTCCTTCTGTAAAAAACCATCAAATGCCAAACAGCAATAAGTTGCAGTGCTGTAGACCTGTAGGTTTATATATGTATATATATTATCACATTATCTTTACATATTAGCAATGCAGCAGCACCATATGCAATTGCTGGTGTTAGAAGTGCTGTTCTCCAATATCTTGTCTGTTGCTGCTAAATCTATCATAAGTATTGCCGGTTGCACTACCAGGCCGTATTGTAATTATCTTAATCACTTTGAAAATACGGCTACACTTTCGCCCTGTACTTGCCCCGCTTCACCAATCAGCCAGCCTAAATAGCTTATTTAAAATTGAAATGAAAGCAAGTGGGTTAAAAAATATATAAATAAAAATAACTGTATAATTTTGGCTATACACATATAAATCTGTTTAACAAGGTAACCTACATCTTTACTGTTAAAATTGGCTAAAATAAATTGCTTTTAGTTTTTATTAAGAACACCTAGAGTGCGTTTGCGGCAGCGCAGCTGCTCCAAACCCTATATTTTTATGGGTTTCCACAAAAGTATAGAAGGTTGAAGCGTATAGTGCAGTTGCATCAAACACACACTTATACTCTCAAAGTTTACAGAATAGTTATGTAGACTCTCAATTTTTTAATAAAAAATATTAAGTCCTCCTTTTAACTATAATAATCTCATTAGATATGGTAACTAAAAATTGACTTTATAATTTTTAATAAATATAAATATTATGTAAATAGTTTAATTTGTGTAATAGACTAATAATAGTAGAATATTTTTTAATATATAAAATAATTTTAAAAATGTGAATTATTATATTTATTTTAATAATATATTTGTATTTATTACAAAAATTTTAAATAAATCTTTGGTTTAAATAGATTTTACAATTTATAAAATATATCTCATGTATTAACAATATTTAAATTATTTTATATAATATTGAAAATAATTTAAATTTTTATATTTTTATTTTAATATTATGTTTCTTTCTATTTATTGTAAAATTTAGTTTAATATAATATAAGATTGTAAATAATTAAAATATTTTTTAAATATTGAAATTATTTTAAAATGTATATATTGTTACATTTATTTATTATAAAATATTAGAGTCAATTTTTTTAATTAATAGTGTCAAGAAATATTTTAGTCAACAGAAGGTCTTAGTGTTTTATATTAAAAATATAAGAATTTACTTATTTATTTATCCAAACTATGAGGTCATAGGCGGCTTTTTCCCCTTTGGTAATGGAAAACAATTTATTGACCCACCCGGTCACTAAATTTATATTCATTTACAATAAATAAGATCATAAATAATACATCTAAAGATGCAATAAATAAGATCATAAAAGTTTTTAAAGGTAACATAACTTCCATTAGTAACTTTTAATTATCTGCAGTTTTAAATTAGAGAGTTATAAACTCTGCACAAAACTCTGATCTGAACTAGAAACCAAAATATGTTTGACATTACAACTTAATTTAAAACGGTTGGTGTTAATTGTGGTTAGTTAGTGTTCTAACATAAACTTGATTACAGTTACAAGAAAATAACGCTGTGATGGCCATGGGGTGTGCAATATTTCGATCCCTAAGATTTTTCTATTTTAGTAATAATTGGCATAATCTTTTTCATTTATATCAAATACCTCCCTAATCTAATCCTTATTAGCTATTTAGTATAGTTTATCTAATAACCATAAATATTTATTTAATTTCATAAGTTATTTTTATTTTTTTTATTATTTTTTGATTGTTTTTATAATAGAGTTTTTAAAAATTAAATAAATTATTTTATCTCTATTAGTAAAACTTTAAATTTTAAATTTTTAAAAATAGAGGTTGATAAAATATATTTAAAATATTAAAATATCTTTTACCTATTAACAATCTTTTTTATTACTTTCATAACATAATTTTTTAAAAAATTACTTATTAAATTAATTTTACAATCTTTAATAAAAATTCTCATTGACTACCAAAAAATTAAATTTTTTTTAACAAAAACTCTACTCTATTAATTGAAATAACCGGAGTACCCTTTAAATTAGTGAGTTCAAGTTACCAAGGGAATAATGGAATATATAAATAACTCGACTCCAAAGCATGCTCCAGTCATTTCACCTGGGATAATTAATTATTTTACTGTGGACCTATTTGATATAAAGGAAAACATATGCTCTTATTTAAAGAATTGTAAAAGTTCAGGGATCCAATGTTATTATTCGATTCTTTGATGTACATGAGTTATTTAGAGGGCAGTTAAGTGGGTCCAGTTGACTAATGCACCTTCGTTGGCTCTCTCTGGAGCAAGAGTGCGTGTTTCAAATAAACTAACACTGAGATTTTTAATCTTTCTATCTGATTCTGAGAACCCATTTCCTTGCTTTTGCTGTCAATCAAGCTTAAATCTTCTAACTATTTGTTTCCATTTTCATTTTGTAGGGAGATAGTTAAGTGAGGGACTAGAGAAGATTTGGAACAAAAAAAATGTCTTTCAAGAGTAGAGGAGGAGAGTTTGCTTCAAAAAATCTTATTCCAAGGAAATGGGCTCTTTTTCTTTGTGCTTGCAGCTTCTGTGCAGGAATGTTTTTCACTAACAGGTAATTTTTTTTGTTTACTTAGATCCTTTATTTTTATTTTTGGGTTACTTCAGTGGTCGCTTTGACTAAAGTATGCACTTTGACCTAGTGGGCGTCTGTGCAAGATGGGTTTGGTAAGAAGAACTGGAAAGAAAATCTTTGATTAGCTGGCCTTTACTACTTAGACTGTGAATTTCTGATCTTGTCTTCATTCTCGCTTGAATAACGTGATCTTCTCTATTTTGTGGATTATGGTTACCGCAAGTGATCATACATACATCCCTTTGATAGATAAACAATGCGTTGGCCATGAAGATTCCAAAATTGAGTGGAGGTGTATGTCTCATTTCCAATTTGAGGCATATATGCTATACAGATAATATATATATGCATATCTTTCTGTTGCATTATTATTATACCAACTGAAGAAGCTTCAGCATCTATGCTTTATTTATGTTTCTTTTCCATTGTCTTCAGATCGTATTAAGTAATGTTATGCAACATATTCTTTTGTCAGTTTCCATAAATATTTGTTGTTCAATGATTTTTAAGCTTCAATTTTTTTTTTTTTAACATTGGTTGCTATGGGGCGGGATATGTTCTAGTTACTTGTCAAGGTGGCTTGTTCTTCAGTATAGTGCATGCCGTGTAAATCAAGAAATGTTGTGTCAGGATGTGGATGATGCCTGAATCTAAAGGTGTTGCAGGGACATCAGAAACTGAGGATATCAAAAATCCAGAACTTGTAAGTGTACCTTCCAAACTACTTTTTGAATCTTATTGTAGACGTATAAGCTTGGAGGATGTGATTTGTATTCTGAATTGTTACTTGAGGTATATCTAGCGTCGACTTCATGGAATAAATACTTTTAATGTTCAACAGAGTTGTTTGGCTTCACTACAAATCATAAGCAATAGTATACTCTGTTACTCCGACTGCTGCTAATTGTCAACAGGAAGGTAGTTTCTTAAAAATATTGTTTTCTGACCTGTCAGAGCAAATATTGTGAAGGAAACATATGCTTTTTATTCTTAACTCCCTGTGTCCATGGGTTTTTCAATTTGAAAAACATATTTAAGCGAAAGTTTAGTGCTTGTGAATGCATCTTTGGATTTTATATTGTGAAACCATTTAGCAATTTCTGTTTCCCCTTTAGAGGGCATCACTGAACGGGAGCTGAATCTTTATTTTTTATTCTTTTAACGAATGTATATATGGTCTGATCAATGAAAAATGCAATATCAATTGTAGTCCTGCCATCATTCTGTCTTCTGAAATCAAGACTTCATTTTTCTTGTTATTTTTATCTCTGACAAAATTTGTTGAAAGGTATCTTTAACATACTACTTATTCAATTGGCTGTTGATATTTGCCATATCTTTTCTCAATCTTTTTCCTTTATCAGCAGGCTGTAAAGCATGAATCCAACAACAATGCAGAGAAACTTGCTATGGTCGAGCAAGCAATTCAGTAAGCTATGATCTTACTTGTTTAAACTTGATTTATTCATAAGAGATACTATTGTTTGACTGACCTAAATGAAAATTGGTAACTCCAAATGGAGTGCAGGTCACAGGACAAAAAGCCTGATGATTTGAAAATAAAAATAACAGCTGTTCGAGCTGAACGTGATTCTGTGTCACTCAGCCATCCAGTAAAAGGAACCTCTAACAACTCTGGATCAGTGTTGAAAAGAAAATACTTTATGGTTATAGGAATAAATACTGCTTTTAGTAGCCGAAAACGAAGAGATTCGGTTCGTGCAACTTGGATGCCTCAAGGTGCAGAAACTAGTTACATATTTGTTTAAATTTAAAAAACACCAACATCGCACCCCACCCCCCTTTCTGGTGCATTCTCTATCTAATGTCCGACAATTGGGTTTACTGCAAAAATGTGACCAGGTGAGAAGGGAAAAATGCTGGAGGAAGAGAAAGGCATCATCATACGCTTTGTAATAGGTCACAGGTGAGACTTGGAACACCTCTTGCAGTCCTTATTATTAGTCATCAATCAGGGGTTCAATAATATGATTTCCCAGGAATATTTTGCTGAGATGCTGTGTTTTTTTGCTTTGATAATTATGAATGAACTCTTGAGTGTTAGCATTGAAGAAATTGACAAATCTAGTTACTGTTGTTCTTTTGGCCTTCTAATGATGGGTTTAGATTTTAGTCTACAGTTAGCCCTACTTGTTGATTGAAAAGTCTTATACCACTTGTGACAAATGTTTAAGTTGTGCTACTCAAGTAATGCCCTGCATTTGCCTTGTAGCTGGTTTGCCAATGGTTGATGTTTCAGTAGGAATGAAAAGTATAATGAAAATTTTCTGCAAGAATCTAATTCATATTATCTGCAAGGTTTCTTGAATAATTTTATGGAGAGAATATCTTAATTATCATTAATAATTTAGTCAATTGTTGAATTTGAAGTTACCAATTGTTCATTAATTAGATGGAATTTTTCACTAGTGCAACGTCAGGTGGAATTCTTGATAAAGCTATTGATGCAGAGGAAAAGATGCATGGAGACTTCTTGAGGCTGGTGATGTTTCTTTCTTGTTCCTTAAATGCTCTTGTCAGTGTTTACATTCACACTCCTCATAATCTTAAATTATACTTAAAGTCTGATTAATCTTTTCCTGTGTTTGTTGGTACTATACATGCAGGAACATATAGAGGGCTACTTGGAATTGTCAGCCAAGACAAAAACTTATTTTGCCACTGCTGTTTCCATGTGGGATGCAGAATTTTATATCAAAGTTGATGACGATGTTCATGTAAATTTAGGTAAGGAAATGTTCTACCTTGTTTTTCACTGTAATTTACTCTTTTGCATATAACTTGATTTGTCATTAAGAATGAAACTGAGTGAGATCTAAATTTGGCAACGACAACCTGTGAATTACTTGATAGTGATTACACTTCTGGGCTTTACAAGGGCAGCCATTCGCGTTTAGACGAATGATGTTTATAATTGTTGTAGAGGTCGCAAAAGAGGTGATCTGGAAACATGTAAAAAGGTTTATTTTATGTTGAAATTCATAGGTAAAAAAATTGGTGATGAATTGAAATCTAGATGTATTTAGGTTAATTATCTTCCGTGTTTCATTGACTTTTTTGCTCTTAAATTGCTCTTAATTTCCCACAGCAACACTTGGAATGACTCTAGCTGCACATCGGACAAAACCTCGGGTTTATGTTGGTTGCATGAAGTCGGGGCCTGTCCTTGCTAGAAAGTGAGCAATAATGCCTATATTTATATTTACTAGCTAATTGTGAGATTTGGGTAAAATTTGCTTTCTTGGGTTTCTTTCTGTGGAACAGAGGAGTAAAATACTATGAACCAGAGTACTGGAAATTTGGTGAGGTTGGAAACAAGTACTTCCGTCATGCTACAGGGCAACTATATGCTATTTCAAAAGATTTGGCTACATACATATCAATCAACCAGTAAGTTACCAGTTCTCTCCAGTCTTTAAGCTGAGAGTAGCTTCAAGTCTCATTGTCATCGGGGAGCCAATACATAGATTACACACTTGGGTTGTCTATCTTGCTTCTGAATTAAAAAGGAGAACCAAGAGGTTTTTGTGCCAGCAGTTCCACAAGTTCAAAGTTCAAATTTAAGAGCTTGGACTGACATGAAAATGGCAAAATTAGTTTTTTCTAATGTCCACATATAACTTTTAGTTTTCAAAGCAAAAAAATGTGTTGGTAATTTACCTCTTGTCATGCTAAGTGTTTTTAATAATCTCAGGCATCTACTACACAAATATGCAAACGAAGACGTTTCTTTGGGATCTTGGTTTATTGGTTTAGATGTGGAGCATGTGGATGATAGAAGGCTTTGTTGTGGTACCCCACCTGGTAAAATCCAAATATATGCTGCTATAATGAGTTGTTTCAATGCGTTGTTGAACATTTTACTTCACCCGTAGCATGTGATCTTCTCGGTTTTCTTAGTGTTTTTCAAATTTCCATTTCTAGCTCTAGTGTTGTCACTAATAATACAATTGATTTAATGTGTTTATGCAGACTGTGAGTGGAAGGCTCAGCTAGGCAAGACATGTGTTGCAACATTTGATTGGAGATGCAGTGGCATTTGCAAGTCTGTTGACAGGATCAAGGAAGTTCATGAGCTCTGTGGTGAAGGTGAGGATACCCTATGGCGTGCAAATTTCTGAGCTGCCTTTTTTTCCCCTACTCAGGAAAAACATCCTCAAGGAAGTAGACTCATGCGTAGTTTTTTCTTTTTCCACCCATGCCTTTGTGGGTCTGAAGAATTTATGTAATACCTTAACACAAAACTACTAGTATCAGGGAAGAAATAGATAGCATGTGCCAATAGGATCCTCCATTTTGTTAGAGGAAGGTAATCCTAGTGGCATTAAGAAAGAATGAAAATAGAGTGTAACACAAACCCATTCTTTAAATGGTTTGAGGGCTCTATTATAAGTTCTCTGCCATGACTTGGAACAATAATTAGTAGCTGTTAAAAGCCTGTATAAGGCTGTTGGAGATTCATGCACCTTGCTTCATAAAGATTAATACATTATTGCAATATTATATTTCCTAAGCACTCTTCTTGGTCTTTGTTGCCCACTTTGGATAGACACTTTACTTCTTACTCAAGCTTCAATTTGAAGAGCTACTGATTTGATCTCGAGTCCTCACATGGGTCAAAACAACAGATCAAGCACAATGGAATTACACTTATTTAGTTACCCATAATTCTGTGTCTTTACTCTTTACCGACAATTGAGCCTAAAGACATGGCAAATTACTTGGTTTGAAATTTAAACCTTTCTGCTTTTGGTCGTTAAAACCATTCAGAATAAACTTTGTTGAAAATAAACTCCTTTACTAGCTTTCACGACAGGGTTTGTCCTTCAACATTGAAGAAATCTCTCAACTGCGTACTTCAAATGGTAATCGTTTTCTATTATGTGTGTACACAAAGAGAAAAGAGTCCTGCTTAATTTTTAAAATTATCTAGACAGATAAAAATAAAATAAAAAAAGAGCTAATTTCTTTTTTTTTTTTAATACTGTACAACTGGTACAACTAATATTTATCATTAGATTATACTATTAGGGCTCGTGTACATTTCTTCGTCACATGAGGTCTGGTCTGTCTGTATATATGCACAGTTAACCTAATGTACCTATTTATCTATCTATCTATATATATATATATATATATATATATATATATATAGTTTAAAGAATATAAAAAGATTGCATTATTTACTGGTCGATTATCTGAATGTTTTGAAAATATCTTACAATAAATTAGACCAATAATGCTAGTGGAAAGTGTCTGGTTTGTGTCTGTTTGAAAGAGTTTGGAAAAATATATATATATAAAATAAAAAAACGAATGCGACCAGGAAGAATATGGACTCTTGTATTCTCAGTTGTCACCTACCTGATAACACTTCGTCAAAAAAGTTGAGTACCTTTTACGTAGAAGAAAGTAATTAACGAAATGAAAGTAACGCAAATCATTAAGTTAGGTTTTCTTAAATCCATCCTTACCTACTCCTACAATCTCACTGGGTTGAACCGAACAGAAAATATTTTTCAATAACACAACTCCAAGTAGCTAGATTTCATTTCATTTGCGGAATTTACAAAGGTAGCTACTTGATTGCGGCTGCTTGCCGCATGAAAAGGTAGCCAAGCTCATACATAATTAACAAGCATCTCAGGAACTCAACATATATTCATATATATTCCAGCATCCTGAAATTTATTAATATCTAAGAAAGCTATTATACCGTGGTTTAATGGCATAATGCCATTATATTATTAATAATTTTCATAGTCATTACATTATTAAATCCTAAATCCCACGGTTTAATAATTTTTTAAGATTTAATAAAGTCTAGAATCCTGAATTCAAACCTTTCTATATATAGAGCTGAAAACACAAAATATATATACCAACCTTACCCTCTAACAGGAGAGCTGATCAGAAGTTAAAACAATACATCATTACATGGAAAGAAAAATCCGGAAACATGAATGAAACACCTTGAGGGGTAAAGAATCATCCAAATACTGAAGGAATTGATTGCACGTGACGTGATATTGGCACGGCTCAATCAAATAACAGGGTTCTTCTTAGACTTTGAGCACTGCTCTCAGATTGAACCGCACCAATATCTCGTATGCTCTGTGGAATATTGAAAAAACAAAAATATAAAGATATGAGATGACGAAAGAAAATACCTCGACAAGATCGATAGACACAGCAGAAGAACGAGAGGAGAAGAGCAGAAGTGAAATATTATATATGTGTAATGGGAATGACGGATTGAGGTGGTCGTCTCCTGCGAGATTCTATATATATATATATATATATATATATATATATATAGTTTTAAGTTTAATGAGAGAAAGAGAGAGAGGTGACAGATACAGATGGGGGCATGGAAGATGCTGTGTGGGGGGCATTGAATAGGCCAACAACTCATCAACAAAAAGGAGGTGGACATAATAAATTTAAAGTTGGAGACAATGGAAAAGCTCACTGAGGCAAAAAAACCCTTGAGCTTTCAATTTGTATTTGAGGTTATGAAGGCTGAAGAGGCCAGAGCATATACATGTATGATCTTGTTATTGGTGTGGTGGTGGTGCCACCACCAGCATCAATTTGAATCTCAAAAAAGCATTTCGAGAAAAAGAAAATAAAGGTCCTCGGTTGGTGCACTGAATTTTTAGGTTTGTGTCTGTCTAGGTAGTTGGTTGATATTCTACGAAATTGCAACTTTGAAGAAGATAATCAAAATTGCTTTTCAATGACCATGAAACTGATCTGATGGGTCATTCACCAAAGATGATTTATTTTATAAAGTTCTCTAGAGGATGCTAAAAAATCTATACATATATATTTCATTCATTTACTCTAATAAAAAACCTAACAGATCGATAATGACTAGTAACTATATATATATATATAGAGAGAGAGAGAGAGAGAGAATTTTAAAGTGTGAAAAAATTAAGAAAAATATAGAAACCATGTGAAGTTTTAAAATTTTCTCAAACTTTTCTTCTATTTTAATATTTCAGACCAGAAAACTACTATATATATATATATATAGTTAAATAGAAAAGAAAATTTTTTCTCATTTTATTAAATTAAAGCGATTATCAAGATTTAAGACCAACTTTGAATCACCTATTATATTTATTGGAGCCGAACCAATTTCAGAGATGGGCCACATGACACAAGCATTTCAGCATATATCAGCAATATGTATATTTATGTACTGGGTCTGGTCTGGTTATATGTATAAGATGAATTAATTCTGGCAAACATGAAAGGGAAGCCGGGCATACACAAGTAGTAGTAAAGGAAAGATGGGCCTAATAAATAGCTAGCATTAATCATGGGCGGTAGGCAACAGGAGTGGTCTCACCAATCAGTACTAACACTCATTTCTTGTTACTGTCAGAACCCACGTTCCACAAAGATTTAATGCTTCAAGCATGTTCCCGGCCCTTACCCTGATTAATAATGTTACTTTTGTGCCCGCAGCTGCAGGCAGAGAGACGAGAGACCTATTTCAAAGTGCATGCCAACTAACAAGGTGATGGATTGAAACAAATTAATTAACCCTGCTCAGTCACAAGTATATATGTATATGTATATAATCAAGTTAGAGTGAGAGAGAGCTAGCTGCTAGCAGCTCAGACAGAATCAAGTTTTGGAGTTTCAAAATTGTGTTTATGTCGCTGGGATACGAGTACCAGTTATGCCATTGCTAGCTAGCTTCAGCAAAAGTATTTGCTTCATTATACTTCTGATTGATCATCAGCTAGTGGCAATACATACATACATACATATACTTTCTTTATAAAAAATATATGTACTTTTTGTATCACACACAAGTCCTAGTCATCTACCTAACAAAACAAAAGGAACATACACTTATACATGCGCAGGGATTTCTACATGTACAGCAATGCGCAATGATATGTCACTCTCTTCGTATGAATTAATATTTGTATGTTTGTAGATTTTGGTCTGATCTCCTTTTCGTTTACAGACAAAGCATGCAATTGCAAGCCAACTCCTCTTTTAATGACTCTTTCATGTGAAAACTCTGCCGTTGCACTTGCATCATCATCCTCAAATTCTTCTCTGATTGAAACCCTAGCTATAGTAATCGATTATGTAACTTAACAACGTGCTTTAACCTAATAACAGAATAAATTTTGGTATATATATAACACAGCGATCGACTTAATTTAAAACCGTTCAACGCTCGTACAATACAAGAAAAGAATGACTATATATATATATATATATATATATATATATATATATAATTTATTAACATTTGTCGTACTGGTGCCAACTTAACAATGCACTGTCTTAAAATATAAAGCCTAGATCTTTGTTCCTTAGCCGAGGCTAAACATCTTATCTTCATACTTGAACTTGAAGAAGGTCCTTCCTCCTCATGATTATCACCCTGGTCTCCTAGTACTCCTTGTGTTGATGACGACAACGACGACGTCGTCGTATAACACTGACCCATAATAATTATTTGTTTTGAACACAGAGAGAGAGAGAGAGAGAGAGAGAGAGAAGGAGAAGAAGCAGGTGAGAGAGATTTTTGTTAATTACTGAAGATGCATGACCTTTATTGGACAAACTCACCTGAAGAATGAGCCTTTATTACTACTCTAGTACTACTGATCTCTCTCTCTTTGGCCCTTTGCCTTTTTTGCTCTCTCTTCTTGTCTCCTTATGGGCCATTAAATGCAATATTGTTTTTGCTTTCATATTTGAACAGTGCTACGCGCGTGTGCATATATATATATATATATATTAGTTTTTTATTTCAGAATCTTAAAATATAGGAAAAGTTTAAGAAAGTTTTAAAATTACGAGATTTTATTGTTTAAAGGATTAAAACTTAAAATTTTTAAGTTGCATGGTTTATGTATTTTTCTGAATTTTTTTGTACTTAAAAATTTTAAATTGGAACATATATATATTCTCATATATAGGTGATATTATTTTTTTAATAATACGGAACACTGTTAAATCCCATGGCTTAAAAAAATTAATTTTTAATATTATATGTCCGCATGAATAAAAAAAATAAGAACACAAACATTCGTACTAAAGAAGGACTATATATAATAATAAAAAAAAAAGACTATATGTGTGTGTGCGTACACAATATGCATGTAGTGATTTATGTTGTTAATTTCGATTTCAATCATCTCCGATAACAGCTAGCAAGAATTTTGGTTCGTTTAAAGTTTTAATTGGTTTAGCCGTTTATGCTAATTCAAATCTCAATTGGTTTTGGAAAACTATCCAACATGGCCATTCTCTTCTACTCAAATTGTGCTTTGGATTTGATGATTGAGAATTGAGGCATGGAGGAGGATTTCTCATAATATTTGATGAAGTCAAGGTACTTAAATGGAATTTTACGCAAAACAAAAGATTGAATTATATCGGTGATCTGAGCCAGAAATTTCGCTAGGCAAAAGCCCAGCCCAGTCGATTTTGCACGTATTCAAAACGGCGTCGTATCCGGAAGCGCACTGCTAAACCGACACGAGGCAGCAAGAGATTCCTTGTAACGGAGGCAAGGCAATTCCGTGTTGGGATCCAAAAAGAAGCCCTTGACAAGTTTCTAAAGAAAATCGTCCTAAAATAACAAAATAAATTCTCCGCAATCAACCGATCAATCAATCACGTACCTTGAAACCCTACTAAGTTCTTTCTCTTCTCCGATTCACTTCTCGTGTCTTGTTGAGTATGTTGTTTTGTTCGACACTTCTTTATTTTTTCTATATCGTCATCTTTTTACTATTAATTATTTTCTGTTGGTTTGGTTTTTATCTTGAAAAGATTTTTTTTTTTATTTGGGTGGGGTTTTGATTATGATGTTTATCTGTTTCAAATTTGCAGAGAGTCATCGTAGCATCAGTTTCGCCATGGCCAAAAGTTCATTCAAGCTCGAGCATCCATTGGGTTCGTTAAAATTTTCGATTTTTTTAATAAAATAAATCTTATTATTATTATTATTATTATTATTTTTGTTTTCCCATATGCTTGTTTTGGTTAATCTTTTGAAATAGAATTTGGCGACCTCTTGATTGATGGTGGTTATTTGCCAATTAAAATGTCCTCAATTCTCTCCGCCTGTATAATTCCTTCACATTGTGACATGAAAGAATGATTTATGGTATCAGTTGTATATATTGCATTATGGGCAATCGATTGGCTCCCTTTTTTTCCCCTTCCCTAATCCTTTTCCCAACAAGGAATGCTTAATGTAAGGAGACACAGCTGTTTGTTCTCCATGTTAATCCCATCCATATGTTCTAACAAACAATTGTATTTCTGTGACTACCACTGTTATTGTTCTTCTCCAGTTTGGCTCTCTCTCTCTCTCTCTATATATATATATAATTAAAAAAAAATAGCAGCAGTACGGCTTTTAGAAGGCCCTCCCCCTCTTCTATTACTTGTTGGAGTTCCCCTGTCTCCCATCCTTTTTTCAATTTCCCCGGTGGCAAGGAATTAGTTGTAACGTTTATTCTGTTCTCTCTCATTTCTTGTTTGTTATTTGTTGGTTATATATCTCAGAGAGGAGGCTAGCAGAATCTGCTCGCATTAGAGAGAAGTATCCTGATAGGATTCCCGTAAGAATTATCTCCCATGAAATTCTGTATGCTTCCAATGCATTAATGTAATGTCCCTGCATCTAATCGAGTGCGCTTGCCATGTAGGTGATTGTGGAGAAGGCTGAGAAGACTGATGTTCCTGACATTGACAAGAAAAAGTTAGTTGCTCACTTCAATGAAAGCTGTTTGCAGTTTTTTATATACTTAGAAAATGAGGTTATCATTATTTTGTGAAAAATTTTGCCTTCTTTGCTGCTGTTTGGTGGTAAAAACATTTCTATGGAATTGATTTCTCCCTCTCCTCTTACATTATGCGGGGAGTCCTTCGAAGTGAGAGAATACTGTCTTATGTAAACTGATTATGCCACATTGACTGAGTTGACCTGACCATGGATGAGGGTGCACTTGAATTTAATATTCTAAAACTTGTCCAGCGGTTTGCATTACTTGGTCATAATGCATATTGTTGTTGTGAATGCAGATACCTTGTCCCAGCGGATTTATCTGTGGGACAATTTGTTTATGTTGTCCGTAAAAGGATTAAGCTCGGTGCAGAAAAGGCCATATTTGTTTTTGTTAAGAACACTTTACCTCCAACTGGTGAGTGGCAGTCTTTGAAGCATAAATCGATTATACCATAGTAGTTTGCTTTCTGATGTATATTATGTGGTTACAGGTGCCTTGATGTCTGCTATATATGAGGAAAACAAGGATGAAGATGGTTTTCTTTACATGACTTACAGTGGAGAGAATACCTTCGGTTGGTCATTTTAAGAACAAAGGGAACAAGCCATGTATCATACAATTTGAAAGTTGTATATTCTCAGTTGATCCCTTTTAAGCTAATTCTCAGACATGTTCACTAATATCTTGTTTTTATTTTGGGTTGATTGCATCAGTTGATGATGGTAGTGACTTTTGCAATAGATATTGAATGGAAGAAACTAATTTACTAGTATTACTGATTTATCCAAACATCTTTCTGGTGAATTGAATGGAAGAAACTAATTTACTAGTTTTACCGATTATCCAATCATCTTTCTGGTGAATAGATTTTGTGGTTCATATTTTCTCACTATTGCTTATGGTGCAATCATACAAGTATATTATATTGATTATGTGGAAAGGAAACAAGTCGTCTCATAATCATCTGCATACAATAAGATAGACATGCTGGTTATTTTCCTTGTGTAGCAGTGCTTTTTCTTTGGCATCGATGCTTAACCCATTTGATGCCACTGAAAAATGCCACTTTTGCTTTGTTTAATCCTTTCGCACTGGCTTTCTTGTTACTGCTTTCGTTCACAACTTTTGTGTGGTCTTCGTTTTCCATGGCGCCAATGCCTCCGGCTCCCCATTGATCTGCCCAACTTGGTGCTTCAGTAGCCATAGTGCCTTCGACCTTCAACTCCAGCAAAACAAGCTTCAACTTTCACTGTAAAAACAGAGTTGTTCACATGGCATCAATTACGTACTGGTGGGTAGCCTAAGATTCAATTTTCCTACATACTCTGTCCTCCATGTTTACAGCAATTAAAACAAGAACATATATTGCATTGATGCGCCGAACTTTTCATTACATTAACATTGAGATGGGAAGGAGAGGAATTTGAGCAGCCTTAGATCCTAAACACTAAAATAGAAAGAAGTAAAATTTCGCTTGATTAGCGAATAGTATTTGCAAGTGGTGCATCTATACACGCCAATCTTATACATCTAAGAAAAGATAGATCAAGATTACAAAATTATAAAGCATTAAGATTTCCTAAAGATTATGACACGGTAAAGCACGAATCAAGAACCCATTTACAGGGAGAGAGAGTACCTGGTGAAGACTACTTGCCTCGAGAAACTTGATCCGGGATTTTATGAATTGAAGAATGATGAGTTCTTACGGTCATGGACTTGTAATAAAGCTTTAATAAAGAACAAGCCACTTGCTGATGGTTGTCTTTAACTTCTCTTTAATAAGCTTTAATAAGGACTTGCCAACTCACTTGTTCCCATATTCTGAAGCAAGCTTTGTTCGGCATCTCAATTAGACAATCCCATTTCTTTATTTTAATATTCAATTATGCTCAGCCTTAGATTGGAATTGCATATGTGTTACTTTACCTAAGTATATTAGCTTATAGATTAAGATTATTACAAAAGTATGGTCTTGGAAAAGAGAACAAAAACAGAAAGACTGCTCTTACCCCTGTCCGAACGGAACGCAACTCAAGCAAACGAAAGTAATAAAACAATATTTCAAAATAATCCTTCATATTCGTATCCACTACGCTAGTTAGAGCTGAGTTAAAAGTGATAGAAGAGGCAAATAATGTTTGGTATAGCTTTAGCTTAGCTATGCTGCTTTTTATTTTTTTGCCCTATATTACTGTATAGCTGTCACTAACCACACTAGTGTATTTTAAAATGCACCGGAGTAAACAATCATTATCTAATGACGCAATTAACCAAGACTCTTAACATGTAACACGAGAAAGTAAGGTGTGAGAGGACCAAATGCAGATAGAGAGGCGTGTGATTGTGATTCTGAGTTCTGACTCTGAATTTTCTCGAACGACGCTGTTCACTCATTAGACTAGCAGAGCTACAATGATTAATGAATATACAATCTAGTTCCACTGTTCCAGTGGGTTGTGATTGTCATTAAAGAATAAGAAGAACACTAATTTGTTTTGGACTTCCAATGGCAAAAGTTAGTCCTCCCTTGTTTCTAAATTTCCTGCCAATTATACTTTGAATTGCAAAATTCGGATGGGGAAAGGAGTGCATCTGTGTTAAAGATATACTTTGACGAATTCCAAATTGGCTTTCGAAAAGCGATTGAATTGCTTTATCTTACATACATAAAATTCTGTCCAGTAAAAAGGATCTCTTCGACACTTTTTACCCCTCAGGGCCTCGCCTGCTCAACATGCCATCATTCTCACTCATTCTCAATAATGATGTTTGATTACATGTTACAAACAGCCCTTGTTTTAATTGGTGCTGTCCGGCCTTCAACGATCAATTAGACAGAACAAGAAGAACATCAAAAACGATCTAAATCACTCCAGTCAAGGTCATCTAAACAAGTAAGCAAAATTGTCAGGAACAGATTGAGCCAATTAGTCAACAGGTTTTGGGTGACCCCAACAATATCTACACTGGTCCGGGCTGTGTATTTGCTGCAAAGCCAAAAGAAAAAGCAATGGGAC
Organism: Murraya paniculata; assembly: GCA_030449075.1. Classification (NCBI taxonomy): domain Eukaryota; kingdom Viridiplantae; phylum Streptophyta; class Magnoliopsida; order Sapindales; family Rutaceae; genus Murraya; species Murraya paniculata. The sequence continues at coordinate 2,992,710 of JAEVFN010000005.1, forward strand.
GACAGTTCAACAACATATCTTATCTGCCTAACATTCGACTTTTTTCCTTCTCTCTTCCTACTTGGATTTCCTAGAAGACTTGGACCTTTTCATTTTACTTGACTTATCATCAATACTTGACCACGTATACCCAATTGGTATCGCAAAAGGATCCGAGTTCCATTGTTGGTGCCCCACTGATGATGATGATGATGATGAAGATGAAGAATTACGTTGTTGTTGCTGCTGCTGCTGCTTGCTTGCTGATTGGCTGCTGCTTCGCCTTAGCCAGGTCGACCCCATCATAGATGAGGAGGAGGAGGAGGATGAGAGGAATGGTGAATAATGGGTGTCTGATTTTTGGTCGTCCTCTGATGAACCTTTAACGAAGTGTCTAGGACTTGAAAGCGGAGTGAAGAATTGCTCAGTTGATTGTAGCTCAACAAACTTTGTGAATGTCACTACAACTCTTACTGTGGGCACCACCGGAATCGCCACCTGATCCCCCACCCAATAAACAAAGCACAAACAGTCAGTCACACGGTTGCTCTTTTTTTAACACTCAGATCAATTAACTACAGCACGAACACCATTCAAATTCAAACACAGGGTAAAAGGAACGGAAAATATACTACTATATATGTCTCTACCTATATGCATTTGTCACACACACACACACACGCAGAGACAGCCAAAAATAAAAAATAAAAAATAAAAATCCCTGGTTTGTGGAAGCTCTGCTGACGTAGCAGAATCGTGATTCATCTCATACAAAACAAAAGAATCCTCGGATTTACTGGGTCCCCGCATCTCAAATCACACCGCACAAAGTCAGAAACAAGCCATCACAGCCTTGCACGTCGCCATCATAAACGGCAGTGGAATAGACCCCACAGAAAAAGGTTCGGTCCGAGTCGGAAAGGGTCAGGTCAGGTTGAGCATCAAAAGAACCAATAGAAAAAAAAAAAAAAAAAAAAAGCAAAGCAAAACAGTGCAGTGGACCCTACACTTTTTCAAACAATTTAATTTTTTTTTCAAAGATCCCGAAATTACCCCTTACCTTAATCGGAAATGTCCCCGGCGGGAACTTAGTAGTTAACAATTCCCTCAATCTTCTCACTGCCTTCACTTTATTCGCCAAGATATCAAGTAACGGAATTAACTCCTCCGTCTTTAATGGAAACTGCTCCGTTAACCAAATCGAAGGACGTAAACTCTTCACAAACTCTTTCTCTTTCGTTGGGGGAGGCGCGGCCATCACCGCCGTCGACCTTCTTGGCATTGCCGCCGAAGGAATTATATCCACGCTTTTTCTCCCGACAGTTACGAAATCCCTTTCCTCTCTCACAAAACTACTGTGTCTTCGTCTGTCGTTATTGCCGACGTTAAAGCCGAAACTTGGATTTTCAGCGACTAAAAATCCGTCATCATCTTCATCAAGTTCTAACGGCAGCACTTGTTCGCTTCCAGCGACGTCGTTTTCATGAACTTTTCGCGAGCGAAAACTGAAAACGACATTATGCAGTTCGTAAACCCTTGCTTTCCATTCACCGACGGATTCTGTCTTCTCTTGTCTTCTCCAGTTAGTACGTCCGACCAGCTCGGCTTTGGTTACGTCCATACCCGGCCGGTAGACACTGGATTGAGCGCAGAATCCGGCAATATCAGACTCGGACATCGGAGCTCCGGCGTTTTCGAAGGCGTCGAAGATTTTGCGGTCGTCGTGGTTAAGTACTAGCAGGGAACCGCACGAAACGTTGTGCGTTTGGTCACCGTCGCCGAGGAAGAGAAAGCTTTGATCAGCGCGCTGGATTTTTAAGCCGTCGAAGCCAGCCAGCGACGTGTCCGCTCGGAGGTTGCCGTCGCGTTTCCATATCTTGTAAGTGTCGGATGGAGCGATTTTCCCGACGAAGGGAATCACGGAGCTCTCGAAATGGAAGGAGATTTCCATGTAGAAGTCACGCATTCTCCGAAGAACGGAGATGACACGGGGCAGGCGACGGCGCCACTTGGCCCAAGCGGAGCGGTGGTGAAGCTTGAGCAGAATCAAAGCAATATCGGAGTTTCGGCGACAAACAGCCTCTTGGAGAGGATTCCATCCGGCGGCGTTCTGGAGTGAGACGTCAGCGCCAGCGGAGGCGAGGGATCGTGCTGCGAAGGCGTCATTTAGCCGAACAGCAAGGTGGAGAGGGGTTTCACGGAAAGGGACGTCACGACGGTCGAGAACGGAAGAGATTTGATCAGCGACACGCTCTTGACTCAGTGAGTCGGACTCGGTGTGGATTTTAGAAGGATCGGCGGCTAGTCTAGGTAGAGTCGAGATAATTCTAGTCAAAGTAGTGTGATCGCCCAGAACGACAGCGTAGTGGACCGGGCTATGGGAATAATCCTCTGGTTTAATTGCCGGAAACGGCATCGTAGTGGATGCCGTTGACGACCTGGCCATTCTCTGCTGATTGGTTTTCGATTTTCGAATCTAAGCAAGAGCCTAGTCCTAGTCTCCTAGATATCTATCTCCTCTGTGCGGACAGTTTATGCTTATGGGTGAAAAGCAATGGGGCTAGTTTGGTCTTTTCATCGGGCAGGATTTTGTTTTATTGGAGAGTGTGAGTGAGGGGCAGAAGATACACGCAATCTGGCACTGCTTTTGGTGATTCGTCCGGACTGCAGCTGGAATGGGGAGGGCTCCGTCGGCATTTTCTCCCTCTTTTACATTTCAGTATCCACTGTAGCGCTCTCTTTTCTTTACCTTCGGTTGTACTATACTTTTTTTATTTTTATTTTTTACCCTTCTGTTTTTAAGAGGCACCTTCATTCGGTTACTTGCTTTGTCTTTATTTGTTTTTCTTTTTTCCGAATGATAGAGTAGTTGACATTTTGTTGGGCCACCTTTTAATTATGCGTAGTTTGATGGGATGAGTTTTTCGGTTACGCAATGTATTAGTATGAGCGTATGACGCTTGACAATTCTTATTCGAAAAACATAATCAAGCCAAAGCGAGGGTATATTTTTGAGTTGCTTATAAGTTTTTTATTAAAATAGAATAGCAAGTATCAGACCCTATTTACATAGAGGTTTGTCTAACTCTAATAAGTTCTAAAATCTTTTAACTCTAGAAATTTCTTATAGCCTAGAGAATTCTTATTTTTATTAAGTTCTAGTGAATTCTATGCATAACATGCTAGATACCTATCCTTCTAACATTCCTATCATTCTAACATTCTTTAAAGAATTATTAAGTATTTACAAGTGTAGAAAGTGCTAAAGATGAAACTTTCTAAAATCAATCCAAGATAATATAAATTGGAGCTTGTCTAGTTAGTTTCTTTAGCTTGAAGTTTGGGCGGCTTGTAACAATGGACCATCATTAAATCAATTAATAATTATATTATTTATAGATGGTATAGCGTAGTGATTGTTGCGGAAGATATTTTATTATTTACACATATTTTTAACTTATTTTAAATTTGACTTATTTATTTCATTATCTAAATATTCCTCTATTTTGATTTTATAAATGTAGATATATATACATTCTTGAGAGATTTATTAAGAATTTTCAAACTTTGGGGTTGGGTTTGATATGATCTTACTAAAGTTTGAATACATATTTTAGCCTTTATAATTAATATGAATATCATATGAGAGAAAATCCTTAATATGAGTCTTTTTCCAATGAAGTGCATTTCATTCAACTTTAGCTTTTCATTTTCAAAATCCTAGATGGAGTTATGCATTGATGATGAGGAGACAGACACTAAAGCAGATATACGAATGCCCTTGTCTTGCGCTCCCTTTCTTCGTGGATATTTTTCCATTTATAAGGTAACTATGTTGGTTTGAGTTGACCAAATATGGAAATGGCCAAATGAGACAATCATTTGGCAGCGAGTGGCCAATGTTACAGTAAGAGGAGAGTTCCCCTCGTTGTTATGGAATTAATAATGATTGGTGGGGTGGTGGGGACATAGAAAAAAGAAAAGTGTAGTTTAGCCTTGTTTTGTTGCCCGGGATCATATTCATATTCATATTCATATTCATATTCATATTTCATATTATATATGAAATAGAAATGCAGCAAAAACAGAGGTGGGAGTTGGTGTTCGCGGTCTGCCTCAACCCAGACCAAGCCCCAACGGATTTCACTCCCTTCCATGCCTTTGCTTTCTCTTTCTCTTTCTCCTTTTTAGACTTCGTCAACATTAATCTTAGAATCCCCAAGTGTTTGTTTGAATACACACACGGGCTGCTTATTTATTCTTTAATTATGCATTAGCCGAGCCAAGTGGGTAAATCTTTTGTGTATCCCCTTTCATTGCCAATTTGACAGATTTTTTATCGGCGAAGAAGATTTTTTGAAGTCAGTAAATTCATTTGAAACATACGTTTGCGCATTTGCTTTCATGGGAGAAATGAAGCTTCCTGAGAATTTTCCATTGTCCAAATTAAAGGTCAAGCCTCGCTGCTAAAAAAAAAGAAACTTGATCTCTTTGATTTTTTTTGACGCAAGAAACAAAATTGCTAGTGCCTTGCTTCTTCCGAGTTGTAATTGCGTATGTGAAGAGAGATTCTGCTGCCAAAGGGTCGGCATTTTTTTTCCTGGTGCAGTGTGCGTTCGTGTCAGGTCATCACTAGGCAAATTTGAAATAAAGATTATTTGACCAGTTCAATATTATTCTTGTTTGAAATTGTTTGCCTTTGCCACACCACCAAACAATTAATAACAACACAGCGTATTACGTGCTTTCGGTCTCCTACGGAACCCCACCTAATTCGACACGTCATGGGTCCATTTTTCATTGACTTGTAGCCACTCATAGGAATCTTATTGTTCTGCAAAATCGGCTAGCTAGATATTTCTAAGAACTGCTAGCGAAACCCGATGGAATGAATCTTCGACTCTTCTTCCTTGGAATTTGGCAGCACCCTCGGAATTAATATATATAGAGGAGCAAGAAATTTATGCTTCCAGAACAAAACACCAATACTGGAGAGCTTGCTTAAGGACTCAAATCTTGACTACTTTTTTGCCAGCTGCAGATTGCTAATTAGCTTTATACATACATCAACATCGTCAATGGCTTTATTATCTAGCTTCTTTGGTTGCTTTTCTGAATCAAGCAGGGTCGCATGCGAGGGAGAGATCAAAGACGCACGGAACAGATCATCAAGCAAAGCCAAAGCGGATGTCGATGGCAAAAGCAAATCAAACAAGAGCAAATCTAAGAAAAGCCCTCCAATTCCCGTGACTTACTTTCCCATTGGAAGTAGACTCTCCCCATTATGAGAACGCTAAGCATATTCTTTACCGAGTTCGTGCCATTTTCTGCAAGGACACTTGCATCGGCAGGCTTGTTTAGCTCATATTGATTATTATCACTGTTAATTCAGGCCTCTCTAGGAACAATCAATTTGTATAACAATAAGATTGATTGTATAGCTCATATAAGATTTATTCTCTGTTTATGTATAAAATTAGTTTTGTTGGTCTTGGACCTCTTGGTTTGTCTAGGAATTCAAATTGTAGCTGTTTGCCTGGCCCAAGAGCAAGATTTCAAGGTATACAGGTAGTAATTTAAAATGGGTCTACTAATGTGTTTAGTATAATTCATATTATTACAATAAGGTATATTAGATAAACAATTTCTATAGTGTTGATAACATACATTCACATACACAGAGACACACACGCATACATACTGTGATGGTTCTGGTTCTATCTATTTTTAATTTCAACATACTGTAAATAATAATAAATCTCAACACCTAGTCAGCGACCACAAGCACAAAGTTAAATTACCCTTTATTTTGAATTCACAACAGTTCGACCACAAATGGACCACCAAACACCAACTCCTTGGTGCAAATTATACCTGTCTAAGTTTTAACACACTTTTTCTTGCTTTTAATGTATGAAAATGCAATTCGAGTCCCATCACATAGGCGCAGGAGGCAGGACCTTAATCCCTCCTAACGGTATAATTGAGTAGAAAAATATATTTTCTCCATTAGCATGGGTAAAGTGAATTTCTCTTTGATATTGTGAGGCTGTGAGGGTAAAATTTTTTATTATACTATAATAGACTTGATTTAGGATAGTCGTAAATTTCAAATTGTAAATATTAACAGAATTTTAATTATAATATAACTATTAAAAAATATAATTTTTGTTAATTTTTTTTTTTTGAAGAAACCAACTGCGGTGGTAGAGTTTTAGTAAAGAGATGTAGAGTTATCTTTAGTATATCTCCAGTTTATTGTGCACATTATTTATTTGTTGTATCATTGTACATTGTGTTCTTTATGTTCATAAGCGCGATGATAAGATTTAATTGATTGTGTATTGTAAAAATTTAATCGATTGTGTATTGTAAAGATGCGCCTGTACAATGATGTTAATGTTGAATCACTAATATGTGCTGCCATTGCACCATTACTTGGATTGTTGACTAGAATTCTTATTTATGTTCTAAAAAAAAAAAATATTAACAATAATAATTAATACAAGGAGGACACCTATCCCATGATCTAATCATGGGAAGTGAATGGAGCTGTGCCCTCAGAGTTAAGGTTGTAACTGTATTTTTTTGGCAATGTCTGAAAATTAATAAATACAAATAGTTGAATGAAAAGGGATTTTCCATGGAGCATGATACGATTAAATGTCACCCACCAACTTCTTAAATTTATCCACCACACCAATACGCCCGCAACGGGAGACTTTCTCCAGGAGAAATAGAAAGCACAGACAGCTCATAGAATGTAAAGTTCAATCATGATCAATTTACACTTGCTTTCACTGGGTTTGTTTCGTTTCACATCATCATCATCATCATCATCAATGTAAAGCCTAAATGTTAGTTGTTGGATTTGGGAAATAATTACTCCCCAACGTAAAAACATTGAGTGGTCCACCAAGTAACGATGGAAGGACAGATGTTGTGCAACTAATTGATAGCTCAATAGTTTTAGCTGCTGGAGTTGTTCTTGTACTCTTTCAAGAATTCATTTCCACAGATATATATAGGGAGAAGACGAAACAAATTTACACGGAGGCTCGAACTCATGTTCTTAAATATAAATATTTGGTGCGTTAGTAGGCCAAATGAGACCAATACACTATTTTTATTAATAATAAATTACTTTATATGTAACCCAAGGAGACCCTGCCTAAGTAGCAATCTGGTCTGCTATAGCTGCTGACATTGGATTGTTATTTGTTAATCCAATGCCATGATGAAAATTGAATTAGGTACGGCACCAATTAAAAATAGTATATAAGGCCAAAAAGTCACCCTTTTGTATCTAAAACACCAAAAGCACAATTTTGCAATTTGCCACATTCCTGAATGCTCCTGTCCTGCCTGCAAATGTCAGCTTAATAAATTTCATTATTATTTATAGCCAATTAAATTTTAACCGAGTGGAGTGCACTGTGCACCCCTTGCTTTTGACCAAAATATAAAATATTCTATGTTTTGACTCCTCCCGCCCTCACTTCTGACCCAAAACTGAAAATAATTTAAAAAGCTGTTTAGTTGATACAATTATAAATTATTAGCCTTTTGGCAGGCATTACCCCTGGTAAATTTTTAGGGACCTCCCATAAAGTTTGATGTATTTACACTCAGATGGTAAGTTTATCCATATTATTAAACACCTCTCCTATTGTTGGTAGTTCCATTCATTGACCGTTAGTGGACTAACGAAATGTCCAAAATATCCTTTACACCAAAATGGCTATAAACACCCACTATTTATTGCTCAATATCTGGTGCCAAACATCACATAAGTGTGATGAAAATAGTAAAGATACCCGGTTAAACTAATAATTTACATTGTTTAATAATAACAATAATAAAATATTAACAATAAAAACTAAAAGTTTAGAAACTATTATTGATGGATCAATATAGGAAATATCCCTATCTTGGTGAAAATAATTGTAAATAAGAAGCACTTTAAAAGATTAAAACTAAAGAAGCCAAGAATAGTAAGAGAACCAGCAAAGATATTCAATTTTTTTTGCCAAAGATTATGCATAAATTTACAAGGCAAAGTTAGCTATTTAAAGCCAAATCTCATTGGTCATTTTTGTGTTCAGTAGTGGAAGAGCAGAACTTTTGTTCTGAATTGCATTTTCCATAATATAGTGTAGTGCATTATTAAATAATGCACAATCAATAATTTTACAATAAAAATAAATAAATGAAGGTTGAAGTGAGGAGAGACAATAATTACAACCAAAGCCTCAATAATCTATCAGACGAGGAAGTTGAACTAGAAAAATTGACCAAACAAGAATTTCATTATCCTTCAAATCACTGTTTTTTTCACCACTTTTAATCCTCTTTTGAAGAGCATTATTTTTGTACTGTCAGGTCCCAATCAGTAACACCATTTTCTTGAAATTCTTTTAGTTGTTCATTATCATCATCATTCAAATCCCAACCAAATGCAAGCCACCCACCTGATCTCGCATTAGCTTCAACAAAATCCAATTTTCCAAAATCCATTAACTATTTTTTGATGGAAAGCGCATTTTGATTTCTTGAGTTCCTTATAAACTCTAAAATCTCAGCTTTCAAATTTAGATCTCCTTCATTATCCAATTCTTTATTACTCCTCCTCATAAACCCACCATACATACTACAAAAATCCCTCTAATTTCTCTTTTTCGCCTCAATAAAACATAAAAATGACCCAACTTTATGTCTCTCTTTCGCATCTACAACAAGATTCAATGGAACAATTGGTCTTAGTTTTATGTTCTTTTTTTTTTTTTTGTTAAAAGCAAAAGTGCACGAAGGTGAAGTGTGGATATTTAAATTTTGGAGCGAATATAACGAGATAAAGAAGCAATATAAAAGGGCAATGAGTGAGACCATGAATTCATAATAGTTTAGGACTTTCGTGGAATATTTGGCCATATGCTATTACAGAAGCAAATTGTACATCCAAGTTCTTTCAAGATCCAATACCGATCACATCTGACATCGGATGTTGTTGATACTTGCTGTATGACACTCTTTTGCTACCACCCAAACTTATCTCGTTCATAGCTCATTTGAAAATGGTGATAACTTGTTATGGCTACAGTTGATGCTCTTCGAGAGCTTCAGTTGTTTGCAAATGGTGATTAGCTAATTAGAAGTAAAAATCAAAACAATAACTTGATTTTATGAAAGAGAAACCACTGTTATTATACGTTGAGTGATAATTAGAGTGGGTAATATAGTATTTCATTGGGTTTTATCCATGCAAATTTTGTATTTTTAATTTTAAATAAACTTTTACAAGTTTATCCTTCGATATTGATGCTATGTGTACATTTATATTGACAGTAGGGGAGGCATGTCATAATACTGACAAATTTGCACTCTAAATATAATATATATCAAACATTACGGGAGGTTCCAAAAATTGCCCTTAATCACATCTACTTCTAAAGTACATACGTATATGGATAAAAATAATTAACCATATATATATATACACACACATATATAACCACAAATAAATTTTTTTAAGTCTCTGATAGTTGTCAGTTAAATAAGATAGCTCCAAAACTATTTTATCTGAAATGGTAATTTAATTTTTCCGGATCTAAGTATAAATATATCAAACCTTAGGGGAGGTTCATAAAAATTATCCTTAATCACATCTAATTCTAAAGTACATACGTATATGGATAAAAATAATTTACTTTATATATGTATAAGCACAGATCAAACTTTTTAAGTCTTTGATCATTGTCAGTTAAATAAGATAGCTCAAAAACTATTTTATCTGAAATGGTAATTTAATTTTTCCAGCAAAAATGCCACGTCGAATATGTGCCAATTAAAGATGAAATCTGTTACCCATCAGCTCTTTGGCAGCATTTTATGATGATTAATGAGTCTGGACTCTGGTGTGGTATTCCATCATCAATTCAAGTTCATCTTCTTAAATCGCGCTTGGCCGGTTGGCCGTCTCCCAAGAGTCAAGGCTCTTCCTTACAAGACACAAACTTTCAGTCTCTCAGAGGAAACGTGTGCTCAACATTCTGTTCTGTTCAACTACTGGTGGGTTTTTTTTTTCAATCCAACTCTAAGCAAAATATTTTTTTTCGTAAATCAGAAAAGATTTTAACTTCAGCGGCTGCTTTCAATGTGGGGTCCATGCCTTGGCCTCCAGTCTCAATAACAGCAGCCATTCTCTGTTGAGTCTTTGCGAATGTCATTCTTGGTTTCACCAAAACTCTTCGCCTTCGCCTTCGCCGTCACCTACACCAACCCTCTACGATTTGTCTAAAAGACCATTTTTTTTTTTGGGTGGCTTTCACATTGTCAAATCCTTTGTAAAGTTTGATACTTTTATGGCTTTGAAGGCTAACCCCATCTGGGGTTGTGCTAAAACCCCACATTTTCATAAGGGTTTGCCAGATTTGGTGCCTAACAGATGCGGGTTTGGTTTGGATTTGAGGGTTTTGAACAAATGGGAATGTAGTTGTGTGGGTGTTTTGGCTCAGACTCACAGAGCTATCACTCCTGTTGAGGACGACAGACCTTATACTCCTGATGTTCAGTCTTCTGAGGCCAATGAGGGGTCTCAAGACTCTCAGTCCTCTGGCTTTCACAAGGATTTGAATCTTCTTCCCAGTGAGTGAATTTATAGTTTATGCCCTCCTTTTGTGGTGACTTATGTGTTTTATTATGTTGCATGTAATTTAATTTTCCCAATTAAGGATCATTAGCGTAAATAAATGGTTCTTGCATCTGTGCTGTCTAGGGATGAAACTGAATAAACGTTCATGACCAGTTGGTCGGCTATATTGAAGGATTTTAGGGTCTTAACTTGTAGCTCTAGGAAATCACATTTACTTCATGTTGATTATTTTGAGAATGTTTAAATGCTAATTTTGTTATGTTCAGTGAACTGTGATTTGAGTATTAGAATGTGAATTGTTGTAAAGATGATTTTATCTAATGCAATATCCAAAAGCTCCTACAGGCTAAAGGTCCTTATCAAAGATTTCACCCATGGTTGTTATGTGTCATACATATAAATCCTTTTGAGGATGAGCCATTTTCTTGAAGCTTATGTATGTCATTGATCAACTTCATTTTTGATGAATTGTAATTTTATGGACTTTACATATTGGAGATGAATATGGTGCTGGATACTAAAAGCAAATCATGTCTCTTTCATGCCACTGCTTCTTTCCATCTTTCTTTTTTCTCCTCCTTTTATGGCGCAACTTCTTAGCTCTAGTATATTGAAAAATTGCAGAACCCTTATCTGCAATGGAACTTTCGTCTTCTCCTGATGATGGTACGAAAGTGCGAGTTGCTTACCAGGTATAGCAGTCCACCTTTTTTCTTTTTTTTAATCCTTTTTTTGGACTAAATATCTTCTCTTGATTTTTTTTCCATGGTTGTAATTCTAGGGCCTACCAGGTGCGTATAGCGAGGCTGCTGCACAAAAAGCATATCCTAAGTGCGAGACCGTACCTTGTGATCAGTTTGAAGCTGCATTCAAGGTTCAGATCTTGGACCGATACTGTTATAAAATCAATTAAGTTTGATCGTTACCTTTATTCTGATGAATTTCATTAAACAGGCAGTTGAACTGTGGTTAGTGGATAAAGCAGTTCTTCCCATTGAGAATTCTGTTGGTGGTAGCATCCACCGTAATTATGACTTACTACTTCGGCATAGGCTCCACATTGTGGGAGAAGTACAATTGGTAATAAACCATTGCCTTTTAGGGTTGCCCGGTGTACTGAAGGAGGAGCTAAAACGTGTCTTCAGCCATCCACAGGTTTGTCGTATTAACTTGCACATTATTATCTTGTCTTATTTGCTCAAGAAGACATTTGCTAGTGTTATATGGAGCTCATCAATAGTCAAGATGTTGCTACTTGTCGTTTTGTAGTAAAAGTAGTAGCCAAATTCATATAGAGCCGAAGCTTCTACTCCCAATAAGGAATTTGTCCATGTTATTTTCCAAAATCATGATTAACCTAAATGGTTGTCAAAAGATATTTTTACAGATTGCTTTCACTCCCTGACTGTTCAATCCCCAGGTTTGTTATATTTAGAATTTGTTCATCTGTGTTGTGTAAATTGCATGTCTACTAACTCGGAAGATTCAGATCTAATGGCTTCTGGTCATCTAACCAAATTGTCATTTGCAGGCACTTGCTCAATGTGAGATGACACTAAGTAATTTAGGTATTGTCAGAATTAGTGCTGATGATACAGCTGGTGCTGCTCAGGTAATGTATGGAAAAGACTTTGTATCTGTTTGTAGTTTTCATCTTAGTTATACTGCTATTTATATTTTGATACATAAGCCTTGGAAATAGGTGGTAGCTTCAATTGGCGAAAGGGATACTGGAGCAGTGGCAAGTGCTCGGGCTGCTGAAATCTATGGGCTTGACATTCTTGCCGAAAAGATCCAGGTAAAGCTTTTTCCTTACTTCCACTACACCTCGGTGATCCCTAAATTATTCTGCAGATGCATTGTTCAAGCTGAATAAATGATAATTTCCCATTTCTGCTGACCATGCAAGAGAAAAAGAAAAAAAAAAAAAGCTGTGTGATCACCTTTTTTTGCTTTTCCTTTTTGGTTTTAAATAACAACAACAACAACTGTTTCCATACACATCCCCATACATTATTGATACGAATGTTGTGTCTCCTGCTATACCCTTCTTAAAAGTATGCCAGCATATTTTCTGCTAATCTTCAGTAATCTTCAAACTGAAGATTTACTTTCCTAATTGACATGCATAAATTCTCAGCAACTTTAGTTCTATGTATTGGAAAGCGAGCCTTGGGATTTGATCAGTCAAGTTTCTACGTATTTCTGAGTGAGATTCTCAAATAAGAAAATTTTTTCTTATTGCAATTTGTGAATTTATCTTGGTCATCTTGCTCTTTTCAGGATGGTGACGATAATATCACCCGTTTTTTGATACTTGCAAGGGAACCCATAATTGCAGGAATTGACAGGCCATATAAGGTACTGTTCCTTGTTAGTTATATATACATTTTATTAATGTTATAAAAATAATTATTGGTTTTGTTTTTTGGCAGACAAGCATTGTTTTCACTCTAGAAGAAGGACCTGGCATGCTATTCAAAGCCTTGGCAGTGTTCGCCCTGCGAGACATTAATTTGACAAAGGTAACTTGAAAGTTAAGGCAAAATCATGTTAGTTAATTAAATCAAAAGGCTCTGAGCATTATCTTTCCTTTGGAGCACTTTTCAGATAGAGAGCCGCCCACAGAGAAAACGTCCACTAAGGGTTGTCGATGATTCTAATAAAGGGAGTGCAAAGTGAGTAATATGTTAAGAAATTTGATGCATACAATAGTATGACAAAATAGTGCTGTAGCTCTCAAGAAACAAAGAAGATATTGCTGGTAGCTATAATTAGCATATAATAATCCACAATAAGAGAAACATAAGATTTATTTACTCTTTCTTCCGACAAAGTTCTGTATAAACATATAAGGTGCTGTGTAAACTTTGTTTTGCAATGGCATCTCAATTTGGGTGAGGTGAATCTGCTATGAGATTTCAATATGTTTGGTGGCAGGTACTTTGATTACCTTTTCTATATCGATTTTGAAGCTTCTATGGCTGATCCTCGAGCGCAATTTGCTTTGGGACATTTGCAGGTAAGCCTCTTATGCTTCTTGATTTAGCATCTGTGCTTGTATACATCCAAGACACATGCAATTGAAACCTTAAACTGATGTGACAATCCTTTTGGGGAATTTGATTATATATTTATTCTAAACTGATTTCCTTTTTCTTTTACCAAAAAAAAAAAAAAAAAAAAATTGGCAGGAATTTGCGACATTTCTACGTGTACTTGGTTGCTATCCAATGGACACAACTTTATAGATGGATACCCTCCCCAACATTGAGTTCCCATATTTGTTTTGGTCTTAGAAGATATAAAATTCAACCTGCAATGCTGTACATACATCTTCAGGTCCAGCTCAAACCAAGAAGAGTTTTATGGGATACAGGCATGGCCATAGGTGGAAAATTTCCTTGAGGGATCTATTATTTTCTTCTTTCTTCTCGGTCAAATTATTTTCTTCTTCCTAATGGAGGTGGGGTTTTTTAATTTTTTTTTTTAAAAGGTAAATGTGTAGCTAATAGCGTTGGGATGTACCTATGGGAACAAGCAAATATGAACCTTGTGAGACGAATGCGCTCATCGCCCTTCCCAGAGTTAATAAAGGAATTTGGTGACAAGTTATTTGAAACCTGAAAGAAGTACGAGTAGAAATATTCTATAGGGTAGCTAAATTGTATGACAAAATCGTGCCGGCCACCTCCAAGTGAGCTGTCGTTGTCCTCGCAGGTCGTGTGATGTATACTTTCTAACAAAAATGAAAAAGCTTACCAACTGATATAGTTATTTCTTTAAATTAGTAACATGTCTTCTCAGAAATATTGGCCAACAACAATTCTTGCTTACAGACTCTACAATGACAACCTAACTTGAAGATGAAAGCTTCCATCCTATTGTTGCTTCCGGAGTGGACATAAATAAAAGGGGAAATTTTCTCCCAAGAATATTAAAAGTACAAAGCCACACACCAATACCTTATAATATCTCATATTCACTTTAAGTTTTTAACTTTATATCAACTCACAACTTTTATATTAATTCTGTTAGCCACTACTAAATAATTTAAGGTAAATTTAACTCCTGGAGTCTCTCAAAATATTGTTTTATCTTCTTAGATAATTATCCTTGATATAAAATCAAACCATGAAGTAGTTCTAAGATATCATAAAAAGCCAACGGTAATTACTTATACAAAATATTTGTACAAGAGTTTGTGACTGTATCATCACTCTTTATAAAATTTATTTACCAAAAATTAAATTAAATTTTTAATTTTTCAAAATCACTTTTAATCCTCTCAAAAGCAATCTCAAATGGGCCTTGAAAATATTAAAAGTACAAGTAATTACCATTAGCTTTTTATAATGAGTGATGATACAGCTACAAACTCTTGTACAAATTTATTTTATACAGACTGATTTAGCATTAACTCATTGGTTAAATAAAATATATAAAATAATAAAAACAAATCATGTGGACCGAAATGTATTTAATTCAACTAATTCAATCATGTCATATCAGTTTGTACAAAAAAATTTATAAATCAGTTTGTAGCTCTGTTATTATTCTTTTACAAAGTAAAGGAGTAGTTTTTTAAAATATGACTTTGAAAATTACTTTTATGCTAAATACAATTCCATATATATCTTTATATAAATTATAAAAATTTAAAATTATTCTTATCAATTAGAAAATAAAATCATTAACTTTAAATAAATTATTACCATTACTAATTATATTGAGATAATAACATAAAAAAATTAGTAGTATAAAATATTTTATTTTAATTATCAATTATTTTACACAATAAAAAAATATTTTATTTAATATTATATCTAATTCAATCATTTATATTCTCATAATAATTTAATAATAAAACTTATCAAATACAAATGACTATTTTTAAAACTCACACCACTTTTAAAAAATAATTTTTACCAAATATTCAATTAATTTTCTTCACAATTAATTATTTTTACAACCCAATTAACAACAATTATCTTTAAAATTATAACATTACTAAAGTAGCCCTTATTCTTATTCTTTAGATAATTAAAGAGAGAATTTTCGTAAATAAAATTCGGCCAGTGAAATGTGACAAGGGGCCACGATTTCTCTTATTCGTAAACAAATGCACTTACAATCGTATTGGTTCTCTTTGAAGTCGTCACAGTTTAATCTTAATTCAAGATTGATCGACGTGCATTCCTCCATCAAACCTATCCCTATGAAGCAAGCCGTAAGCCCAGATCGCCAGTCAAACTGAAGCCCTTCATATACTGGATCGGCCAGCCGACAGCTGTACATTAAATAATTATGTAGCTAATTGATAAAGTACTCCCAAGTTTAAGCGGTAGATCTAAATTTCATAATTGGTCACATAGCAACAGCCACCTATATTATAACAGGCATATGGGTGGCTACCAATACTACACACGATAATTTATTCATACAAATAGTATAGTAGTAGGACTTATGCACCAAAGTGTTTTGCGAAACTCCTCCACCCTGACATCATTATTCCTACTGCAATTCCTTCAGAAAATCTTCATTGTCAACCAGGACCTACAAATCGACACAAAATAACCATAACATGAGCCACGCTTGCTTGGAATGTTAATACAAACAATAAAAATACTTTCATTTCTTATGCATTAAAAGATATTAGGTGCTGCAAATGAGAAAGATGATCAATTAAAAGATATTAGAAAATATTACTGTTTTCCAGCCATCTGGGTCTAGGAACGAGGTAATTTTGGTGTTGAGTCCAGGGATTGGTCCGGGTTGTCGAGTTATCTTCCCTCCAAGCTCTTGGGTA
Organism: Murraya paniculata; assembly: GCA_030449075.1. Classification (NCBI taxonomy): domain Eukaryota; kingdom Viridiplantae; phylum Streptophyta; class Magnoliopsida; order Sapindales; family Rutaceae; genus Murraya; species Murraya paniculata. The sequence continues at coordinate 3,009,149 of JAEVFN010000005.1, forward strand.
ACCAGGTTGACAACCTCAGCACTTTTGTATACATCATCAGTACTAATAGCAACCTACAAACGATACCACAATCATGAAAAATAGGTGTGTTCTGAAATGAAGAAATAGTCACTGATGCTTCTCCTAGGACTAATATTTACCTGAGCATATGCATTTCCCTTGGTATATTCGGTCACACCATAGTTATAGGTTAACTCCAGAACAGTAGTCTGATGTTCCTCAGCATATCCAAGCATGGCCAGGGTGTACTGTGATATAAATGAAACCCCACCAAAAAAAATACAGAACTCTATCAGCCTTTCCACAGTCCACAACTAACATGGCTCCACCTAATTAAAGCGCATAAAATCTTCAAAAGAAGAGACAGTTCACCTTGTATTCAGGTTTATCAACCGTCCTTAACATTTTCATCCCCAAAGCCTGCAGTGACCCAACAAACACAGCATCATTTAATGCCAGATCCTTTGGATTAAAAAGCAAAGTATAAGCAGATTTGATAACTACAGGTGATCCACCATTGGACAATAAAGAAAAATGTGCTGGCATAGTGCAAGATGATTCGTAACAGCTTTAACAGATGGAAATGAACCACTGTATTCATAGTTAAACACACTCATTGCAACAGGTTTTTAGCAAGAAAGGGAAATAAGAGATCCAGTTATACATACAGAATCCTAACAGAAGATAGACCTTTTGTCATACTACCTTTTCATAGAACTTGATGGAGCGATCCAGATCGCCAACGCGAAGCATTACTTGACAGAGTGGTTCAGCAGTTGGACCTCTCTGGATGAGTTCAAAAATATAACCATCGGGGTCCTTCACAAAGGCAATGTGAGTTGTTCCACCTTTAACTGGACCAGGCTCTCTAGTGACATTGCCACCCTTGGCACGAATGTTTTCAACCATTTTGTAAACCTTAAAATTCCACAGTATACTAGTTCAATCTCAGTGCTTAGACAAAATCCAGTGCTCAAAACCAGTAAAAAGTTTACGACACTTACATCCTCAGTTGCAATTGCAAAATGGCCAAAACCAGTTCCAATATCATATGAAGTTACACCATAGTCTGTGAATCAATAGCAAAGTAAACTCTCAGAAATAGATAGATAAAAATAGAACTCCATTCATAATAATTTTCCAAGAACTAAAATTCTAATGCAATTTCCTAGAAGTAGTAACTCTTATGTTAGACAAAGAAAAAGTACGAGCACCATACTGTACGTTAACTCCACAACAAAGTGAGACTGTTCGGGCCCAAATCCAAGAAAGGCATTTGAGTATTTCTCGTCTGGGACGTCCCTCTTTCTCAACAGTTCCATCCCAAAGCATTCAGTGTAAAACCTGAAGAGAAAAGTATAGAAGAGTAAGAGTACATCCAAGCACCCAAAATTATCAACTACATCAGCAGAAGTTAATGTGCTAAAGACACACTTGATGGTACGATCAAGATCACCAACACGATACACAGCATGAAGGAAGCGTCGCTTATCTTTCTTTGGCCATTCTAGCAACTCAGCATTAGCAGCAGCAGGAGAAGCCTCAGCCATTTTGATATGATATCACTCTGTTTCCAGTCACAACAATGTAAATACAAATAATAAGACAAATACAAATCATCAATCTAATAATAAAATAAATCATAATATTCTCTTTACCACTGTATGCAGCAACACACAAGCATTCACTTCATGACACAATTACGGATGTGTAGACATGACATAACAGTAACCCAAACTTTAAGAAGCATAAAGATTAAAGTGCAACATTGAAAAATGATTTTCGGATAAAAATCACTTTTTTAATTCATAAAATGTGATTTTTTAAATTTTGATTTTGAAAAAAATTACTAAAAAAGAAAAGAAAAATGAGACGCTTCTTGATCCGATAGAATGGAAACGTATCCAAAAAAAGTCTCCAGCATAATTCAGTAACGTAACATAATCCTCAGCCCTCAGTCATAGCAAAAATTAACATAAAAACTAACAAGACGACGCAAATATCAGTCGTATTAGAGCCGATCCTAGTTTATGAAAGAGCGAAAATCAAAAGGATCATAACAAGAGCAAGAAAAGAGAGCTTACCAGAAAGTATGGAGTGAAGTCACAAGTGTGAGAAATGATCTAGCAGATGTACTGTGGTTATATACTATCGTCTTTATATGGATTGTTTTAGAGTCACTGGCTGTTACTGAAGGATGACTGATGAATTCAGATCAACGATTGAGATTTGCCTGTGGCTTTTTGGGGGTAACGGCTTCTGTGGGTTTAATGTTTAGATTTTGGAATATCATGCTGGTGATTTGACCTGTGTGTGTGATTCAAGGCTGTGATCACGCGGCAAACTATAAATCTATAAGCACGTGGCATTATTATATTAAGACATGTGGTTCCATATTTTCTCTTTCACCATATTCTCGTAGATGGTACTAGGGGTGCACGTTAGGAAGTGCACTTGGATGCTCTAAATAATTTTGAAAAATTAAAAAGTTAATTTTATTGTTTAGTAATTTTTTTAAAAATTATTTTTTAATAAAATTATATTTGGGAAAACCACCTCTTATAATAAATTTTAAAAAATAAGAAAAATATAATATTTTAAAATTTGATTTTGATAATCAATTTTTCATTTAATACAATTTTATGTATATATTATAAAAATCTTATTATCACATACATATATTATAAAAAATTTAAAATTATCCTTATTAATTTTGAAGAAGTTATTATTGTTACTAATTATATTGAGATAACAAAATAAAATTAATAATATAAATATTTATTTTAGTTATTAATTAGTATATATACACAATAAAAAAATATTTTTAGCTACATATTTATAAATGTATAAATAAACTTTATATGGTATTATGTTCAATTTAATCATTTACATTCTTAAAATAATTTAACGGTAAGATTTAATAAACAATAACTAAATCACGATACTTTTAAAAATAAATTTTACCGAATATTTAATTCATTCTCTTTATAGTTAATTATTTCTTCAGTAAAACTAATAATAATTATTTTAAAAGCTACAAAATTATCAAACTGACCCTAATTATTTAACTTTTAAAAATACTTCAAAAAATTTTAAAAATGCTAATTAATTAAGTTAATTTCTATACAATAGTTATCATTTTCCCATGGATAAATAAATTAGTAAAACACATTTGTTATTATAAAAGCATGAGGTAAGGAGGCAATACAAACAATAATACTGATAATCGTATTGAAATATATGATCACTATTACACAAATTGTATAAGAATTTATGAAAACTGATTATGTATTTATTATTTTATTTAGACATATTTATAACTTATTTAAGGATCACTTCAGTATGCCACATAAATAGAACATAAATTTTACATCTTAATCATATAATTGTAATATGATCGTATAATTGGTTAGTTTGAAATTGACCCATCCATTGCGACAGTAATTATAAAATTAAGGAAAAAAAATAATTGATATATGAGTTTGTTTGTTGGAAGGTCTTATGAGACCGTCTTATCTAAATATTTCTTGTTGCAACATAGAATCAACACGATCATCATCGATGTTAGAAAAAAAAATTATTTTCTATCATTCAAATATCATTTTTCTAATTATTATAGTATCCAGATGAACTATGATGAACATATTCGTTGTAACATACCAAATGTAATATAACTACGAAGTCAATGTAAACAATTAAAAAAAATATCAATTAAATAAGATGAATAACATATACTTGTTGTTCATCGCATTTAAGTACGGTTTCAATTCAATCTAGTGACAGGAATCAGGAGCTTCCACATAAAAGATAAATATTTGAGTAGATTTTTATGGGCCACGAATGACTAGGACACTAAATATATGGGGCTGCGATAAAAAGTAAAAGTACGTGGTTTAAATTCAGTCTAAGAAATTGCCTTGCACTTAATAACTTAAAAGACACGTATCCAATCGAAACCACATGTGGGGATCTAAAGAATTCGGGACACGAGGGAGCCACTTTTTAGTGTGTTTGATTGTTTCTGGTTGGCCTTGAATTAGCAGAAGGGGAGAGCCATGGATTCCTTCACAAATTAAGCTGGCTCAATTTACAAATTCGCGAGGAAAAAAAATGGAGATAAAAAGAGAGAAAAGTTTTGGGGAAAATTTTTATAACATTTTTTCACAGCAAGCACCGTCCAGACTTATTCCCTTCTCGCTTTTCTTGATGATTCGATCAGGGTTAAGAAATTTTTAACCACAAATATTTTTATAGCCTGGTTGACTTGAATGTGGTCAGTGGTCAGTGGTCAGCAATGCATGCATTGTTCATCCTTGGTCTTGCTCTCCCTGTTTTGAGCCTCTGCCTTGTTATAGACTATAATGCACCTTTCTTATATTGATGATTTGATTTCCCACTCCACATTGATAAATTAAATTAGGTTTAGTCGCGCCACTACTACGGAATTACGTCCAGGTTCAGTGAATCTGGAAACACACATACGGAAATCATGGCTGGAGGCTCACCTCGTGTATTACCTCACCTTGTTAATTACGTTTTAATTAACTCCTAAATCGATAAACACGAAAACAAAAACTAAAAGAAAATAATGGCTGTAGGCTCCGTGGACCCTGGCGTTTTACAGGAAACTTCTTCCGATTCGATTTTGGGCTTTGTTCTTTCTGTTTCTTCCAAAATTTTTGTTATCCAGATCGGCACACGCGGTTTATTTTTACTTGCCAACGTATAGTGGCAAAAATAAATTAATTAAGCAGCTCACTCAATTTAAAAAGAAAAAAAAGAAATGAAAAAAAAAAAAAAAAAACACAGCAGAGAAGTGAAAAACGGAATAAAAGAAGATAAAAATAGAACGGAGCATCTTTGCACCAATTGAATTCAAATGGCCGTTGCAATTTAAACTATAATAAATCGATGCGATGGCTTCTGGCGAAGATAGGACAGTTCGAAGATAAGGAGAAGAGGACTGCCCTTTGAAGATTACAGCCGAAACTTAGATTTCTAACTGAAGTCGCTCTATCCTGTAATTAAGTCAAAATTTTCATTTTTTTTATTAGTTTTTTTTTATTGTTGTAAGTTATTTTTATATTTTTTTTAAGATTTTTTTTTTAATTTGAGTGTTGTTTATTTTGCTTCTCTTATATAGATTAGGAGAATTTAATTAAAATAATATTTTTTATTTTTTATTTTGATAAATTCGTAATATTTAAGATTGGTATAAAAAGACAGAAACCATTTATACGAAGATCATGACACCTAGTGTGTAATTTGTAAACCTAATTCAAACTAAAATAATAGAAAGTTTATTTTACATTAAGGGAAATTGTATAATATTTTCAAATATAATTGCCCCATTAGATGAGGTAACGCCGCCTAAGTCGTCAATTTTTCGTTGACTACAAAGTTAAAATATTTGTCCATTTACTCTTCTCAAAATCGCCAGCCAGCCGCCAGCACTCAGCAGTCCATGGCCAAACATCACCTAAACGCCACCCACAGGAACTCCTCCAAGAGTCCAACACCAACCAAAACGAACTCCGCGAGGCAGAGAGATTGAGAGCCGTAATCGATTTTTTTTTCCCTCCTTTTAATGAATAATAAATTTTGAAAAAATGAATCACTGGGCTTGCATAAAACTTGAGCCCGGTCCAGCCCAGCCCAACCAAGTAAGAGTCGCTCATTTTTTAAGGTTCTCCTGTGTTATAAATCATTTGGGGAGGCTGGATGATCATTACCATCCTTAGATTGATAAGTTGACAAAGTTAGAATACAAATTTTATTTTTTAAATGATGTAATATAAGATATGTTATTCATTCATTACTATTGTGAAATCATCTCATAATATTGGTAAAGAAAAAATATATTGTAGTACCATATATATAGTTGCAGTCATATATTAATTGGTCCATCAATCATGATATTTTGTAATAATTTAAATGATTATAATTTATAAATACTCAAAAAATTCCAGGTTGTATGATCGTGTTCCCTCTCTCATCGCCTTTAATGTTAGCCTCCTATATAGAATTGAAAATGATACATGCACCCCTTTTGAGCCCGAAAGGTCATAATTCATCTAATTGTGAGTTCAAGGTTCAAATTCTATTTTGAAAATAATAATAATAATAATAATAATTAGGGTTCAAATTGCCATCCAACCATCAATATCACTGGCTAGATTCCCCAAAGTCGTAGTTTGTTTTGGGTTAATATCATATTACCTCCCTCAAAAAATAATAATTTTTAAAATATTCCATAAACTATAATAAACCTCAACTTACCTCATTTTTATAAGAAGACAAAAAATAATAATAATAATCAGTCCAACTCCATTTTTCTTTATTTTTTGAATTAAAATAGAAATAAATTGAAGTTTAAAATAACTTGATGATATTCTACAGATTGTCATTTTAAGAGGGGGTAATCCAAAATTTATATACCCCTCTACTAAGGATTCAGTACAGTTTCAAAAATCTACCATGAGCTAAACATATATCTTAATAGGGATTAAAAAATACATTGTGCAAGGATATACAAAATGTAATATTTTTACATACAAACACATGTATACATAAGTAAAAAAAAATATTGCAATAAATGCATTACCTAGACCCTAGGTTACATATTTTTTTTTTAGTGTAAATGTAAACTTTTGTTTAATTTTTTGGCCTTTTAATAATTAATACAGTAGTAAATATTATTAAACTTTATCGAAATTATTAAAGTAAGATAAAATTAGCATTTTTCCTGTTTGTATGTATGTTTGTTTGTTTATTTTATTGATAATTAATAATTTTGTCTTAAATTAAAGGTAAAAATAACATTTTATATGTCAACTAAATGAAAAACAATGAAATATAAGATTTTGTAATTCTTTAATAATAAAAAGTTAGAGTATAATATTTATTGCACTTATTTATTATTTCATAATAACTTAACTAATGAAAGAAAAATAACCTTAGAATTTAACGAAGATTTCGATAATCCTAGGTCGTCCGTTACCGCACCTTGTTTATTTCAATTACGGCAACTGAGCTACAGGCTTTATTTATTTTATTACGAAGTTTCCTGAAGACTAACAGAGCTTCGCCGGCTGACATTTTTCGTAACCTCGCTCCTACTGAATGATGAGCCCACCTCGGCGTCTCCTCCTAATTTGACCGAACACGGGAAGTTACGGCAAAATAGTGTCACGATTGCAAATGGAATACACCGTGTCATTTTCAATTAAAATTGAAAATCTGTGGCTACCACATATTCATCCAAAGAAAAAACAAAATTGCATGCAAGTAGAGCATATTCAAATTATTCTCACTGCATCACAAGCTACATAACACGACAAATGGTTTAAAAATCTTTAATCACAAAAAATTATGTAGTGTACGATAAATTGGAGGTCGATGATCGATCAATCAACGTATGGATACAGCACTTTATGGGTCCACGAGGCCACAAGCCACACGGCACAACCATGATTGACCTCTCTCTCTTTGACCACGCACCATAACCTGACGAAAGCAATGAGCACTAGATTGTGCCCGCGCCAATAGCAACATGCCACGTAAGAAAACGCACTGCGCAGTCTCACGTTTAGAATCACGTCCAGGTTCAATGAACCTAGAAACTCGCTCGCGTACACCCATTTATTTAACTTCTCTAATCTCCCTGTACGATTCTCCCACACAAACACAAAATTTCAATCACCATGGCCTTGGCTGTAACTTCTTCAAATTCAATTTCAAGCTCCAGTTTTGCTCTTTCTAGTTCTTCGAATGACATCAAAGGTACGATTTCTGTATCTGTATTTAATTTTAAACAAGATTAGAAGAAGAAAATAAGGAAAAAAGCGGAGCTTGTTTTTGTTTTTTTTTTCTTTCAATTAAATTTTGTTTGTGATTTCAGTTTCACAAATCGGTTCTTTCCGGCTAGCGGACCGGGCACATGTGGCTTCCACGAACCTCTCTCAACGACGTAGTTTAGTAAGACCGTTGAATGCCGAGCCAAAACGAAATGATTCCGTGGTGCCTCTTGCAGCAACTCTCGCTGCCCCTGGTAATTTGAACTTTTTTTCTTAAAAAATAAATAAATAAAAATGTGATATAATTTTGCGGCAAATGAACACAATGATTTATTGTTGACGTGATTGATTGTTGATTTTGCAGAGGTGGCTGAGAAAGTAGAAAGGGAGGAGGATTTTGAGCAATTGGCTAAGGAACTTGAAAATGCTTCACCTCTTGAAATCATGGATAGAGCTCTTGAAAATTTTGGAAATGACATAGCGATTGCTTTCAGGTAATCTTTATTTTTACTTATTTATTATTTGCCCATTTTCCAAGTAGAATTTGATTGTGTTGATAATAGAAGGAAATCTCTTCACTTTTGCTTTTATGATATGTTTTCGGTAATTATTTTTAATGTAGTGACCAAGATAAATAGTGAGGGCCGTGGACATTTTGATCTCGATTTGAATAATCTAAATGGTTGATCTTTTTCTTCCCAATTGATTCTCCAACTATTTCCTAGGGCCCGGATTGCTGAGGAGGCTCAAAAATGATTTTAAGAAGTTCAAAGTTAATTTTAGCCTTTGGTAAATTTTTTCAGAATATTACTTTTGGTAAAATTACTTCATTCTACAGTAAATTTTGAAGGATCAACTAATTTTTGAAGGAGTATCTTTTTAAAATCTGATTTTAAGAAATAAAATTATTAACTATAAAGATATTATAATTATTACCAATTATATTGAGATATCAAAATAAAAAAAAAAATTAATGATATGAAATATTTATTTTAGCCATCAATTATCACATGTACATAATAAAAAATATCTTATATATTTATAAATGTGTATATAAATTTTATTCAATATTATGTCCAATTCAGCCATTTACATTTTTGCAGCAATTTAATAGTAAAATTTTTAAAAACTCACAATACTTTAATTAATTTTTTTCCCAGCTGATTATTTTTACAGGATAGTTAAAAATAATTATTTTAAAAACTAGAACATTACCAAACTGGCCCTTACTATTATGTGATTTATCATCACAGCCATACAAATCATTGTGCATTGCTTCGTACTATTTTAGACTTTCCTGTGCCTGCTGGTGCTGCCAGCAGCACAAGCCCTTGGTAATGATATTTTTAGATGAGATTGACAATATATGTAATTTGGGGTGTGACAATCAATTTGTTTTAACTGGAAATTGGAAACCATAGACGTAGCCTTGCTGAGAGCAATTACTTATAATAATCAAATACTCATATGGATGGATATTTTTATGTTGCAGTGGTGCTGAAGATGTTGCTTTGATTGAGTATGCCCATTTAACTGGTCGACCATTTCGGGTGTTTAGCCTGGATACTGGAAGGCTAAACCCAGAAACATATAGATTCTTTGACGAAGTTGAGAAACATTATGGTATACGTATTGAATACATGTTTCCTGATGCTGTTGAAGTTCAGGCATTAGTGAGGAGCAAGGGGCTCTTCTCTTTCTATGAGGATGGGCACCAGGAATGCTGCCGTGTGAGGAAAGTGAGGCCCCTTAGGAGGGCCCTCAAGGGTTTGCGTGCGTGGATCACTGGCCAAAGGAAAGATCAGTCTCCGGGCACTAGGTCTGAAGTCCCTGTAGTCCAGGTGGATCCAGTTTTTGAGGGGCTGGAAGGTGGGGTTGGCAGCCTGGTGAAGTGGAATCCAGTGGCTAATGTGAAGGGAAATGACGTTTGGAACTTCCTTCATACTATGGGTGTGCCCGTGAATTCCTTGCACTCACAAGGGTACATCTCAATTGGGTGTGAGCCATGCACAAGGCCTGTGCTTCCGGGACAGCATGAAAGAGAAGGAAGGTGGTGGTGGGAGGATGCCAAGGCTAAGGAGTGTGGCCTCCACAAGGGAAATATAAAACAGGAAGATGCAGCAGTGAATGGCAATGGTAATGGGGCTGCCAATGCAAGTGAAGCAGTAGCTGACATTTTCAATTCTCAGAACTTGGTGACTTTGAATAGAACAGGAATCGAGAATTTGGCAAGACTGGATAATCGACAAGAGCCATGGCTTGTGGTGCTGTATGCCCCATGGTGCCAATTCTGCCAGGTAATTGATTTTTGTATGCAAATCAGAATTCAAATAACAGCATTGGTTACAGGACTTAAGTCTGAACTGGCTTTTGTGTGAATTTGAACAGGCAATGGAAGGATCGTATGTTGAGCTGGCTGACAAGCTAGCAGGGAATGGTTTGAAGGTGGGCAAGTTCAGAGCGGATGGTGACCAGAAGGAATATGCAAAGCAAGAATTGCAGCTGGGAAGCTTCCCAACAATTCTATTCTTCCCCAAACACTCTTCGAACCCGATAAAGTACCCCTCCGAAAAGAGGGATGTAGATTCACTGATGGCTTTCGTGGATGCCCTCCGGTAATTTAATCATAGATTTAGCAGCAACACAGCTGATTGGAAAATGCAAAGTGGTAGGAGCTGGAATTCACCATAATTAAATTCCTTTTCCCAGCCCTAGAACCCGGGGGCTATAATGGACTTTGGGCTTTTTTGTGTATTTTTTTGGTGTAAGGGTCTTTTTTATCATTATTTTTTCAAATGCCTTTCCGGAAAGATTTTCCTTCAGTCAGAGTGTGTTATGATATTGTTTTTAGGAGTATGAGAACAGCTGTTGGTGAAAACTTATAAATGAGTAATAATAGTACACTTAATTGTGTCTAAAGATTCTTGCGTATTGACTGACTGGTGTGGTTTAGGATATGGGAGTGACATGCCATGCGTCCCCCATTTGACGTGGGCCTAAAAATCCACCTACAGATATTTGAAGTGAAGCTCAATGACTCAAGATGGCTCCAGTATTCTCTCTTAAATTGGCTACCTGCACAAACACAAAGTAAGCTGATACCTGTTTTCCAGATCCAGATAATGTTTTAAATTCTCTTTTGAATGACATGTTGGTCTTCCACATCCATGCAGAAACAATCTAAAATACATTGATGTATCCAATAATATGAATTTTTTTTATTTTTTTTTTAGAGGCAAGTGATCCATTAATCAACATTGAAGTTCTCTGATGTCACACAAGAAGAAATGTCTTAGCCAAAATCAACAATGGGGAATGTCATAATCAAAAGGTTTCTTAAGTATATGTTTGCAAGTGCAGTGACACATCAATAACCATTATGGTGATCAGAGTTTAATAGCTTTGGGCATTAAAATGCAGGAGGAAGAAGAATAGTTGGTTACCTCATAGATTTGCTTTAGAAATTAGCTCTCTCGGTTAGGGTCCAAGGTCCCGAAACCTTTCTATAAAACTCCAATCTTGAGAAAGTTTAGAATGTGAAAGGAAAGATGTTTATTTTATTTCTTTTTTAAATAACTTATTTTATGCACGAGGGTTTCGCGAAAGAAAACTCTGAAGCTCTCTTAGGATTCCAATTTTCAATTTCTTGATTTCAGAAAGCATCTTTCCTCACTTTAATCAGTCAGACAAAGTACTTATGGCTTTACACAACCCAAAACAGTTAAAGAAAATACTAACTAAACTTTATGTGACAAATCAAATAATTGAAAAAAAAAACAAATTTAATTCATTCCGACACTATCAGGCACTTTAGATTTTAACTAAATGGCCATCCTGCTTAGGAGTGGATAAAATTAGGGTCGAATTAACTCGATCGTATTTCAAGTATTAATTTTTTTAAAAAAAGTCATCCGATTTTAATTTGAATTTGTAATCCAACCTCATTTGAATATATTCGTATAGGATCGATCCAAAAATTTAAGTTGAGCTCGAATCGGGTTGGGTTAGGATTAGAATTTAAACAATAAACCTCATTATATAATTCTATTTCCATCTAAGTTCAAACATTTGAAATTAACTATTTAATATAATATTGTAATATAACATGAAAAAAATAAGTTGGAGAAACTTGGTGATGGTGGCTGTTGGTCAAGGTGGAGCAAGCTGCAGCAACAGTCGCACACTCGCAATGGCTGGGCTTTGCACGGTTGCGCTAGTGAGTCTGTGACTACTAGTTGGTGCTGAGTGTGCTGTCTAGTGCTGTGCCGTTTGTATCTGGCATCTCCAATCTATGTGTGTTGCACGCGTGTGTGGCGTCAACGCTGTGTTGTGTGTGTGAGCGAGTCATCACGATTATTATTATTTTTTATTTAGATTTTTTTGTGTCTCAACCTAACCCGATCGAATTTTCGGATCAGATCGATTTGCGCAAAGTGCCACCTGATCGGATTGGGCAAGTAATCCGATTCAATTCAAACCCAATGCGAATTTTTTGATATCAAATTAGGTTATTTGCCCACCTCTAATCCTACTGTATAGCACTGTAAAAGATACAGCTTGCTTTTGTGACTTGGACAACCGATACCGATTGTCCACTAATTAATTTGTTTTTGCTAAATAAGTTTGAAAAAAGTTAAAATAAAAAAAATTATAAATAATTGACATAAGAGGATATTGAATGATACAAAATATTTTAATAAATTTTATTTTAAATATAATAAAATGAATTGTGATAAAATTATAAAATAATTACATTCCTACACCTTTTGATTAAATACCAATATGTTGGGTGGTTATTCCAAATTTATTTCATTAGTCTCTAGTTCTAGTAAATCTCATTTTTGGGTTCTAAAGTTTTAACTTCATATTCTAATTTTTTTTTTATCAGATTCCAACCTTATAGATAAATTTTAATTTTAGTTAAACTTTCTCATATATAGGTTCTAAAATTTCAATTAATTAACCACTAATTTTGGGTTTTATGTCCCTATTTTTTTTTTTGTTATTTTGATATTTACTTAAAATGGAGTAGCTGTATGATAATTACCTTTAATATTCGACGTTTAACCATTGCTTGCGTGGCCGGTTATATTCGCAACTGAAAAAATGATTAAATTATTTACCGAACTGAACAATTTTGGCTGTTGGAGACCAGGCTTGGCAACCTGCAACCCACTGGTTGTTGAACAGAAATTTTAGAATAAGCTTCTATTTGATGACGCATAACAAGAGATTTAAATTCAAATATTTATCAACTCAAACTCAAAACACTCAATTCCATGTTTTTTCCACCCCCCGGCGGATTGGCATAGTCCTTTGCAACCATCATTATTATCATCATTACTACGCTTTCACGTCTTGTCTTTCAGTCTTTCACAGAGGTAAATACTGACCATATAATGCATCCACTTAATAGTAATAGTGGCCCACATGTGATACAGATGTTTTTTCATTTTTTGGGTATGTTGCCCGTGACTTTCTGCTGCTTATGGTACCGGAGCTACTGTAATTTTTGTTGGATTGTTGGCACTACAGAACAGGAGCTCTGCTTTTGTCCTGAATCTATTGCTGGCTGGCAGTCACCCATTTCATTTTTCCTTTTAATAATGTGAGTTGATTTTTCTTGTCAAATTCAATTGGGTCTCAACTTTCAAATGGGCCTATTTTCTTTTCTCGTTCAACCAAAGGGATTATATCACTCAATTAGACATAGAAAGCAAGAATGGCAATAGCTTATTGATGGCAAATGTTGAGTTTCAATTAGTTGGTCTGGATTCTTAAATGATGTTAAATATTTGAGTGAAACTGTTGAAGGTTAGATTGATGTCGTTGCCTGCTGCTGCAAGCAACGTCTCTCTGGAAATGCCAGCCTGGAAGTCCAGAAGCGGCCATTTTTAAGTCATCGTTTGGTCCTTCTTAACTTTTACTAAAGTTACAGTCCCAATCTCGACCGCACGTTAACCTATAAAAAATAAAAAATAAAAAATATATAAAGCTCAAAACTTAACAAGTCACCAACAAGGCAACCACAACTAGTCATATAATTGAGAGAATGAATTGAAGTGTTTTTTCCTTTTTTTAATAAGATGAATTGAAGTGTTAAACAAGATGAATTGAGGTGTTAAACAAACTAATAAAGAAATGAAATTTGCTAGAGCAGTTTTACCACATTGTCGGCTCAGTCACAAGTCACAAGGTCAATTTGGTGATTGCCAGAGATACTGAGCCAGTAAATTGAAAAACGCACATCTTTTGGGAAGCAAGAATCAGAGTTAGCTCAAGTCAATAACCAAACACAAACTAAGCCTCTCAAGTAAGACCCCCCAAGAACTCAGAAATATTACAGGAAATAATCCCAAAAGATAATGCAAGGTTCTGGAGCTGAACCTCCAGAAGCAGGGGATAGAGAAGTAAAGCTCCATCTTGGCTTCAATGGAAAACCCTAAGCTGACCCTTTTTATCATCTTCTGCTTTACAGTACTTAACGCAGGTAATATCTCAAAACCCCATTTGGAAGATCACATTTTTATTCGGTAAACAAGAAGAAAAATCCATTTTTGAGGTATTTATTGCTACTGCTTCTCATACATTTGTTCACTAAAATTTTTGCAGCTCAAGCAGCTGACCAAGACAACGAACCATTTGTTGGTGTGAACATAGGCACCGATGTTTCAAATTTACTCTCTCCCACAGACTTGGTTTCCTTCTTGCAAGTTCAGAAGATCACACACATCAGGCTTTATGATGCAGACCCAGACTTACTCAAGGCACTGGCTAAAACCAAGATCCGGGTCATTGTCAGTGTGCCCAACAACCAGCTTCTTGCAATTGGGTCCTCTAACACCACCGCAGCTTCTTGGATTGGTAAAAATGTTGTTGCTTATTACCCTGAAACTCTCATTACTGCCATTGCTGTAGGTGATGAGGTCTTAACAACTGTACCCTCTTCAGCTCCAATTTTACTTCCAGCTATTGAGTCTCTCTATGGTGCTTTAGTGGCTGCAAATTTGCACACCCAGATCAAGATTTCAACTCCTCATGCAGCATCCATAATTCTTGATCCATTTCCTCCTTCTCAGGCCTTTTTTAACCAGAGCTTGAGTCCAGTAATGTTGCCTTTGCTTCAGTTCTTGTCAAAAACTGGGGCACCTTTAATGATGAATCTTTATCCTTATTATGTGTTTATGCAAAACAAAGGTGTAGTGCCTCTTGATAACTCGTTGTTTAAGCCACTGACCCCATCAAAAGAAATGGTTGATCCTAATACTTTGCTCCATTACACAAATGTTCTTGATGCAATGATTGATGCTGCTTATTTTTCAATGAAGAACTTGAATATTACAGATGTTATGGTTCTTGTTACAGAAAGTGGGTGGCCTTCGAAGGGTGATTCAAAAGAGCCTTATGCTACTATTGACAATGCGGATACATATAATTCAAATTTGATTAAGCATATTTTAGACCGTAGTGGAACTCCTTTTCATCCAGAAGTCACTTCAAGTTTGTATATTTATGAGTTGTTCAACGAGGACTTAAGGTCACCGCCTATATCAGAAGCAAATTGGGGGCTATTTCATGCCAATACAACACCAGTTTATTTGCTTCATGTATCAGGAAGTGGGACATTTTTGGCCAACGATACAACAAACCAGACATATTGTACTGCAATGGATGGTGTTGATACAAAGACATTGCAGGCAGCACTGGATTGGGCATGTGGCCCTGGGAGAGCTAATTGTAGTGAGATTCAACCAGGGGAATCTTGTTATCAGCCTAATAATGTGAAGAGCCATGCTTCTTATGCCTTTGATAGCTATTACCATGAGCAAGGGAAGGCTTCTGGGTCTTGTGACTTCAAGGGCGTGGCCACGATCACCACAACGGATCCAAGTAAGTGCAAGCTTCTAGCCCACTATGTTATGGTTTAACTTGAAAAGTCGTGGATATTGTTTTTTGCATAGGATTTTTAGTACAATTAAGGGTACGATTTTAGTAGTTTTTCTATATCTATAGTTTGTAGTTAGTGATTCATCTGCTAAGTTTCAATAGGGTTAAGTTTTCTGACATCGATAGTTCGTAAATTGAATTCTTGGTGTGGCCAAACATGGAACTGACTAAAGGAGAAGTTAAAGATGTGTAGTTTTACTAGTAATTTGGTTTGTTCTTCTTTACAACCAAGAAGTGTCTTAAACTCGAAGTAGTCCATAACAGCAAAGCAATAAGGATAGTGGCACCTTCCAATCACAATCTTCAGGGGATTCTCAAGAGGCAAAGCTGACTCCAAAATAGAAATTTCGTTTGATTCGTTCCTGATGGAGGCACATGGGTTGTTTGCTGATTGGAGGTTAGAATATAGATGCTGGAGAGACACTGTTTGGCTTAACTAGGGAACAAGCATTTCCATTTGGACAATGGTTCATGTATTTTGTGAGTCCCATTGTGCCATAATAATGTTATGAGATAGTAGAAGGCCCAGGATATGATTTTTCCTTGGAAATAACTTGTTCCTTGCATGTATATTATTGAAAGCAACCTCACTGTTTGCCTGTATGCACTAGAAGGTTGTTGATCCAAAATGGGCTCCTAGCTCTTTGTTATTTGGCTCCTGCTTAAACTGCCACACTCATATATATATATATATATAATGGCTTTTGCTAAGTTGCAGCTGCTGTAACTTACAGCAGCTGCAAAAACAACATGAACAGTGCCACACGTGGGTACTGTTTATGTTGTTTTGCAGCTGCTGTAAGTTACAGCAGCTGCAACTTAGGAATTCCCATATATAATTACGGTTCTGATTGTGCGTTCGTTTGCAGGTCATGGGAACTGTATATTTCCTGGCAGGTGAGAATAATACCCTTTCAACTATTGTGATTCTTTATACTCTTGTTTATAGAAATTCTACATAAGATGGAATTTGCCAACCAATTTATAACAATAAATGGGCTGAAGTTCCTTATAGAAACAAAGAAGCCTAATGTTCTTAACAAAATTATTTTGTTTTGATTTTCAGTAAGAAGGTAAGCAATAAGACGAAGGCAGTTGTAAACTCAACTGAAGTAAGTGGAGCAGCAGATAGGTTAAGATTCATCTCCCTCCGCGGCAACCAAATAAGTGCAAATGCTGTAGCTTTTTCTATTTTGTTATTCATTCCATTTACGACTCCATGGTGGGGTGTCCAGTAATCTTTTTCCGTTTTTTTTCTTCTTTCCAAAATGTATCATTGTTTTGCTTTTGAATTTGTTGGTAATCAAGAGCTGCTGCAGGGAGTTGTTGTCTAGTGTGTAGATTCAGTAGAAGTGCAATGTGATAATTGAATTGGGGTGGCTGGCACCTTGTAATTAACATAATTTTGATGAGCAGATTAGCTTTAATATGGTATATTCTATATTTTGCAACAATCTCTCACCAATTGAGTAAAGGGGATAACAGTGAGTGCTTTTTGCAAGATTATTATCATTGTATGGCTTTAAAGGCACCTTTCTTTGGCAATTTATGATTGATCCGCCGGATTAGCTCTTACCTAACGACGTCGTTAATTGTCGGACATGTCGGCCTTCGGACCCCAAACGAACATATTGGGCACCATGATCCCCACGTGTACATACGTCCTTCCTAAGTGGGTCATAAGATCAAAAGTAAAGTGGGAGGGAGGGATTCTCTGTGTGCGTGCCTATCAACTTAAAAGGCGGAAAACAGTTCCCACTTCCAACTTTCAAATGTTGTTCCTGCGAACAATTTCATTCCCACTAGGATTCGAAACGGCAATTACAAACCCTAAAAATAAAAAAACTTTTACATCGCTGAGAACAAGGAGACCAAGTATGTCGTCATGGGCATGCAAGAAGTGCACGTTTCTAAACTCCCCATCGCAGAAATCAACTTGTCAAATTTGCCTCACCCCATCTTCTTCTATTTCTCCTCCTTCGACGTCATCAGTCCCCGTCCCCACGTGGTCATGCAAAGCCTGCACTTTTCTCAACCCTTACAACAGCACAAGCTGTGAACTTTGTAACACAAGGGCTCCTATCTCTTGTTTATCAAGTTTCGAGGACTTGGCTGATCCGGATCTTGATTCAGAACTGGATTCTTCAGTTGGGTCTGTTTTCTTGCCCTTGCAGTTGAAGGCTTGTACTAGTAAGAGGAAGATTAGGGATCAAGATTATGATGGCGATTTTGATGGGTTTCGTGGTACTAACTCCGTGTCATTAAAGGGTCAGTTTTTTGTTTTTCAAATTGTTGGTGATAAATATTGGTTTTCCTTTTTTTTTTGTGGGTTCGTTTAGGTTTTATGCATTCTCTTGATTTTTTTTGAGTAATCTATGCATATTGTTCCATTCAATGACATCCCAGCGATGCCAGCAGATAATGCTTTTTCCTTTTTGCTCTATCTTTAACATCTGAACATTCATAATAAACTAAATTGAAATGTGTGAACATTTTGTTTTGTATTGTTTTTACTTCTACTTTATTAGAAAAGTATTTTTGCATGTGGAACAAATCTTTGACATCAAGGTACTTTCTATTTTTGGTGGCAGGCGATACTAAGTCAGGTCCTAGTGCAGACAACACAAATTCAGAGTCAGGGGCAGTTTCCAGTTCATTGAAAATTCTGAGTTATAATGTTTGGTTCCGAGAAGACTTGGAGATGCATCAGAGAATGAAAACAATTGGTGACCTCATTCAACTTCATTCCCCGGATATCATATGTTTTCAGGTTACTGGAATTATTTTTCATACATTTGTCAATGAACTTTAGCTATTGTATATCATTTTACTTATGTGCATGTTGCTCTGTAGGAGATTACTCCGAATATATATGATATACTTTGCAAGTCCAGCTGGTGGAAGGGCTATCGTTGCTCTGTTCCCAATGAAATGGCAGATTCAAGGGGATACTTTTGCATGCAGGTAAGCTTTCTATCAGCCTCTGTTCTGAGTCCATTTACTATGTTGCAACCTCAACAGTGTGATGCTTGCTTGATTGGCAAGGACATTTTAGCTCAACATGTTTGATACTGATACATCCCCATTTACTGTTTGGGTGCTGAAATGTACATGGGAATTTTGACATGATCTAGCTTTCAGTACTTCCAATGACAGGTCTTATTGGTTTCTTTTATGTTTCAAATAGAAACAAATTAAGGCTTTGATGACTTTCGGGGTGGTGAAATTTTTCAAAGGCTCATGTCAATTATTCACTGTATGATATGCAGTTAAGCAAGTTGCCAGTGAAATCCTTCAACTGTGAACCCTTCAGAAATTCGATTATGGGGAGAGAAGTCTGTGTTGCTGAGGTTGAAGTTCAGGAGAAAAAGCCATTGGTTGTTGCCACTAGCCATCTTGAGAGTCCCTGTCCAGGCCCTCCCACATGGGATCAGATGTTCAGCAAAGAGCGTGTAGAACAGGCAAAGGAGGCTATCAATCTTCTTAAGAAGAATCCAAATGTGATCTTTTGTGGTGATATGAACTGGGATGACAAGCTGGATGGCAAATTTCCTTTGCCCGATGAATGGGTTGATGCTTGGACAGAATTAAGGCCAGGGGAAAATGGATGGACTTATGATACCAAGTCCAACAAGATGTTGTCAGGTAATCGTACACTGCAAAAGCGGCTAGACCGATTCATCTGCAGTTTGCGTGATTTCAAGATTATTAGAATTGACATGATCGGCATAGAAGCAATACCAGGTCTATTGTATGTCAAAGAGAAGAAAGTGAGAAAAGAGATGAAGTTGTTAGAGCTCCCTGTTTTGCCTAGCGATCACTATGGCTTACTTTTAACGATCTGTATCCAATAATATTGGTTAGGGCAACATAAATGATTGCATTGAAGATTGGTTGACTGACGGTTGTCTTTTTGGGCATCACTTGCATGCTTGTGCACTATGCGGTTTTGTATGGATAAAATGATGAAACAGCTTATTACTGCAAATTTCTAAAATGTCAATCAAGTATTTTCACTTGCTACCCTGGATCGCCTTTATGAATTTTGCAGCATCTACTGCTCTCAAAGTTCTCTTTCCTTGTGATGGTTGACGAATGTGAATGCACGACATTATTTACAGTGTTAAGCTATTGAAGAACAAAAGAGATGAGCTGTCTCTTTAAAACTTTCACTGAAGTAGTTGGCACCCTTTTCCATGTAAAAGCTTTCTCGCTTCTTCTTTGGCCTTGGTCATAAGCCAGCTTAAATTGAAATCGCTTTAAGACTCATATCATGAAGAAGCTGCCGGAGCTTCTAGCCTCAGATAGTCATATAGTACTCCACAAACTGAATCTCCACTCCTAGACTGTACAAGAAACATGGAGTTATCTCCTTTTATGAGCAGTAAGGGGGAAACGCGAATGCTAAATAGCTGGTACAGTCCATGAATTCCATGTCGACAAACTGTGTTATCCATCCCCAGGTTCATTTCTTGGAACACCAGGTGACCTTTGTCTATATAGTTCACGTAAATCTGGGCAACAATGGGGGTAAAAGGTGATTGGTATTATAATGCTTGTGCCTATTTAATGGAATTTAACAATGTAGGATATGAGGTATTCTGAGACTTGGAATGATTGTAACCTTTACCTCAAGATCAGAACGAGTTGCTGATGCTATGGCCAACCTCAGATAATAAGTTCCTCTGATTATAGAATCAAGATTAAATTTGATAGTCCATGTTGTTGGAAGATACTTGTTATCTGGCCCCCTCCTAGATACTTTCAAATACTTGTCAGGGAACGCAATTTCTTTGAACTAGAGAATTTGGAAAAAGCATTTCAGGGAAAGAAGATAGACCTGTCTACATGAGCAAAGAACCAGTCCTTTTTGGGATCATTGACACCTACAGTGAAAACTTGATCAGATTCAGGATGTATATCGGTGTATCTGTCCCATAAGCCATATTGCCTGTACCTGTTATATGGTAGAAAGATATACAAGGGCCAAAAAGAAGTCACCACGAGTTTATTCATCACCTTGAATCGAGTTATGGGAGTGTGAGGGATAGAGAAAATAGTTGCTTACTTCTCAGGGCTGTTAAGAAATAACTTGTTGACGTATATTGGATTCACATCAGGAACATGGTAACCTAGAGCTGTACGATCAGGGAAGCCAATCTCCCACACGGTCGGACCATTTCTCAGGGGAACATAGATCAAATTTCCAAGTTCTGTTTGTGACCCTGGACAAGTTTTACGATCATCATGCCATAATAATGATACAATCCTATATCTGTCAGTAGTCAGTACCTGCAGAGATGGTGACAAGTGCTTTGTCAAGGTAATCACCAATGAAACCTGGAACCCAACCATGGAGTCCATTGACTCCAGGGACAACATTCTTGATGGTGAAATTTCCCTTGGAATCTGTCTGTACCCAGAACTGATAATCCTACATTCCCAAGAAATATCAAATGCTTAACACTTCCAATCGGCATGATGGAACATTAGATATATTTCAATTAGCGGTTACCTTGCTCTCTGTTTGCCACCCTCCTTCTGTTCTTGCGGATGATAGACCTATGTACGCATATTCAGCTGGAATCAATGAACTGGAAACGAACCTGTGTTTGTATATTCACAAAGGTGAATTAAAAGTCAATACGTTGAAGAAGAAAAATACCACTAAAAGATTCTTAAACAATATATATTAGGGCTTGTTCGTAAATGTTGCACCTCGAGTTTAATTCAAATCACATTAACTAAAATGTTAGGTAAATCTTCCTGTACCCTAACAAGCTTCACTTTGGGGGAGGGAAATTACTTGTCTTGGACGAAAAATCTTCCAGTAGCGGAACCTCGTTCGTTGGCAGTAAGATAATAAGGTGAGGACACAAAATCATATGGCCATGCTGCCTCTTGAAGCAGCCGCTGAGATTAACCAAGCATCAGGTTTAATTGATTAAATCCTGAAATATTATCTAAACTAACTAAAATGAATGTTCTGAAAGAAACCGAAACTGTACCTGCTTTTTGGCATCAATCCACAAGTTGTATGCCTTTGATACATCAGAGGTTGAATTCAGGTATACGAAGACTGGGCCAAACACCTTTCTCCATGCTTCTCCTTCTCGGAAATGAGCTAAGATTTCATCCCCAATATAATGGGTTCCGTGAAACATCTACAACATTGAATTTAATTTTAATATCATTGTTATACACAACTTTTTGTCAAAATCTTGTTATGAATAATCAACTTACAGCTAAGCAGGAAGGGCCAGTGTGAACAGTGAGGTTTTGCTTTGTAGGACCTCCATTTCGAAACTCATGGCTAGGGAAGATGATCCAGAACCCAATAATGGGGCCGGAACTTATCCATCCATGAAGTCCGCCATCTTTGTTGTCCATTGAATACTGGTATTTATCATCAACCTGCATTCAATCAGGCAAAAGATGGCCAGTTTCCTTGTTAATCTGCTTCAGAATCTCCTCAAATTTTAGGTGTTTTGTGAACTTGACGAATAAAACTCTGAAAATTGTTTTCTCATTCACCAACCTCGCCTTTGAGATCAGGATTTATGGGATTTACAAGCAATACAGACTCTGGTACGATTAGCTGCTTGCCTCTGCCTGGAAGTAAATCCTCTGGCATAGGCATTATTCTTTGCTTCTCGTCTGTGATTGCCATGTAATGGAACCTTCAATTTTTTGGAAGACAAAAGTTATACACAGAATTGCGAAAGAGATAAGGAGTTGATCTTACTTATCTCGCCGCAACTTAAATGCCAGTCTTGTTTGAGCAAGATCAAAGGCCCTGCATCCTTGAGGACGTTCATATATTGAATAGCAGTGGAACCCTGAAACGCCACTTCTCAATATATACCTAAATATAAAAAATGACCATTCATTATTGAAATGTAAATGAATGCAACATACATATATGGCATATCATATACATACAACCTGATGTCAACACTGAGTGGCAATTTGGTGCTTTGAATTGATGGATCACAAGATCTCTTGAATGAAACCTCTACACTCTCATTGCTCATATTTATTACACTATATTCAGCTCCATTGAGTCTGTATTTCAGAAGTAACTTCGCTTTGATCAGTTCATTGAAAATTCTTCATAGTCCTGTTTTTCTAAAATGAAATTAAAGTCTAAAGAAAATGAAATAAAAACAAGCATACAGCTGGTATCTGTCGTGGCCCTCTGGCAAATTCCAGTTGATATCCCAATATCTGCTTGTTAAATTGAGAAACAACTGAAATTAGTAACTCGAACACAATCTCTAGCTACTTGCATTCCATAATTACATTATCTAAGGCTATAAAGATTATGTTACAGTATTTTGTAAGTTACCCTCGACTGGATTCACTTGATTTGAGATCTAAAAGGTTGTCCATTCCTCCATACTGTATCCCAATTAGGTACCCTTGAGGTTTCGATATTGTAAGCCTGACCAAACCATTGTCAAGAATCACCTACATAACATCAAATGAGATTTATGATAGATTAATAATAATAATCGTAAAATATGGGCTTGTAACCATTGACTCACATTGGATCCCCTGGCGACCAACTGCAATTTTTCCCTTGCCATAACACAGGAACAACAAGTACTTCTATATTCTTAATCAATGAGATTAATTTGGGTGTGATGAGCTATTAAATGTGAGATATGTTGTTATAGAACAACGGTCGTTAAACACTAAGAAGATTAATATATTCTGCAGGAATAAAATTCTTGATTACGTGCATCCTCTTGGCTGGTTATAATCAATCTGAAAATTTCTTGTTTATATCAACCCCTGAGAATCTTAATTTGCTTCATGTTAGTGAGCATTAGCTGTTGAATGAACCATTACATTTTTTTTTTCAATTTGTTGTCCTTGCGTTGGAGGTTTGGAGCCACTTAAAGTGATGAGTTGTAATCTTCTTTCAGTTACAAAAACTTATAGATATCTTATGATCATTAGACGCCTATATGGTAAAAACTAGGCTAGTTTTTGTTTATATTCCCTTTTTGTTTCTTCCCTCAAAGACCACCATATAATCCAACTAGTTCTAGAACTCTAATCATAAGCCACGTTGATGAGCATCGAAGATTAAAATAAGAAGAAGATACCATATAGTCGAGTGATAACCGCATCACCTTCTTTTATTTATCACCTTTTTTATTTATTACACCTTTCGACCTCCATTACAACAATGCTCCAACATGGCAAAGGTTATGGGTCACAGACACGCGCCTACTTAGGTTTTCTGAAAGTAGATTTTTGGGAAGTTTAAAAGAATGGACAAACACCAGGGTTGATTTTATAAAAATAACTAATTGCCCTTTTTTTTTTAATTAAATAGTTAAAAGTGGATATTTTCGAACATGAATACTAAATTTATAAGTAAATTGTCGCGATAGATCAACGGTTAACATATAAATGTTTGGTCGATCACTCTTTGACTTTTCATGAATTGGATGATTGATATATTATTAGTTGTTAACTATTTGTTGATCGTTTATAGATTAATAAGAATATGTCAATTGCAAGTTGCGTGCTTGTTAATCAATCTATAACTTGTCGATTTTTAGTCTAGTGATGTCTTTTTTGTCTAAATTTTTCATTTTTTGTTACTAAAATATCAAAAAAAATATTAATAATAAAGCAGTAACTTTTATAAATTAACTTTAATTTTAGTCCATTCTCGTGGTTCTCCCTAAATTTAAATTTTCCAAAAAACTAAAACCCTAGGCCCGAACGGAGGAATTGTTCGTTTCTTTCCTAGTGACAGTGGGACGAGATATCTTGTTTCCTTATAAATCGTTTGCCCCAAATAAAAGATAAAACACTGATGCTTATCGGTAACTCTTCGTGATCACCAATTAAAGTCGGTTAAAAGTTGCCAATTTTAATAGGAAACCTTCTCTTAATACTGATGAATTTCATATAGAGAAAATAAATCTGTGTTATCTTATTCTTGTATGGTAATATTGTCTCAATGTAACACCATCTCTTTAATTAATTTGCATGCATACATATATATATATATATATATATATATATATATTTCTCATTATTTGGGATCTCGAATCCCCTCCTCCCCGTTTGTCTTGCAATGGCGGCAAAAGCAAAGTCCTCTCGTTCTTTACCTCCTTCATGGGTCTCCTCCGCCGTTATTATGCCAAAGAAAAAACCCAAAGGAACGGGCCGCAAGAAGATTGAGATAAAAAGGATAGAAAATAACTCTAGCCGTAAGGTTGCGTTCTCCAAGCGCCGTAAGGGCATGTTCAAAAAAGCCAGTGAACTCTGCCGGTTATGTGACGCCGAGATTGGTATAATTGTCTTCTCCCCAAAAGGCAGGCTCTACAGTTTTGGCGATCACGTCATCGATAAGTTTATCGAGGATGAAATAGTTATAGATGTTCACTCTTCTTCTTCAAAGGAAGTAACGAAAGAGAACGACTGCGTTACGGAGTTGACGGTCGAAGAGAAATCCGACGAGGAAGACACCCGTGAAGAAGACACAGAATTGGAGTTTTGGTGGGAACAGCCGATAGAGGGTTTGAATATGGAAGAGCTTGAGAAATATAAATCGTGTTTGGAGGAATTGAGAAACAATGTTGCCATCAAATTAGAGGAGATGGTCATGCGCAGGACTTGCGAGAAAGACTTTTTGGGTATAAGAGAGAAGGCCTGCGCCTGACATATATGTACTCTCTTCGTGTTTAAGTAACTTCAAATTTCTCATCCCAAAAAAAAAAAACAAAGTTACTTTAAATTTATTTATTTTCAGTAAAAAAAAAAACATATATTCTGGTTTATGTTTCTGTTCGTTAGTCTATCCTATTTATGAAGTGGAGGGTAAAGCTAACTATCACAATGTGCCAATTTCAACAATGTGAACTTGAATTTCATATACATGTTAGGGCCGGGGGTGACTTCTGGACCCAGAAGTAGTTTTTATCAAATAATATTTTTTATCTTCATATAATGAAAATTTTGAAATATTTGAGGAAACTTAATAAATGGGTACTTTGTTGAAATAGCTTGTATGTTGTTGTTTTCCTATTTATGAATCACCGTTGCTTTGTATTGCGTTAATGTTATATTTCATTTCAACTCGGTCGAGAAAATAGAGAAGATTTAAGTTCAGCGGCAATAATTCCATATTTTGGTGACCATATCTTTGCATATGAAGGAATTAGATAAGAAACGAAGGACTTACGGGCTACGTGATGCAAATACTGCTACTTCACAGTTTTAGTTACAATTTTGCTGACCATCTTCATCTAAGGGAAACAATGAGTAAGAATGGTCGAAGAACTGATTTTTTTTCGTGCTCGGTCCGTTCTGTCCGCCCCTAATTCGATTTTCATGGCTTATTCATTATTATTCTTTCCCTCAAGTTTTTGAGGTTATAAGTGTAGTATCGCAAATGAGCGATATCAATCAATGACTATATAATAGTCGACTTTTTATATCATTCAAAATTATCGTTTGAATCACTAGTTAAATGACACATTATTTAAAACACAAATTTTATATTCCAACTTTGTAATCCATATTAAATTAATCAAAAAATCTTTATATTACACTGCTTTGTGGCATGAGATAATTGATTTTTCATTATTTTATTTTTTATTATGGGAAATATTAAACAATTTTTCTTATTAAAGAACGAAGTAAAAGATTTGAATTAAGATCAGTACAAAAATTCTGTACAACTCTTTGAAATTCGAGTATAGTGACTGTATAATTAATGCGTGTCAATCCCTGATACACATTAAGAAAGTGAGTGTATCTGTGTATGTACTAGGAGCCGTAATTTGTGACATAAGGCAGTTCAACACAAAATTAATAAGCCTAGGTTGCTCCAAGATGAAATGAATAATTGGGCTAGTATATATATATATTTTTTCAAATACACTCTGTTAAATCAGCAAATTTTTAGAAATATTAGTGCAATTAATTTTTTAGATAATAAGTTTAAAACAGATCAAGCAAGTGAAGGTTGGTGCATGCTGAATAAACCCAAACCCAAGCCAGATTGCACGTGAATCCAATTGCCAGCTATTTATGTAATTAGAACTTTCGCCTTTCTTTGCAGCACAAAGATGACTTCGCTTGGCCTCTCCTCTGTGGCACGTCTTTATCGTATTTGTAGCCTCGTATAAAAACTAGCTTTATCCTGTGCACATTTGATCCAATCATCCAAACACAACAAAACCTTTTTGTTACCCGTTTACTCTTCAAAAATCCAAAGAATAAGGCAAATAGAAACCTTGAGCGTTGAGTTGAATTTTGAATAGTTAAAAGTGCGATCAGCGACCCCAATTCTCCCCGAGCCTCTCTGCCAGCAGCATGTATAATTCCAATGTGCACGTGAAAGGGCCAGTTCTGTAATTTCATACACTCAGAACAACCCATCTTCTCACTTCCCTCCATTCAACTAACCTTCCAATGGAATCACAACCGTCGAGATCAGTGACCCCAATTTTCAATCATGGACACACTCGAAATCGACGTCCGAGATTTGGATGGAACCATCAGTGCTCAACATATCCCATGCATTTAATTTGGAATCTACTGACAGCTAATATGCCATGCTTTTGCCCTGCTCTCTACAGTGAGAAAACCAGAGCTGCTCTGCTCAGATACAAAAATAGCTTGCAAAAGAAAGTGAGATTAGATTTGGAGAGAAAGATACAACCTTTTCTTTTCTTTTCTTTCTTTTTTTTTCCTCTGCTCTCTTTTAGATCTATAAATCCGAAAAAATTTAGTTATAAAGACCATTTCCTTTGAAAGCTTTTCAAAGAAAAGAAAAAAAAAAACTTTCCAAGAAAATGAGAGAAAGCAGAGTACTCTGTTCTCTCATTGCTCTAATATTGTCTCTTGCTGTTCATGGCGTCTATGGTGACAGCCCTTACAGATTCTTCACATGGAAAATCACCTACGGTGATATCTACCCTCTCGGTGTGAAGCAGCAGGTAACTATTCTTTCATGCTCATCGTTTCTTGGTAATGTTAATGTGTTTTCTGAAAACACGTTTCTTGTTTCCGAAAGCAAAGAAAGTATACGGAAAAAGCTGAATGTGGGGAAAATGTTGTAGGGAATCTTGATTAATGGGCAGTTTCCGGGACCTCAGATCGATGCAGTTACCAATGATAACTTGATTATTAGTGTTTACAATTACCTAAGAGAACCGTTCCTCATCTCTTGGTAAGTGTATCAAGTTGGTTCTGTTTATTTTCTTTCTGCGTTTCAGTGTTACTTTATGTTCTGGTTTTCCCCAAAAAAATGTAAGAACACGAAATGTATGAAAAGTCAGTCTAAGGCTCCTGGATGTTTAATGTTCTTCACGAATCTTGTCCTTGCTTGTTAGTACCATTTGGTTCCTCAAAAATATTCATCTTTCGAGGACGCATGAAACATAACTCACATGGTTATACACATCTATTTATTGTTTATTTTATTCTCTTTCATTTACTCTGGAGTGTAAATGTGATTTAGATAGAAGGGATTTCATGCGATGGCATGAATAGATTTGATCGAAAAAGAGCAGACAAAAATGTGGCTACAGCTGATCTGTGCTTAGGAACTTGCCATTAGTGGGAAATGCTAGCTTCATTTCTTTCTTTGTTTTTGGTATTTAAATGACACCTATGTCCTTGGTCATTGACATATCAAATTATTCTCATTATTGTGGCTGTGCCTTTCTAGCCACTTCGGTCAATAAAGAAACACAAAAAAGCTAAATAAGAGGTGGGGAGATGACTGAAACTTTGCCTATCTATCCACTTGTGTTTGTCTAGGTTAGTTTTGTTCAGATCTCACTTGCATTTTGCATTCAGTTGAAATCCGACGTGGTCATAAATGAGTGCATGTTTAGTCTTAATTTTCTAACTGTTGACCCCATATAGTATTAAAATATTATACTTGTGCAGCTGGCATCGTGTGTAGAATCTTACTGTCCACATGCTAGATCTCCGGAAATTCACATCTGCATTATAAATAAATCGATTCCTAATAAACAATTAGTTTCATTGAAGTTGGTTTATTTAACAACAGTTCGCTATTAATGTGTATAAGGCAGATCCGTTAGTCATGAGACTTATATTCATTCTCATGTGTGCATTTAGCACGGTGAGATCATTTACTCCATGAAGATTTTAATAGCGCAATTTTTTGCAATATTGTTCATGCAAAATTATTAGAAATAGCGACTTAATCTACATAAGTAACAGAGCTTGCATGTGAATTTACTATTATCATGGACTGGGTTTTGGCAGTGTTTTAATAATGCAATTTTTCGCAGGAATGGGCTACAGCAGAGAAGAAATTCATGGCAAGATGGAGTTTATGGAACGACTTGTCCAATCCCGCCCGGAAAAAATTTTACATATGTGCTCCAAGCAAAAGACCAGATTGGTAGCTATTTTTACTTCCCGTCATTTCTATTCCACAAGGCTGCGGGAGCATTTGGTGGCATCAGAATCTGGAGCCGTCCTCGGATTCCTGTTCCATTCCCTCCTCCTGCTGGGGATTTCACTGTGCTAGCTGGTGACTGGTATAAGAGTAACCACTATGTAGGTGTTCAAATGCATCTCTCAGTTCATTGTCGCATGTTGTTGCTTTTGACACGTAAAACTGTTGCACTGATTTCTGTTTAACTTTACAGGTATTGAGACGTCTCTTGGATAGTGGTCACAACCTTCCTTTCCCCGATGGACTTCTCATTAATGGCCGAGGATGGAATGGATACACATTCACAGTTGAACCAGGTTTCTAGAAATGAAAATCCTAAACTAAATTGTGCTTGTAGCTGCTTCATAACTCCCATACCTATTGAATTCTGTTTGCAGGCAGGACATATAGATTCAGGATATCAAATGTGGGCCTTACAACATCCATCAACTTCAGAATACAAGGTCACAAGATGAAATTGGTAGAAGTAGAAGGTTCTCATACCCTGCAGAACACTTACGCTGACCTTGACATTCATCTTGGGCAAACCTATTCTGTCTTGGTCACAATGGATCAGGCTCCACAGGATTACTACATTGTTGTTTCTTCACGCTTCACCCCTCGTGTGCTCACGACAACGGCCATCCTTCACTACAGCAATTCACGTAGAGGAGTCTCAGGTCCTCTCCCTGGTGGCCCTACTACCCAGATTGCTTGGTCCCTCAACCAGGCCAGATCTATTCGGTATTCATTTACTTGTAAAAGTTATCTTCTATATTACACTAGTAATTCCTATAGTTTCTCATCAAAAAAATACTTGCAATGATCCCATGCCAGTTGGAATTTGACCGCTAGTGGACCCAGGCCTAATCCTCAAGGATCTTACCACTATGGAATGATCAAGATCAGCCGCACAATCACACTTGCAAACTCTGCTCCTTATATCAATGGCAAACAGAGGTATGCCATCAACAGTGTCTCATTTGTTCCGGCAGACACACCATTAAAACTTGCAGATTACTTCAAGATTCCTGGAGTCTTCACTCTTGGAAGCATGCCTACAAGTCCTAACTGGAGAAATGCATACCTTCAGACCTCAGTGATGGCTGCTAACTTCCGGGAGTTTGTCGAGATTGTGTTCCAAAATTGGGAGGACACCGTTCAGTCATATCACATTGATGGCTATTCCTTCTTCGTTGTTGGGTGAGCTTACCAAATACTGATGGTTGACATACTTGATTGCATTATCATAATATACTTTGTAGCTTCTTAGGGAATTCATTAATTATTTGTGAAATGATTAGGATGGATGGAGGTCAGTGGACGCCTGCAAGTCGAACACAATACAACTTGAGAGACACAGTAGCCCGATCCACCACTCAGGTAAGATTAAGAAAGATGCTCACCAGAGTCACTCAGTTGAAGCACAACAGTAACAAACAGACCCTTATTTTGATTGACTGAATCCAGGTGTATCCGAGGTCATGGACGGCAATCTACATGGCTCTGGACAATGTGGGTATGTGGAACATAAGATCTGAGAACTGGGCAAGACAGTACCTGGGTCAGCAGTTCTATCTCAGGGTTTATTCTCCTGCAAATTCATGGAGGGATGAGTTACCAATCCCAAAGAATGCTCTTCTTTGCGGACGAGCAAGAGGTCGACATACAAGGCCTCTCTGAATTAGCTAGTTGTAGATTTTGTCACGAGAGGGTAACAAAGTTATTGGGGTCGGTCACCAACTAATAACCCCTCAATAGCGGGAAATTGTGTCAAGAGCTCCACTCGAGCTTTGAGTCTTTTCTTCTTCGCCTCATTATTATTATTATTTTTTTTTCATTTTTTGTTTGGAGGTCGGGTTTAGTTCTGTTTCTGTAGCTCACAAATGAGAATTCATTGATGTGTGTTACTCTGAATGCAATATCTTAAGGAAGAATTCCATTTGTTGAGAACTTTTTCTTGACGCATCAGCGTTAATGTTAATAATTTCATTATAGAGAAGACTTAATGAGCTGTTTGGTAGTGTTTTTCATCAGTCATTCTCGTTTATAAGAATAGTAAATAAAACAAAGGTGTTTGGCAGGTCTCAGTAAGGCGATGCATTTTTTATTTCTATGAAAATAAATAATGCCCATTTTACATTTGGGTTCCATGCCGTTAATGAATCAGGGCCGAACTTAGTTTCTGTTGAACACTGAATCAATTATTAGAATTGTTTTATATTTTTATTTTTATTTATTTTATCTAACAAGTAACAATCATTGATTCAGTGCTCAACAAAAACTCTACTCCTTATGTGTTATTAATACTCTTTTGTTTCTCTTTCATTTGTTTCTTATATTTTATATATATATATAATTATTAGTAGGTCTATTAAAATTATATAATGAGAAATTTTCGGATTACCCTATCATAAATTAACTATCTTTAAATTACTTCCTTACTTTTGAAATCTTCAAGTTACCTCAAGTTTTTTGTTCAAAAGACAATAGAAAAATGAGGTGGGTTGATGAACATTTTTTTATCTTCTTTAAAAAATGAGGGGTAAATTGAAGTTTTTAAAAGTATGAAATAATTTAAAAATAGTCAATTCATGATAGAACAATTTAAAATTAACCCTTGTAAAATATATTTTTTTCATTATATGTAATTGTCGTTATTTCTAGATAAACAACCAAACACACTTTCATTTTTCATTTTCAAATACTATTTTAAGAATAAACTACCAAACGCGCTTTCAAATTCACCAAATGCTAATCATATCCATAATATAAAACAAATATAAGAACCTCATTTGAAAAACAAAACCAAATGCACACTTATTGTCTTTAATTCAATTACTTGGGAGTTGGAGAACCTAATTGTTCTGTACGTAATTACATTGATGAAAACAAATTAATATCAAATCCTGCTAGATAACGCAAGAATTTAAAATGTGGAACAAGGAGGTTAGAATTATAGATGTTGGGCCGATGCTAACTCAGGGAATAAGTGATGGTATTTAGGGTCTGCTTGATATTGAGGTATTTGCAACTTTTAAGGCACAATTATTGTAGAAAAAAATTATAAATACGAAATAAAGTTAATAATGTGTAAAAGAAGTATGATTTTAAAATAATAGGTTTGACAAAATTAGTAAAATGTATTCTAGATTTTTTGTAATATAAATGTGATATCAAATTAATTTAGCTTCCAAACCACACCAACAAATGTTTGTCAAACACTTTCATTATAGATTTTGAACTATGACTTCCCAACCTCAATATTAAACATGATTTTTAGTACATTGTGGGGTGTTTGGTTGTAGGGTTAAAATGGGAAATTATATTATTTGCAGTTTATGGTTCATGACTATCCTCAAATCAAAGTCCTAATTTTATCACAGCAGTGGAATATACGATCTTACTTATTATATTGTTGTATTAGTATTTGTGACTGATGAGATCTCATAGGTGTTGCTTATCATCCATGAGTTATTTGCACACATAATATGCATCTATAATTAGACTCATATACCTTTGATGTGCATACATTTTACACATAATGGGTTGTGTTATTTGCGCTTTCGTGATCAATTAGGTGATTACTTGTGTATTGGGAAAATACCCATATAAACAGCTACAAGTTAAGCGATAACTCTTTTTCTTTTTGTATGATTAAAAGAGATATGTACGACAAATAAATAAGTATAAATTAAATCAACACAATCCAAAGCAAGAAATAAATTATAAGGATATTTTTTTTTTTGGTAAAAAATTCAAATTAAAAAATAACCGCATGACCATAGTCTAATATAACCTTCTACTTTATAATTTATGAGATTACAACACAAAATCTTCTCTAGATAATACTAGAGGCTCGCAACATTAAGAATCGTATTATTCTTGATTCACAATAACAGACTACTATACTATTTCAAGAAGTTGGTATTTTAATTGATAGCTCACGAGAAGATAAAAGAAAAATTAAGATTAGTAGAACAATAAAAGGTGATGCTAAGAAATAACCCTCCAAATTTAAAAGAAAAATGAGTTAAATTCTCCGTCCTTCCGATTGTTGATTCAATAATTGAAATCCTTGTCCTCAAATTTCAAGTCACGCCACCGTCTTCTTCTCTTCTCTCCCGTTTTATCACGCTCTGGTTACGATATTTATTGCCGCTTCACTTGCTTTCGCTTTTACCCTGCAGGTGATTTTATTCAAAGCCAAATTAATGGCAAATTTCACTCTGCCCTACATGAGATGGACCCAATATAATTCCCGAATCATGACCAATATTTAATATTAATTAGACGTCATTGATGATGCAGCTGTCCGTGTCATCCATTATTGATATTCAGTATTAGTAAGATGTTAGATGATGTTCTGATTGATGAGATGGTTGCACGTGTCATTCATGAGCGATAATCTGTGCTATTGAGATGTCAGATGATTGTTCAGACGACAACTCGTACTATTCGTAACAGCGATTAATGAGGCTCCCGCTTGTGTTATTATTGTTTGACCTTTCCTCGTGGTGCTGGTCATTGGTGCACAATTGCGAAGGTGTTAATTGCTAACCACATGTGCCATTGTGAATATTTTTCTAGCCAACCGGGGTTTTTGCCAAAATTGTTTGGGCAATCATCGTAGATTCGTAGTCATGAGTCAACCACACTATCACTTCTGTCATAATCAAATTAAGCTCCAAATTACAACTGTAATGAAACGAAACTAATGGTGCTCACGTATGACAATAACTATTTACAAACGAAGGATATTTTTGCACCACAAGATTTATTAAAGTATTAGAAAGAGAGATTGTTATTATAAATGTAGTATGAAATAAAGATAGAACAGAGTCGAAGTTGTAATAAATTTGTAATGCTGGTACATTACAGCATGGACGTTTGTCCTAATTAAACGATTGAAAACCGGCTTAGGCGGTAAAGAAACTGATGTTAAAATGCTATGCTAAATTAAAGCTCAACTTCGAGTGCCTGGATTCAAGTTCCAGCAGATTATCTCTCATAATTGAGTCGATATTCTTCTATTTGAGAGTCGAAATTCCTTCAGTATTAAGTGAGGAAAGAATATTCGGATAATTATATCTTACAACTATATTAAAAAGGATAAAAAATCCCAATAAATTTCTGATTGTATTAGTATAAATTTCTTATTATAATTTTAGCATATCAAAAAGAAAAAAACTAAAACATTGTCGATCGGTATGCTCAGCTGCTTACGAAATCACATAAACACTTGTCCGAATCCATCCAAGAGAATATTTCCCAAAATGAAACCGTCTTCGCTGCATTTTCCATGAAAATCCCACATCCCACCACCAATGGTGACGCTTCAAAGTCCACGCGTCATCACGCGAAGAACATGCGACATGCAGATCATGCGTTGTTCGTAGAATAATATATAAATCTTCGATATTTGTATCAGTTTGTTTGGTGACGAAGTGAAAGTTTCGGCCGGAATAAGGGGAGCCAAGGAATTAGCCCGCGGGTATGTTTGGTTGAGGACATGCGGAATGCTTAGCTCACGTCTGAGTTAGGACATGCTCCGTTTGGTAATTATTTTATTGCATAACGTCTGAGTTTTGTTAAATTTGCAGTGCCATTTCTTCATTTTGTAACGCTTGTTTTAATTTTGTAAGTTTCCCTGAGGGGGAGCTGCTTCGAAGTTTGAAATGGGAACTTGCATATACTGCATTGCGTGCTCACCTTTCTGCTATTTACAGATACATAGTTGATTCTTGTCCTTATTTCACAAAAGCTGGCCTCAAAGAAGATTGAATATTGTGATGACAGACCCATCAAGCGTATTTATTTTATTGAATATTCCTTTTTTCTTTAAAATTTTATTAGAATTCACTGATAATATATTCACACAATTCAAAAACGACACCCATTAATGTTACACGAGCAATAATATCAAATAGAACAAGTAAAAACCATTCCATTTATGTTGGATGCTTTTCAAGAAAAAAAAAAATTTATGTTCGGTGCCAGACTGCTATTTAGTTAGGTTAATTGATAAAATTTTTGGGCTCACACAAGAGGTCTACGATTTAAAAAGATTTGAATTGGAGTCAGATTAGTAATGAAAAAAAAAATTAGTTAATTAAGATTAGTTTGTAAATTTGTTGCCATGGATTAATTATGTACGAGCTCACT
This sequence comes from Murraya paniculata, assembly GCA_030449075.1. NCBI lineage: Eukaryota > Viridiplantae > Streptophyta > Magnoliopsida > Sapindales > Rutaceae > Murraya > Murraya paniculata. The sequence goes on from JAEVFN010000005.1 coordinate 3,044,507, forward strand.
GACCAAGCACATCGTATAAAGTGCCATTGTATATCTTTTTTTTTTTCCGCGAAACAAAAAAAAAAATTGTTTTTGAAAAGAAATTAAAATTACTGTTCATTTTCACCCAATCATGAAGGCAAATTTGAAAAATCTGAAATTCCCTGTATAAATTTTCCATTTTATAATTGAAATTCCAGTGGACTAATAAACTGGCCTAAAGAGCAGAGAGGGAGCAGAAAAGCTGAACAACATCGCTGAAAGAGACAAAATGACTGCAACACAGTCGTACAAGTATTTATTCTCTTTTGTTTCAAGCACACAGATCACATAACTCTCTCTTTCAAGTTACCATAGCAATAATGAAGAGCGTAGATTCTGCAGGGACCAGTAGCTGTGTTAATGTGAGGCCGCTGCTAGCTTCTTCTCTAGAGACTAGAGAATTCCATTCACAATCATCGACATCATCTGCATCATCAAATATGAGCTTAACAGGGCTAAGAAATATTGATGATCATAAGAATAAAAACCTGCCCCAGATTAGCTTGAAATCACCATCCGTAAGGCCTTATGTTCGATCAAAAATGCCCCGCCTTCGATGGACCGCAGACCTTCATCGCAGCTTTGTTCATGCAATTGAACGCTTGGGTGGAGAAGAAAGTAAGCTTGCAGTTAACTCCTTGATTTTTTTTTTCACGTGTGGATTTCACAACATATATATGCATGTACATATAATTTACCAATTTATTTTCTTAAAATGATGCACAAGTTGATTATTTCTCCTCCTCCAAATATGGTACAAAAATAATGATATATGCACGACAAGTGATTAATTTAATTAATCGGTATATATGTCCTTTTTTTTTTTCGAAATTTACAGGAGCTACTCCAAAGATGGTTTTACAGATAATGGGTGTCAAGGGCCTTACTGTATCTCACGTCAAAAGCCATCTTCAGGTTTTACATAATTCTTTAATGTGGTTTTAGATTTTCCATCTGTTGAACAATTCTGGAACATTTTCAATTATCAAATGACTTTTTGGTGCTGCGAGGGAAACAGATGTACAGAAGCCTGAAGCATGAGCAGATGTTACAAGGTACATCAAATATATATTTACATATCGGCCTAATTTATTGGTTTAAATTGTTCGCATATACCCAATTTTCTTCATGGACATCCTCTAGACAAATTTTCACTGGTCATGAGATTAAGGAAAAAAAATGTTGTTTCCATCGCCATCTACATAGATTTTTTTTTTTGATGTTTTTTTGAAAAAATAATCATGACATACCTTTCTTTAATGTTGTTTCAATCTCATATAACTTTTTTCTTTTTCTTCTTTTTTCTCATACTAAGTATTTTTTGTTTTTTAGTATACACTATCTCTAGAGTCATTATTTAGTAAGGAATCCCTTACTTTAATATGATAAGGAACAAATTATAAAATTAAAAAAAAAATCCAATATATTTCAAGACAAAATATGCTGCATTAAAAATTTAAAATATATATTTTTCATATCGTTTATGTTATTCCTTATTGAAAAATTATTATACTATCTTTGCTAAATTTTATCTCAATTTAAAAACTCATTATATCCTTGATTAGATGTAATGCAATCTTTTTTTTCTCTCTAATAAATTCTTCCATTCTATCACTGTTAGCCACAAAAATAATAATAATAATAGTAGTAGTAATTAAAAACTAATAATAATAATCATTTGTTTATCATTCCATATCCTAATTAAGAGTTAACAATTGAGGATGTGGGTTTCTGGTTGCAGAAGCAGCTAAGGCAACAAATAAGAACGATAAGGTACCGGAAGTACCAACCTGTGCTTGCCAACAGAATCAGCATCCCACCAAGTGTTTGAGTTGGAGAAAAGACAAAAATAATGCACAAAAACATCAAGGCTTTGGAACTCAAAGTTACAATGAAGGGATTGGTCATCATCTTACGAATACTACTAACATTCCACCAGCCTACTGGTTAGTGATGATGTTGATATATATAATTTCTGCAAAAATTTAGTACTACCTGATATATGTGTATCCAATTAATCAGTAGAAATTTCTAAGGCGGTGTATTTTTAAATTATGTGCAGGAAGGGAAAGCAACCTATATGGATTAATGGAAAGCAAGTGATGTTCAATGAACCATTATCATATGGGCGAGTTACAGAGAAGCAAATAGAGCATACCCGCGATTCTTTTTTCCTCTTCAATGACCTGCTCAAAAACAGCACTACCCAGCAAGTAAATTTCTCTCCCTCTTCCTCTCTCACATTCATATGTAGACATTGTTGAAAGCTAGCTAAAATATGAACGAGAAAATTATTTTTCTCAAATGTATGCTGTGATGATGTGTTCGACAGTTGCAAGCGAGTAAAGCACGTGTAAGAAAAGTGGTTGGCAGTAACAAAATTTAGAAGATACATATCGATATTATATAGAAGAAAATACTTGCATGCTAGTCCAGGTTGGGCATTACAAACGCTTATGCTCTAGCTTGAGGGGAATGTCGAAACCATAAAAAAAAAAAAAAAATTGTCATTAGTTATTGGGGGCGTTATTGTCACTAAGTTGTCCCTACTCTGCCCAGGTTGTTATCTAATTAAAGATCCTAAACTTTGTTAAAATCTAGGATGAATTAATAAAGGTGTGAATACACTTTTACAACATTGTCAAATAATTTACAATAATGTAAAAGTACGTTCACACTATTGTCAATTTATTCTGGATTTTAAAAAATTTAATATTCTAGTCCAAATTATCTATATATATAATCATTCTCAGGTGCAGACGCCCTTATCTTTTAAAATGGATTTAGGGTTTTACAATAGCATCAAGTGCTTTTATACTATTGTAACTACTAAAAAAATCATTTTACAATAGTGCAAAAACATTTGAAACTTTTGTAAAATTACAAATCTGTAATTTAAAAATTGTGCGTACCTGCATTAATTAGAGAATAACTATATAATTATATATATGTACACTCTTTATTTAGAACCTTATGATTTAGTTTTATATACAATATATTAATTTTTATTAGTATTACTGCAATGAATTAGGATCATCGATCCCTAATAATCTAAGTTTTTCTGAGCTTTTAAAGGTCTTGTGTCAATTCTCATGTGTAGCGTGTGTATTAGTGACATCCCATAAATTTTCTATTTATCTGGTCCTAATGCAATTCATAAATGAACAGTTGCATATATGGACATCATTTGATCTTTCTGTACGTAGGAAAGCAATCAGCAAGAGAAAGTGACACCAAGAGGAGACAGCTACCTTCAAAGATTGGAAGGTTTTGGTCATGAGAGTTTACAAGGGACATCACATTCAGTAGCTGAAGTTGATGTTTCGCTTTCTCTATCTCTAGATACAAAAACTTCAGCTCCATGGTTGAAGCAGGGCTTGGCTGATCAGAACGAGAATGATATCTCTCTTGACCTTACCCTTGCATAATTAGAATCAGGCACATTCATTATAAAATGCTTCAAACCGTTTGCAACTCTCAACATCTCTTGTCTCGTCAATTAACGTGGTTTTTATTGATAAAGTAGACGTTATCCTCTTTACAATGAGTGAATGCCAAAGCTCTTTTTTTTCAAGTGAAAGAGCGACACGTCGCTGCAAAGTAATTTCTTAACCAACAAATCGTGTCAATTTGTCATTAGAATGATAGCTGCTAATTAATCAAAGTGTCGGTAGCTCTAACATGTTGTTAATACAGTTTCGTCGGTGATGAATAATGTTGTTAACCTTCTGTACTGGCTACGGCAACATCATAAGATAAGATGAATGAAACTATGAAAGTATCCCCTCTTCTTCACCTTATCCTTTTATGTAAAATTTAAGTTATCCACGTGGCCGGCAGAGTCGCGTTCACAAATTAGTTGTAATTGTAATAGCAATCAAGTCTCTAAATGCTGGTTCAAATTCGAATTGTAATTGTAATAGTCATGTAACGTGGTGATAAATCTAGTGCTCGCGGGCCACTGGGTCTCTTTTTCTAGTAGTGGGGGTTGAATTCCATGCAGGGATTGCAAACGTACGATTGGACCTGTAGACTCTAATTAATTAAAAAAAGCCGCCAAATTTGGTACATTCCTGATTCCAATTCTTCTAAATGCTGCTGCAACCATCGAATATGTATATTCTCTCGTGCTAAATTTTTTTGTGTAACACATCAATTCTCAATGATAGATATTGTTGCTAGTAAAGTTCTTGTTCATGCGATTGTTGGTACTTCTAATGTGCAACGTTGATTCTAGGAAGCCAGTGGCTAAAAGGGGTGTGCATTTGATGAGGAGAAAAATTTCTTCCATAATATGCCTAGTTATGAGTTCGATTTGGTGGGTACCTAGTGCGGGTTTTAGTGGTCGAGGTGGAGGACTTAGTGGTGATTGACGGCCTGTTTTTTAATTTTACTTTGGTTCTCTTTTGTTTAATACTAAACTAAAAACAACCAAAGTTGTCATGATTATGTAAAAATTTAATTACCTTTGGCCCATACACACACGCACACAAGTTTAAGAGAAATATTTTTAAAAACAAATTTTTAACCATTAGATTAAAACATTTCAATGGCTTAGATTGAAGCTGTGTTTTTGTCTTTGATGCACAATTCATTAGTAGCTATTAATGATTTCTCTCACTCTTTCTTTTGTTTTAATTTTATTTTCTTCTCTGTCACTCTTCTTCACCACTAACGACTCAAAAAGTTGGGTTATGCAAAGAACCAACTTTTTCCCCCCTTGTAATTTATGATTTTTCTTATAGCTTTATGAAATTGAAAAACTTCTTAATATTTGATTAGAGTAAGAAAAAGTTTATAGGGAAGGAGAGAGGAAAAAAATAAATAAGAAATGGAGTTTAAATTCATGGCACCAAACTTGATAGAGTTTATTAAACTATTAAAGTATTAATTTTCTTCGGACTCTCAAGACTTTTCCACAACGGCTAGGATTGTTTTTAGCCTACATTATCTCGTCTCAATCATATCCTATGTTCAATAGGAAATTCACCTGTTATTTAGAATAAATAGCATACAATGTGATATCTAGATTGACTTCTCTTCATGTATAAATTTATCACTATATCATAAAACAGACAAAACAAGAAATATACTTTATTTCACTATTTCGTTTCCATCAAATTTTTCATTAATATCCCATTATCTTCTGTCTAATATCACGATTGTTCGATCTCTCAACTTGATTTGTTTAATTACAACTTTTTCTTTTTGTAGGATGTCTCTACAAAATGGATCCTGCCCATCGATCTAGAACTTCTACATTTTTTTTTTCATCTTTCATTTGCCAGAAGTTTCATTGCACATTGTTCACATTTTATATTGCCACCGCCGTATTTTGTTATGAACACTGCCTAATCACACATACAAACATTATTTCAAATGGGATTTATATACAATACAACCATGAAACACTAATCATTCAAGTATATGCACGATGTGTAAACAATAATGTATATCACTTTGTTATTATTGTTATTTTTTTAATACTACTAGAAATCTCAACGTTTGAGTTCTAAATTTTTAAAAAATCCCTACACCATGTGGAGTAATAAAATTTGTTCTTACCACAAGATTAGTTCTCAACTTAATTATGCCAAGAAAATGCGAAATTTTTAAAAACAATTATCAACCTCATAATGTGGGTGGTCACTCTACTGGAGTCCACTTTGAGATTTTAAATCATCTTAATTAGCAAAGTTTAACTACTAGGAATAATTTGCTTTAGTGGGAGTAGTTTGTTTCCCATTAGAATTGCTCATATACTAAATACCTTAATTAAGCTCCCTTCTAAGAAAGAGACAAGATTAGCAACAGCAATAATCTTCCAAAAGCATTGCCTTAACAAGTACAAAGATCTTCGGGAAGATTTTGTTCTGATTTTTCTGAGCTTCTTTGCATTTCATTGATCATGTCAATGATTAAGCATCAAAAGCTAAAAAAACTAATAATATATTTTAGGGGCACTTACCCTAAAACTGTTTTCACAATATCTAATAATCCTCCTAGCACCATAATTTTATAGTATTATCTTTATTTTTAAATACACTTTTATTCATATTAATTATAAATTAAATATATCATATAAATTGAAACTAAAATAAAAAAATTTAAATACTAAAAATTAAGAAATATAGGTTTCAGAGTGAATACAAAATTAACCGTTAGATTTTTTTTTTGTATTTTTTGTTGTTTTTAAATATTTTTTTCTTATAATAAATATTACATTATATTCTCCAGATAAAATTTAAAGTAAATAATCTATTTACCCCTCTTTTTCATTACATTTTTTTTGTATCATCAGATTTTTTAGATATTATAAAAATAATTGGGTGATAAGTGATATATATTAATTTTAATAAGGAGAAACTGACAATTATCTTAAGATCAAAGTACGTGAAATTTTAGATAAACCAAAAGAAAGTATATGACGATGTATAAGAAAACAACGCGGCGATCACTGGCTTTATCTCGATCAACCACTACGGTTGAATGTGGTCCTTAACGTAGCCCATTGGCTGTTTAAATTTGTATGCCAATGATGACATGCCGGATAATGTATTTCCTGCCTTGATCGATTTTGTACTTTGCTCGGCGTACACTTCAGTTCAAGTGTTTCAGCTAACCCATTAGCCATCACAACAACAGCAACAAACCAAAAGCTAGCTAGCTAGCAGACTTATTTCTTACACCATATATATGTAATATGTATTTGTCACACGGTATCCACATGCTGACATGCACATGGCTGTTTTCACATCCTAATCCTATGTGGAGGTCGTTTGGTGGCTTCCACCACGCCCTTCAATATCTTAATAATTGGTTTTATCAGCTTCATAAAGTGAAACTAAAGTGAACTTGACAGATTGGAATCCATATATATATATATATATATATATTTGAAGAATTGATGGATGTTGGTTTTTTCCGCATACTTAAAAATGAATTTGCAGTAAAATATTGTCAACATGCTCCTTTTAATTTCTCTCTCTCTATCTATCTTCAGAAGATAATCAACAACTCCACCATGTCAATTTTATTATTGTATATTAAGCTAGATTATATAGGTACTCTCCAGTCTCTACAATTATATTGTTTGGTTTATAATTATTAAAATGGAAGTAACTAAGATATTTTTTTAAAAACAATAGTAAATTGTTATTTGTCGGCTATGTTTGACCAAACGGCATGTAGCAAGCTTGGACTTTTCCTGACTTGGATGACTTGTTTATTGCTCCCGCCAGTTCCACATCTCTTTGAACGACAGTAATGGGACATGGGCCGGCGAAATTAGTTGCACTCATATTAATCAATGCGACACACACAACTTGTATAAATAGGCTGGGAGAGGAGAAACTAGCCGAGACAAGCAGGGGTTAATTGTGATATATACTTGGATATTAATTATTAGCTCGCTTGTCATTCAAACAAAGAGTAATGGGTAGTTTTGTCAAATATTTCTACGTGGCTCTTCTTCTTTTGAGTATTGCTACTGCTTTGATTGGTGTTAGCCATGAAGGACATGTGGATGTGAATGGTTACGGTCGTCCAAGCAGTTTTCAGTCTCGAAATGATTATGGGAATGCTGGTGACGATGATTATTGCTCGTATCGAAGTTGGAGAAGTTGTGGAAGTTTCTTCGGTGAAGGCGGTGGTGGAGGCGGCGGAGAAGGGTCCGGTCATGGAAGTGGCTATGGTGCCGGTGCAGGTGTTGGAAATGGAGGGGCTGGAGGTGGAGGAGGAGGAGGAGGAGGAGGAGAGGGTGGTGGTGGCGATCGTGGAAGTGGTTCTGGTGAAGGGTCTGGTCATGGTAGTGGTTTTGGTGTCGGAGTTGCTGTTGGTGGAGCAGGTGGTGGTGGCGGCGGCGGTGGAGGTGGAGGTGGTAAAGGTTTAAATGGAGGGTATGGTCATGGAAGTGGTTTCGGTGCTGGTGTTGGGTTTGGAAACAATGCAGGAGGTGGAGGAGGAGGTGGTGGCGGCGGCGGTTCTAATGGAGCATATGGTTATGGGAGTGGCTTTGGTGCAGGTTTTGGCGTTGGTGGTAATGGAGGCGGTGGAGGAGGAGGAGGGGGTGGTGGTGGAGGCGGAGGTGGACCAGGCGAGGGTAGTGGGTACGGAGCAGGAGTTGGTGGTGGCAACGCTATGGGACAAGAACATGGCGGCAACAACGGAGTCAGCTTGGGATTTGGGATGGGCATTGGATTTGGGTTTGGAGTTGGCACTGGAAATAATGGAGATGAAGAAGATGCTAGTATTAATTATGATGTTGATACCAACCATAAGAATGGTAATCATGGAGATCGACCCTAGACACATATGTATGAGAAAAATTGCTGTTAATGATACAGGTTCATTTCCTTCGTGAGATCTGAGAACAAATGCTTTATTCTTTTGTAGAAATTGATTATACACATGTTTTGATCTTTTCATTTTGCATGTAACAATAAGTTCCCATGCATGCATGCATGCGCGCATGGATATTTGCTGTTTCAGTTTGTTTTCTGCTCAACCCATAATTCTAGTATACATTGTAGATACTATGATATTCTAGTATACATCGTAGATATTATGATATGTGTAATTAAATTTTATATAACCACTGATTGCATATTATTTTTTCAAAGTAAATACACATATGTCATAATATTATTTATTAATTATATGATTGGTATGGTATTTCAGAAGTATTCTAGAATTTCTTCAGCTCTACAGACTATAGGTCTTGTCTACTTCCTTTATATGATATCTGCCATATGATTATATCATCATATTTTAAATAATTGTATTAAAAGGTTAAGATTATTTCATAATCTGAATTTTTAAAAATCTTATGTTACGTGTCTTTTATTGATAGAATTTATTTTATTTTTTTATTTATTAACCACTAATCACCCATGTGTATTTTTACTTATGTAAGAATATCTTAATTCAAAAGCAATGGAATTGAAGTTACAAATGAAAAAAATTAAATAAAATTCAAGTTACGAATAACGGAATCAGAATTCATGTTATTGTACTGATCTCATGAAATAAATGGGGGCTATCTGACATATTGAACTAGTAATATTCCATCTAGTAGCTGGTTGAAAAGATTAAAGAAAATTTTTTATAAACTTAAATTTAAATTATTCACGTACCAGACTTGATACATTTTTGTAAAAATCTTTATGAAGTGATAAAGATTTTTATTCAACTCTACGCACCAGACTTGAATATATTTAAGGTTTATGGCTGAATTGATCATCATCATCTAATAATTAAGTCAAACGTGGATGTTGGATGCATGTTTGCTTATTAGCAGCAAATCAGCTTTTCGTGAAGCGAAATTTAAATACAGTTTCATTAAACAGAACTCGATTATCTATCTTCCAATTGTCTCGTTAGTAATAGATTTATAAATGTATATCTGAAATCCAAAGATATATAAGCTTTTTGGTATTGATTATATTGTGTCATTTGGCTTAGGAATATCTTTCATCTAATTAGTGTTGCCACAATAAAATTTTTATAAATTTCACACCAGCCCTCTCATTTATAGAAATATTGAAAAAATATTACAAACAATGCAGGTAGGTTCCCAAAAGATATTCATGTTCGCCACCCATGACCAACATAAACTAATATCATTTGATTAATATATATATATATGAAAATAAAATGGTTGGAACTATTAAGATATCTGATTGATACCATGAAGATTAGTATGGCTGCTGTGCAACAGTGCAAGGATGACATACACAAATTGACAAATGGGGTGGGTGTGAAAATTTTATTAAAAGAATATTCTAAGTAAGTGTTTAACTTTTAAAATAAGAAATGAATTAATTTAAAAGGGGTTTACGAATTACGAAGACCTATACTGAAATCGGACTTTATCCATGGACCGAACCGGGTGCGGCCCAGACCCGAGCCCCAAACAAAAACAAAAAAGAAGAAAAAAGAAGATAAAAACAGGGAAAAACCCTTGCAATGCCCTGATCCTTAATCAGTTGCAGGTTTACGTTACGGAGCGGACGGTGCCATTCCCTCCCATCTCTAACTTCCTACCAGTTCACCGAGTCGAATCTCTTACTTGCGAAAAGCTTAGCTATGGCGGACGTGGTACAGTACCGGCTCGAGCGCATGGTGGACGAGCTGGACGACCTGGAACGGCGTGGCCTTTTCACCCGCCGCGAAATCAGCGAAATAGTTAAGCAGCGACGCAAGTTCGAGTACAGGCTGAAGAGACCGAGTCCATTGAAGCAAGATTACTTGGCGTATGTCGATTACGAGTCCCAGCTCGACACTCTCCGCCGCCTCAGGAAGAAATCGGTTGCGCGTGACCAGGGGAGGGAGAGGCGCGTGTCGAAGAAAATGAAAAAGTCAGTTTCAGACTTTTCCGGAGTCGCGAGGATTCTGGAGATTTATAGGTTGGCTGTTATGAGGTTTAAAGGAGACATTGAGTTGTGGTTTAAGTATATGGAGTTCTGTAGGCAGCGGAAAAATGGAAGAATGAAGAAGGTAATTGTTTTGTTTTCTTTCTTTTTCTGTGTATTTGGCTGGTCAGTAAGTGGAGGAAAAGAAAGGAAATATTTTCAAATTAGAAGGTAGCCTTTGGAAATGAAGCTTTCTTTAGCTGTAATTGGTGTGTTTTCCGGTTGCCCAGTAAATGAGTAGAAAATACCAATAGAGTTCAGTTGTTTATTACAGTGTTGCTTGACCAATGAAATTGTTTGAAATGTTTAATATTAAGTGCTGTTATAATTGTGCTTTTGTGTAGTTGTATTTTCGCTTGTATTTTTATAGGCATGGTTGTAATTGTAATAGAGTCTTAATGCAACGTAACTATCTTTGTATCGACATACGGATATAATCGTGCCAATTCGTTCTCTGCTAGCTATTTTTAGACCCCTAATAAATGGATATATTACTTTGTGTTGAACTATTTAAATGCATTAGTGCTTCAGCGAGTTGGGATTATTGGGTTGGTTCAGTTCTTGGATTCCTGGTTCGTTTAACTTCAAATGCGAATTCTGAAAATTGTTCTATGCGTAATATTTTATTTTCTATCAAATTTCCTTTAGTTGTTTGGTTTAAACCTTTGTAGGTCCTGGCTCAAGTGATTAGATTTCATCCGAAGGTCCCAGGAGTGTGGATCTATGCTGCAGCTTGGGAGTTTGACCATAATTTAAATGTCACTGCTGCTCGTGCTCTTATGCAGAATGGTTTGAGAGTCTGCCCAACCTCAGAAGAACTTTGGGTAGAGTATCTCCGCATGGAACTCACATATCTTAATAAATTAAAGGCAAGAAAGGTTGCTCTTGGAGAGGACAAGGGAACTTTAGTTCGTGATCATAGAGATGCTGATGAAAAACGGTGGATAAATGAAAACAAAGATTTATTTATGCCCCTAGATGGAGAAGTAGAAAATAATGATGGATCACAACCCAAAAATATGGAGTCTGAAAAATGTGTAGATTTGTTTAGGGAACAGGGTTTGAGAGTTCTTAAAACTATCTACAGTGGAGCTGTTGAAGCTCTCCCTTCTAGTTTTAGCCTGAGACAACGATTCTTTGAAATAGTAGAAGGAACAAATTTGGCACAATCAGATGACATGCGTGAGGAGATATTAAGTGATATGCATAGAGACTTTTTAGTTGATCCAAAATATTGGGACTGGCTTGCAAGACTTAAAATGACTGATTCTGTAAGCAAGCAGGGGACAAGTGAAGATATCGTACCTTCTCAAATGCAGAAAGCTATTCAGGTATGAGTCAGTATGTCTGAGTGAAATCCTAAAAACTAGCAAGTTCTTCCATTGTTCGTTGCTCAACAGGCATATGTGACTCAGAACTTGACCATACAAATGGTCTAAAAGCTAGTGAATTTCCTGTCTAATGATCACCTTGTATTTTGTGTTGTTGTATAGGTTTATGAGGAGGCTTTAAAAAATGTGCCTTCGAGCATGATGTTTGATCAGTACACAAAGTTTCTGATGGATATGATTGCTCCCAAAAAGGAAACCACAGTTTCTGAATCACCTAGTCATGTTGAACATTATATTTCACATCTCTTGACTGTATATGAAAAGGCCGAAGCAATGGGGTGCTTGACTGAAGATATTGCTCACAGATATGTTACGCTTTACTTGCAACTAGGGAAATTGGATGAAGCCCAGAAACTAGCAGCAAAGCTTTGCAGTGGAAAACTTTCTAATTCATTACGGTTATGGCTTTTAAGGATCTCAGTGGAAATTAGATGTGTTACAAGGAATTCCTTTTCTCCAAGTAAGGCTGATATGCTATCCGTCTTTGAACTATTGAAATGTATATTGAAAAAAGTTTCAGCATCAGAGGCAGAGAGTTTGTGGCTTATGGTGTGTTATCAATACTCTGTTATCATTGCCTATTTAGTCCTATGCTACCCCATTTCTTGATATTATTCTATGCTGCAGGCGTTGAAATTCTTTATGAATCAAAAACATTATTTTGATAACCTGGTGGAGATTGCCGTCATTTCAGTGGCCAAAGATGGTGGTGGTGAATATGGATTTTCCCTCCCTTCTGCTATCATAAATATTGTTATTCAGAAAGATGGTATTCAGCAAGCAAGAGAGATGTATAAGCGGTATGTTTGTACATCATGAGCTGATGAACATATTGGTACTGGATTAAATTTGTTTTTGATCTGCATAACTGTGTTGATACACAATAACCTGGTTGTTACAATGTGCAAATAAGTCTCTATACGGTAAAATCTCTTTCTAGCGATACTCTATATAGAAATAACTTCCATGTAGTCATAAAAAACTCTCGTCCCAATTTGGGCCAGATATAAATAAGACTAAACTGTACATTATAATAATTTTTCTAGATCATATCTTGAGAAACTTGGCTTCACTTAGTAATAATTATTTGTATAATGCAAAATATATATGTTTTGTTTCACTAAAGGTTTAGGGTGGAGTAACACATTTTTCTAAAGTTGTTTAGAACAATGATTTATTCCTCAGAGTTGTTACTAAATCATTATATAGTATTTATAGAATTTACATTGAGAGAAAAACATTAAAGAAAATACAAATGTTTTAACGCTACATTATTATATGTACTAGTTTTTTGAAACTATATCTATCTCTTTTATCAACGTATATCCATTGGATTTGACATTAATTATTAATGTAATGCATACTTTACTTATATATTACCTGCACTAAGGATAATTTTAAAACAATAATTTTGTAACTACACCTTTATTTTGTTATAACCTTCTCATAGTAATAAAATTAATTGGTTCTAATATTATGATTGAAGAGAGGTTTTACTGTATTAGAAAACATGGCTCCTCATTTGAAGGGCCTAACTCCAGTTTTGCTTCAATTGCAGATTTCTTGCTCTACCCCGCCCAGGTCTTGTATTATATCAAAATTGCATTGAGTTGGAAAATAACCTCGCTTCTGTTAGTGACAAAGATTCTCTTGTGAATGCCCGGAAGCTGTTTGAATCTGCTCTTGCTACTTATGACCAAAACACAAGCTTGTGGCGAGATTACTATTCTATGGAGATTAAGGTGAGTTTTCTTTGCTTTGCTTTAGTTGAAGAATACAAATCAGGTTAGATGGTGCCACGTCGATTGGTAGGTCTTTAAGATGGCCTGAATTAAATTAACATGGGTAACAAGGTTTGTTCAGAGGCCACCAGCACTTCGTTGTGCTTCTGAATTTATTTATACAGTTTGTTGCTCTTGCATTATATTTCAACTTCACATTCGATTTAGTGTTTATAGATGTAAAGCCAGAATCTCCTTTGAACACAATAATCTTTCTTTCCACAGTTGGGAACATCTGAAACTGCTATGGCTGTCTATTGGCGTGCACGGAAGACACTTAAGGACTCAACTGCATTTACAGCTTTACCAGATTCATAATAATGTATTTTCTGAAACTTTGATCTTGTTTTGACCAATTTTTAGTGTAATCAGTTTTGATCTTCATTTTCAAATATCTCTATTTATTTGAGTGTAAATCAAACACTATTTAAACTCTGGTGGGAATGGAAGTTAGGATTAAAAGTAAGATTGCACTAATTTTAGGATTAATTATTTATGCAAGTTTCACTTTTGATTAGACTAAAATTTCCTAAAATCATGGGACTAGCAATCTCAATTCACACAGTTTTAGTAAGGAGACTAAATTTTCTAAAATCATGGGACTAGCAAGCCCAATTTACATGGGGGTTTAGTAAGGATTAATTTTAAAAACAATTGTCAATTGTCCATTTAATTAATCACTACTTGTATATCTAATGTAATATTTAATTAAATAACCAATATATTAAAATTAATCGTGAAAATTAATAATATCGTTAATTAGTATTGCTAACTTTTAGATAAAATAAAATATATTTAAAGTATGTAATAAAAAAGTAAATTCAATACTTACATAGTTTTAATTTAATTTAATCTAATCTAATTTGTATTTGTTTATTATAATTATTACTACTTAATAACTAGCTTTTGTATATTTAATTTTTATTATTAAATATTGATGAATAGTTCATGTTTATATTTAAATGTTAACGTAAATGCTATTTAATTTCATTTAAATATAATTTAACACAGTCCAATTCGATATTGTATTAAATATAAAATAATATTGTATAATTTAACTTAATCCAATCGAATCTAATCTAATACAATTATAATAATTAATTCACTCTAATTATGCGTACCAAACGCACCCTAAAAATTTAATTCTAATACCTTGAGAGAGGTCTTAGTCTTACATTAGGGACAGTAAGCCTTATATGCGGAATAGTAATCCTCAAGTCGAGGAGGAATCTGATGAAACCCACATGTGAAGATGTAATTGAAGGTAAGTTAATTATAAGGATTTTCTTAAGTTCCTTTTCTTGTAACTTATAATTAGGCTTTTTGGTGCAAAAATGAATAATGAACAACAGGATCAGATGAACTAGTGAGTAAATTTTACTTAACCATAACTTAAGAAGACCCTCATTGTAAGTCGTCCCAGTCGAAGAAACAGACCCACGTTAAGAACTATAAACCATTGAAAAAATAGCCAAATCAAACGTCCAAAGACTTGAGATATATCTTTGACAATACAGCAATACATAATAATAAATTTAGGAGTTTTTTTTTTTTTTTTATACACACACACACACAAACAAAGAGAGTTATTAATGACTTGCTGTACTAATTTACAAATTACAATTTTGAAATGGAACCACAAGCCGAACATGAGATTTGCAGAAAATGTATGCCTCCCGATACTGATTCCTGAAGCCCCGGCTAAACTCTTGGCCATTGTGGACTCACTACCTGGACAAGCAATAGAGACCATCGAATGCATAACAAGCAGCGGCGATAGCAGAATTCACTATGATAGATGCCAAACAAATAAATAGTTGAAGCTTATTGTTATATAAGGCTTCCCTCTGATTTAGTGAAAGACGAAACAAAGTTGACTAACCTCTAATGTGCTAAATACTAATCGCATTCGGCTGGCAACAACTGATGGCTCTTCAGCACATCCCACCACTGCCATTTGCTCTAACTGAAGAGTCTTCACTGGAAGCCTTTTGGTAAGCAGAAGAGAGAGTTCAGCTAAAAGGCACAGAGGTAGAAGCCTTTGCTAGTGGAGCAACAAAAATTAAAATGCTTAAAGGCATCTCACCATGCCATTCCTCGTACGTAATATGCATTCGCTATGAGAGCACAGAAGCCTTTCCACTGGAGCAGTATTTCATCTGACACTGGTGGCGTAGACGACCACCTAACTATAGTTGGCTGTGGTGTACACAGGATGGTGATGAATATGATGCTCAGCCACAGTATACACTCATCTACCTGAATCATAAAAGGGAACCATGACAAGCCACTTCAGACAATTCAATAGATTCGATAACTATCCATCATCAATAACATTATAGCAAAGAGTATATAGTTGCACATTTTTTAACGTTTATTGTGGATGTAGCATGCAATCAAGCAGCGGTGTAGCACAAAAGCGAGAAAAATATAAAGGTTCCTGTTACATAAAAAGTGCGTCACCTCCTCTGAGGAAATCTTAGATTTCACACTGGTGCCACCACCATAGCTTTGCAATGCATCAATTTCAACCCCAGATTCCTTCATAGCAGTAAGTTCTTTCCTTAATCCTTCATCTGTGCAGCCCAGTGCATATGCATTCACTCCCGCACCAATGAACTCCTGATATACATTGACCAAATATATTACTCCAAGGAGACATCATGGCAACCTTTAGAACAGATCAAGGCCAACAGATGAATATACTTTTAGGTTGTCACCTCCACCACGGTCAATGACATTCCTGTATCGCCGGAACAAACTGATTGCTATGTTGCGTGATGAACGATACTCATTATCCGGCGAGATGGAATCATGAGAACGACACTATGACATTAGAGACCACACAATTCATAAAGTGTTCATTGAAGTTAAAATCAACTAATAGTGACCGGACACAGTTTAACCATGGGACAAAACACTGCTTACCAGCCACTTCTTTGAATGCACTCGGTATGGAAAATGATGAATATCTAGCTGATCGCTGCCTTTCCAAGAAAAGGAGGAACTACGAACTACATTTTTACAAGGATCCTGAACTGGGCTAGGATAAATTGCAACCCTAGTCGAGGAATTCACATGCGCAATCTTGCAGGGAGAAGCATCATGCAGTGTGTTATAACCCTGATATCCCAGGCACTTGCTGATAGCTCCAGGAGGATGAACCGTTAACATTGTGTAACCATAATACAATTGCCTTTAAAATGCAAAAATGAACAGCCATAAGGGTGAAAAAAAGCAGATACAAAATAATTTCCAAAAGCGATTACCAGAGAATTATCAGCTCAATAGAAGTTCTATTTTTTGCCCTATTTTCTTGGAACGCAGACAACATAAAAAATTTGGAAAACTTCCAATTCAATACAGTTTTTCTTGTAACATACAATTCAAACTTCATCATTACATAGTCCCAGCCACTGAGTCCATTCTATTAATTTCCCCGTTAAGAAAACAAATTATTTATCTTCAGAAGCAAGCAACAATCAATAGGGAAAAAATCTTTATCATCTATTGACCATAAGTTAACCAGTACAATTTGATCATACATATTAATCATCAGCACCCTATTATCACTTATCATCATGGTCTTAAAAGCTTGAACTTTGAGATGACAAAGCAAAAGGAAGAGGGAAAAAAAAAAGACAAAAAGATTAGATTCTCTCTTGAAATAACAAAAGAACGAGATAATGCAAAATTACCCGTTTAGTTCACAGATGAGTCCGGGGGAAAAACAGTAAAAACGAAGGGGGCAAACGGATATGGCAGAATCAATAAAACTAACTACTAGTATGAGATGAGGTGGATTTTGAGTTTTAAAGCCAGAAACTTAGAAGCTTAAACTGAAGCCACCGATCGTTTGAATGGTTCCAAAGATTCCATTTTGATCCTCACCTTTTTTTTTTCCTCCCCAATTTTTATGGCTGTTAATGTTATGAGAAAATAAGAGACGTGTGCACTTTCCAATTAAACCAATCGTCTGGCTGTTTTCCGCTTCCGTGCTCCCCAGTGAGTGGTGTTACTATTTGGTTGTTACTTTGTTGGGCCAAAGCCCATAACTCATCTGGATTGGGCTATCGATTTGTTCAGGTAATGGTGAGGCTGACCAACCCGCTCCCACTTCCCACCAAACTTCAATTGACCTTTTTATCCTTGGAGTATTGATGAAATTTCAACAACTTTATATCATTTTGTTGATGACATGCCCTTTCCTTCCCTTTGTGTGCGATTTTTCACCAACTTCATTGTTAGTTGCCTGTCTGTCAGAGAGTCGAGATCTCCTGCACTCACTTCCACGACAAAGAATCCTACACCCATCCAACTTCTATCTTACGGAGACTGAGTTACATCATATCACCAACACCAACCGGGTCCCCGCGAACCTCGGAGAATCATAAAGCGGCAAAGACACCGGTCCAACTCCAAGATTCTTCCATACTAAGTTTGACAGCCGTTGATATTTAAAGTACACAGCCAAAATGGTAAACTAAGCAACATATGAACAAAAATAAAACAGAGAGATTGGGTTGCTCAATGTGCGACCACTAACTCACGATGGGGTTTTGTTTTTTTGTGGGCTCTCTCTTGAAGTTGAAACCCTCTTTCACCAACTCCATTCACCACCAACCATCATCTCTATTGCATTATTTATTTTATATTTTCTTTTTATTGTTGAATAGTGTACTAATTATAGTGATAATATACACTGCGCACATATATAAAGCCCATATTTTTACTTCTCTCTCTCTTCCTATCCACCGTTCTCTGTGTGTTTGTCTGGAGATGCTATTTTGAGCTCCCAGATTTGCTTGTTTTTGAGACAAAGAAGAAGACCCCATCTCTGTAAGTGTTCTCTCGGTCTCGTAACTGAATTTAACATATCTGTGAATGAATTGAGCATCTCAGCCTCTCAAATGAATTGAGCATCTCAGCCTCTCAATGGCGTTTCTTGTGCTTAATTTTTTCATTGTCAGTTAATAATGATCTTAGTCAGTGGCTAGCAGAAAAATCTTTTTTTTTTTAAATGAGTTTATGCTGTTTTTCTTAAATTTTCTAAAAAAAGAGTGAGTTTGAAGGATCTTCACTTTGATTTATATTGCTGATTTTGTTTATAACATCACCAGTTTTTTTTATTCATATGAATCTGGGTTTATTCACTCTCATTGGAAATTGTTCGCTTGACACTTACACAGACCTGCACACTGCAGCCTCCGTGTGTTATGTTGATATGCTATTTCCTTCGAGTTGACTCATTCTGCTTGTTAATATTTGAAGAGTAATGTATTGTACGCTAAATGCAAATTATATTTTGTTCTTTTGTTACGTTTTTGGATAGTTAAACAAGATTGAGAGATCTTATCTGAAGTTTATCGGTCATCATTCAATGATTCATTTAGTTCTTTTGATCAGATATTTATATATAACAAAATGAGAGGAGGGAGTCTGTGGCAGCTTGGACAATCAATCACCCGCCATTTGGCTCGCGCTGATAAGAAGACCATAGCTCGTAGACAGTTTGCCTCAGATGCTGAAAACCTGAAAAAAACTGTCCTTCATGACTTTCACGTGGCCAATGGTGGAAAGATGGTTCCATTTGCTGGATGGAGCATGCCTATTCAGTACAAGGACTCAATTATGGAATCTACTTTGAATTGTCGGCAGAATGGTAGTCTCTTTGATGTCTCCCATATGTGTGGGCTGAGCCTCAAAGGCAAGGATTGCATCCCTTTCCTTGAGAAGCTTGTGATCGCTGATGTTGCTGGACTTGCCCCTGGAACTGGGACTCTTACAGTCTTCACAAATGAGAATGGGGGTGCAATCGATGATTCGGTCATTACCAAGGTGAAGGATGATCACATATACCTTGTTGTGAATGCTGGCTGCAGGGATAAGGATCTTGCTCACATTGAGGCACATATGAAGAGTTTCACAGCCAAAGGTGGGGATGTCTCATGGCACATCCATGATGAGAGATCTCTTCTCGCTCTTCAGGTTACTCATTGCACTGTGATAGTCTTTTACCTGGCCTTGCTTTTGTTTCACCACTTGCTTGAGATGTGATGAATTTAGTTCAGTTTCTCAGAGTCAATACACTTTATATTTCTAGATATGGCATCTGTGCTAGGTATGTGTGTATCTGAATAGATGCATCTCTTCAACAATTGTTTATTCCAATTAGAAGTCTTCATGAATTAGAATAGATCTGCAACAAATAATAGCCATATGCCAGGCTCAAAGTTGATGAGTAGGTTTCTTCAACTTGCAAACCCACCCTTTTAGCAGCATCTATTAAATGTCTTCTCAATTTCTCTGTTGTAGGGCCCACTTGCTGCCCCAGTTCTTCAACACTTGACAAAAGATGACTTGAGCAAGTTATACTTCGGGGAGTTCCGAATTTTGGATATCAATGGTGTATCCTGCTTTCTCACTAGGACAGGGTACTCTTCTTTTTGCTGTCCTCATATCCATCTTCCTCCCTCACTCTCTGTCTATTTGATTGTTTGTGGACCGAGCAAATTGAATGTTTTGAATTTTTTTGTTTAAGCCTTTTTTTGTACCGTATACATTTCAAGTTCTTCTGTCTTTATTATAAGTTTTATGAATAGGCTATCCAGGGTTTTTATGTACCTTTCTTTTGTCTGTTACAATTCTCAGGTACACTGGTGAAGATGGATTTGAAATCTCTGTTCCATCTGAGCATGCAGTGGATCTTGCCAAAGCAATTCTGGAGAAATCTGAAGGGAAGGTGAGGTTGACAGGTCTTGGTGCTCGAGACAGTCTCCGACTTGAAGCTGGCTTATGTTTATATGGTAATGACATGGAACAACACGTGACACCTGTAGAAGCCGGACTGACATGGGCCATAGGAAAGAGGAGAAGAGCAGAAGGTGGCTTTCTAGGTGCCGAGAAAATACTCAAACAACTTGACGAAGGTCCGCCAGTCAGACGTGTTGGGTTCTTCTCTGCAGGTCCGCCTGCCAGATCACACAGTAAGGTTCATGATGAGCAAGGGAATCCCATTGGAGAAATTACCAGTGGAGGATTCAGCCCCTGCCTCAAGAAGAACATAGCCATGGGATATGTAAAATCCGGATTGCACAAGGCAGGCACAAAAGTTAAGATTGAGGTTCGAGGAAAAGCCAACGATGGAAACATCACTAAAATGCCATTTGTGCCAACAAAATACTACAAGCCCTCTTAGTGCATCTTTGCTGGTTCTGCTCATGGATGCTCTTTTCCATCACTAAAATGCCATTTGTGCCAACAAAATACTACAAGCCGTATTAGTAAATCTTTGTTGGTTCTGCACATGGATGCTCGATTCCTGTTTTGACTTGTTTCATAAACATTGACTGCTCGAGATTACTGCCTTTATTGCAAGTAGTTCTTTAATTCTGCAAATTCTTATGATTCTTGTTGCCTGAATAAAAGTGTTTACTTTGAGACAGAGACATTCAAGAGACTACAAGAAACAGAGAATAGAAGGTAAACAAAATGCTCATTCAAAATTCAGGATAATCAATGCTTCAAATCCATGAGAAATATTAGAGTACATCATAAATATCATATAATTGGTAGTTATATTTAATTGAACTATACAAATAATACATGTATTAATTGGGTTAGTACCTTTGATGTATTTTAAAATCCCTTCAAATCCAGACCCTTTTTTAAAATAAAAAATCCCTTCAAATCCAGACCCGTTCTTGTTTTGTTGGTTACTATTTTAGTAATTAAATATCCATTCAACTATGTCTGGCTGTATTACTTTTGAAAGTTGACAATCCGACAGCTAGTGAAAGTTTATATTCAACTTCATATCTTAATATGTTATATATTAAGAAATCTCATTATAGTTCCAATAAATCCAATTGTGAATTGTGATATTAATTTAAAAAAAAAAAAAAGGCATTGTGTTAGCATGTCCGTATTAAGGATTTGTAACAATCATCTCACAGAGAACTCTACATGTAATAGCAAAAAAAATGGAGAGAAATTTCATTTTTTAACAAAAAGATAACTACACCAGAGGACATTAACATCTTTTCTTTACATGATTATACAAAGAATTTGTTCTTACAAGAAGAATCAAAGAATCTACGGACGAAATTATCTCTTTCAAACTCAGAAAAGTTTGCTTGCGAACTCGTCTGGCTCTGATAATCTTGATCTTTTGGCAAGATCTCTGAGCTCTGAAACGCTTCTTCCCAGCTGGAAAGCCACTTTCATTTCAAACATCTCTCCGTTTTCTCTCTTCTCCACATCACTTTCATTAAGAGTGGATTCGATCGATTCCTCCAAGAGCGTAAAGAAGCCAGCACAGTTTCTGTACATCTCTACAACCATACCCACTTGCCCGGCGTGTTCCAAAGTGTTCAAGGCTGCAGCTAAAGCCCCGGCAGCCGCGGCAACAGCTGCAGCCCACGAAGAGTTGGTTCCAACAAAGGCTGACCCCACAGCTGCAATGCCAGTGAGTAATGGCCCTGAGATTGCTAAAGTCTTGTTTAATTTCAAGCCCAAGTTGCCTAGTCTCTCGTAATCTTCGGTATCTTTGCTCTTCAACACTTTGACAATCTCTCTCATTTCCGTCTCCAACTCCCCGCTCCATCCATTCCTATTCTGTTTCATTGCATGATGATGAGGTTTGTTGTTTCCTTGCAACAGCTGATGATCTCTTTCTTTTTCCGGCCACCAAACAGCAGGCTCAAAGGTTTGAGGGAACTTTTCAATCATTTTACCCAGCAAGGGAAGTGGGTATGCTTTGTCAAGCGCCAAAACTTTCGCCGTTGCTTTTTTCACATCATCTTCACTTGGAAGCCTCCTGAGAGCAAGTAAGGTTTGTAATTCTCTCTGCAGTTGCTTGAACAGCTTCGTGGCGTTGCGTTGTTCTTCGGCAAGCTGTGAGGGCTGGATCTTGTTCATTATAACCAACATCCCAGTGGCTGCAGAGAACAAGAGAGTTGATGATAACTTCAATGCCAAAAGTGAACCACCTGCACAGCCCGTGCTTGCGGCAAGAGTGAGACCAGCCATGGTCGCAGCAGTGAGAGTGATCATGTTGATTGAGTTCAAGAGAAGTGTGTTCCAGTTGTCACGCTGCTCGCCAATGTTGTTGTGCATCTCAACTCTATCAGCAACAGCCTCTAAAATTGCGTAAAGTTGGGCTGTAGCCATAGAAGAGTCAACGTTAAATTTCCCTTCTTCTGGCATGGATATTGTTATAGGGGCAGGAACAATCTTTTTAATGGGGATTGAGTATTTTGTGAATCCATCGTCTCTTAGCTTGGGCTCCTCCACCAAGTGATGATCTCTGCTTGGCTTTTTTGAAGGAGAGAAACGGATTTTTGGAACTTTTGGAACCGAAATTGAAGCACTAATTCTATTTGAGGAACAATAATTGTATGATATCGAAGAAGAAGGAGAAGAGAATAATAAGACATTTGAAGATTGCAATAACGAAGCCATGAGTCTTGTTTTGGTTTCTTTGTTTTGAAGTGTTTCGAGTGTTTTCAAGTTTGAGACTCGAGAATGAATGAGACAATATGGAGTAGAGAGACAAGGGATTGTTGTTTATTTATAGTAGTCATTAATGATCAAAAAAGTGAAGGAATGGGTCGTAGTTTGTATCTTGAAATGAAATAAATCAAAATATTGAATTGACTGGCTCCGGGGTTTGATTCGGCCCCATTGGCTGGCTGACCCATTCGCTATTTGTTATTTGTTATTGAAATTTTTCTTTTTTAATTAATCGTTCCGGATCAAGTCAATATTTTCTCCCTTGACTTGTAAAACTTGTTGCAAACTTTCTTGCATGGCTTCCGCCTTATTCTGTACGTCGATCGAGAGTGCCGTGCTCTTTCCTCAGAGCTGTGTACATGGAGGGCCTTTTTCCATTTTACTTTGGTTTGCACATGGAGGCTCTTTTGTTTTATACTAAATCAAAAACAACAATAAGGCAAATTCAAGACACACATTCGTAGATAGGGATGGCAGGTAAACCCGGACCCGGATCGAACTTAGAAAATCCGGGCCGAGTTTAACATGTACTAGATTTATTTTTATTCGAAAATTCGAATTTAATTTTTAAAACCTGCATATTTTTGGGTTCGGATTTGGGTTTAGGTGAACCCGTAAATCTAAAATCCGGATCCGAATTTTTTATTTTAATATTAATTTTTTATAAAACATTTAATATAAATAGAATATTTGAATATTGTATATTTATGTTATGGATTTGTATTTGTGGATGTTTATTGCTTTGAAACTTTAAATTTTAGATTCTATATTTGTGTTGTATTTGTTTTAAAATCTAAATATGTCATGTGATTTGTATTTGATTTTCTTTAGAGCAATTTTTTTTAAATTTTATTTTAATTTAGCAATCCGGGTTCAAAACCCGGCCGGACCCAAATTTAAAAAAAAAAAGGGGCTCAAATACAAGTCTAGTATAAAAAATTTATATCTGGGTCCAAATTCAAAAATGCCAAACCCGACCCGGACCCGGAAATTGCCATCCCTATTTGTAGACACAAGTTTTTAACCATTATTAAAGCATTTCAGTGGCTTAGATTGAAGCTGTATTTTTGTTTTGATGCCCAATTCATTAGTGGCCATTAATTATTTCTATCTCACTCTCTTCTTTCGTTTTAATTTTATTTTCTTCTCTGTCACTCTCCTTCACCACTCACAACTCAAAGAGTTGTGTTATACCAAGAACCAACGTTGTTGTTTTTATTTTTTTTTCCCCTTTGTAATTTATGATTTTTGTTATAGCTTTATGAAATTGAAAAACTTCTCAATATTTAATCAGAGTATGAAAAAGTTCAAAAGAAAGGAGTGAGGAGAAAAAATAAATAAAAAATAGAGTTTAGATTCATGGCACCAAACTTCATCTAGTCTATTAAAGTATTAATTTCTTTGCACTCTCAAATCGGTGCCCTAAAGTAATTTGATCTTTAATAATTGTTAGATTTACAAAAAATTCTATAATACCGTGATTAAAATTATAGTATTAGTATCGTGATAAACATAAATTTTATAAATTATAATTTTATAAATTATACATAAAATTAATAAATAAATGATAAAATAAGTAAATTAATATAAGGATAGTAAAGTAGTATTTCAAAATTATAAACAAAACAACAATTTTTTATATACTTACATATATACAGTTACAGTTATAAACCAGCGGGAGTCCTTGCAAGAGTTTTCAAACTCCATTCCAAGTCAGAGAAGTTGGGAGAGGATGATGCTCGTGCATGATCCAAAAATGGTATAAAATGTTGAATGAGAATTGACATTTGACAACTGAACTGCCTGATCAACATATATTAATTAATATTCACAGATAATACAGAGACAGAAACGAGATGGAAAGTATCCATATTTGGGACCAAGGACCAGGATTATCATGAAAATGTTGACTTTCTGACGAGACTGCTCTCATCCGCCGTGTGATTACCGGCCGCAGTTGACCTCAGTGAAAACAAACCACAAACGGTCCAAGATTAATTTTGTCAAAATACGAAAGATTGGAAATAGTTTGAATGCAAGTGATTCAAATTAATTTTTTGTCATCAAATTAAAGAGTGAATTCTTCATTTGGATATTAAAAAAAACTTAATTATTAATTTCTTAATTAATTAGTACGATGACGTTTCATGTATTGAATATCCATTAAATAAACTCTTTGACATCGGAACTCTTTATTTTTATCTTTTGGAAATGAAACTTCATTCGTGACACAGAAACTACAAATATTTATGAACACAATCCCGATAGTAATCCAACCGCATAACAAAATCATCAAATGAGAAAGTTAATTTACCTAAATAATGAGCTGCAACGTTCATAAAGCTAAATTTGTTTTTATTTGATGCTGCACTTGGAAAAAATTAATTATGTCCATTCACGAAAAAGTCATTTATAGCAGAGTTTTAATTGAGTAATTATCTAAGAAAATTATGTAAAATGTTACGTTTCGAATTATCTTTCACAGTTCACACGA
The DNA here is from genome assembly GCA_030449075.1 of Murraya paniculata. Taxonomy (NCBI): domain Eukaryota; kingdom Viridiplantae; phylum Streptophyta; class Magnoliopsida; order Sapindales; family Rutaceae; genus Murraya; species Murraya paniculata. The sequence continues at coordinate 3,070,119 of JAEVFN010000005.1, forward strand.
CGGCGATAATTAATTTGCAGATGTGGTGAGATTTCATTATATGACTGGACTTTTTTTTTTTTTTATGGTAACCAGTAAAGCTCTTTTGCAATAACGATATGTATATATGCTTACCACGAAAATATGTCCCATCTCTATCGGTTTATTTCATCATTGCCGTGTTATTTTTCTTTTTGCAAAAAAAGAAAATTAAATGCTATATGATTCTCTCATCAAAGAGATTAAAAATGAAGCAGATATCATTTTGGTGAATTATAGTATTAACAATTTGTCTTCATATGATAGATAAAACGAACAATAAAAATAATACACTTACGAAATTAATTTTGACAGAATTTGAAGTGTAAGAAAGATTAAATATTTAAATATAGAACAAATTGTCATCTGTCTGTATATATAGAAAGAGAGAACTCTTTTTTCTTCTTTTTTGTACAAAGATTAAAATCGAACTACAGTGATATGAAAATCTGCCCTAGTGCCTATATACCATGTATACACAAATATTTGTTAACAAATTAAAGAACGAAGGAATTGTTATAATGCCCGAGCACTGAATCAGAAAAGTTTGCTTGCGAACTCGTCTAGCTCTGATAATCTTGATCTTTTGGCAAGATCTCTGAGCTCTGAAACGCTTCTTCCCAGCTGCAAAGCCACTTTCATTTCAAACATCTCTCCGTTTTCTCTCTTCTCTACATCACTTTCATTAAGAGTGGATTCGATCGATTCCTCCAACAGCGTAAAGAAGCCAGCACAGTTTCTGTACATCTCTACAACCATACCCACTTGCCCGGCGTGTTCCAAAGTGTTAACGGCGGCAGCTAAAGCCCCGGCAGCCACGGCAACAGGTGCAGCCCATGAAGAGTTGGTTCCAACAAAGGCTGACCCAACAGCTGCAATGCCAGTGAGTAATGGCCCTGAGATTGCTAAAGTCTTGTTTAATTTCAAGCCCAAGTTGCCTAGTCTGTCGTAATCTTCGGTATCTTTGCTCTTCAACACTTTGACAATCTCTCTCATTTCCGTCTCCAACTCCCCGCTCCATCCATTCCTATTCTGTTTCATTGCATGATGATGAGGTTTGTCGTTTCTTTGGAATAGCTGATGATCGTTTTCTTTTTCCGGCCACCAAACAGCAGGCTCAAAGGTTTGAGGGAACTTTTCAATCATTTTACCCAGCAAGGGAAGCGGGTATGCCTTGTCGAGCGCCAAAACTCTCTCCGTTGCTTCTTTCACATCATCTTCACTTGGACGCCTCCTGAGAGCAAGTAAGGTTTGTAATTCTCCCTGGAGCTGCTTGAACAGCTTCGTTGCGTTGCGTTGTTCTTCGGCAAGCTGTGAGGGCTGGATCTTGTTCATTATAACCAACATCCCAGTGGCTGCAGAGAACAAGAGAGTTGGCGATAGGTTCAATGCCAAAAGAGAACCGCCAGCAAGACCAGCCATGGAGGACACGGTTGCAGCAGTGAGAATGATCATATTGATAGAGTTTAATAGAAGCTTGTTCCAGTTGTCGCGCTGCTCCCCGACGTTTTTGTGCATCTCAACTCTGTCAGCGATGGCCTCCAAGAGGGCGTAAAATTGAGCTTCCACCAGGGGATTTGAATAATCTTCAACCTTATTTTCTTGTCTTTCGAACACTGGGATTGAGTACTCGGTGAATCCATTATCTCTATCTCTTATCTTCAGCTCCTCAGCCAGGTTTGTTTTATTACTTGAAGGTTTTCTCATTAGAGCAGGTACTGGGAAATTGATTTTCGGTAGTTTTGGGACAGAAACAGCAGCATTAATATTAATCATTCTATTGGAGGCAGCTTTAGAAGGGAACAGGAGATTTGAAGCCTGTAAGGAAGCCATGAATAATAAGACTCTGTGTTTCTTTGTAAATTATCGGAGGTTGAGATTTGAGAATGAAATGGGAGGAGAGACATATCAGCATATTTATAGCGGATCATGGATGCGCATAGTAAACCAACTACATGACTGAACGAGAAGAGGTCATAACTCATCCGTTGAAAATATTGACTGCTCTGAATCTGACTCGGCCCCTTTAAAATTAATTCCCCCTTCTCCCGTTCAATGCGGTATTCTGCATGACTCGTTCCCTATTCAACAATAATATAATGCATTTAGTCCTATTCGTACATAATTTCTGACCTTATTTTTTGGTCTAATTTAAATTCTAATGCGCGAAGTGGCGAATTAAAATTAAATATGACTAACGCAAAATTAAACCTGCTTTCTTGGATCAGTGCGTCAGCGACACACGTACTTGACTACTTGTCTTGTCCTTAGACGGGAGCTATTACTAAAACTAATTATTACTTATTTTTAAGATAGTATACAATATTAATATACGGGCTTGCGTAAGTTGCGTTTTTTTATTTTTTGTAATTTTTATCTAGATAGATTAAGGTAAATAAAAATGAGTAACAAAACAGTGAGACTAAATAGGTTAGGCTATTGGATAAATTTTATTTGTTTGTTTGTTACATAAATTTTTAACTTAAGAAACCCCTTTTTTACTCTTGTTTATTGGTATACATATCCAATTTAGGTTGTAAGTACTTATAAAGACTAGTCTGAACATATTTCTTATAATTTGGGGTTGGGGAAAAAAATATTACTCACTTACAATTTACGTGATCAAAAGTGATTTCTCATCTATTCTATTAAGATTAATTCTTATTTTCTTCATGTACGATTAAATTACATCTAGTAAAATAATCTTTATTCATATTCCAAGTTTGATTGGGAGTTGGGATTTAGTTAGAGAAAAAGGGTTGCATGAAATGAAACAACAGGTTTTCTACGCATGGGTGACCAATGAGAAGAGCCGGACCAAGCCCGGCCCGGCCCAAGAGTGTAGGGACAAAGTTTGTAAAGAGAATGTACGGGCGAATATCCTGACTACACAATTAATTGGCTTATGGGAATGGGATAATCCGTCACAAATTTCGTCCTACGTGGCCCGCCCAGCAATTGTCTGAACCCGAATCGCATGGAAGATTTTTATTTTATGACCGTACGCGCAAAATAAAGAAGTCACTGACTTGCAGGCAGCACAAAGTACGAGTTAAAGCGAGTCCCTTACCCTTATTATTATTACGAATCTCTCAATTTGCATTTCGAATCTCCGTCTTTAAAACTGCAAGAAGAAGAACAGAAGGAAGAAATTTTAGCGAGGAAATGGGATCAACTGCAAAGAAAGGGTTGCAACAGTACTTGATACAACTTCGGCAACACCCTTTGAGAACAAAGGTCCATTTCTTTCTCATTTATTTTCTGTGATGGGTCTTTCCTTTTATGTAATATGCGTAATTGTTTCTGCTTGGTGCCTGGGAAACTGGAGTAAAGGTAAGTAACAAGTTGTTATTAATATTATAATGTTATGCAGGCAATAACTGCAGGAGTGTTATCAGCAATCAGCGACATAGTCGCTCAGAAACTCACTGGCATTCAGAAACTTCAGCTAAGGAGGCTACTTCTTAAAGTGGTCAGCCTTTTTCCCTTTTCGTCTCTTTCCTGCTTGATTTTCTGAATTGATTGAAGACATATTATGTAGCCATAGCACTAGCGGTGTGGTTTTTATAATTTTTTGTCTTTCTGTTTTTGGGTTCACTGGAACTTGAGTAGTTTGGCTTTTAGCCTTTTCCGTTTCATTCATGGGATGCTCCTAATTCACTTGTTATTACTACTGCTAGTGAGTTTGTTTAATTTCTGTGTTTGATATATTGTGGGCTGTTATAATGTTCTCTATGATTGCAAATTGGAACTGGGGAATTTTGTTTGTTTGGTGCTTGTTTTGTATATTGTGAAATCAGCCCATACACAATTGCCAGAGTTTATGCCCATTTAAGCTTTAACTTCTCTCTGTCATGTTCAAAAGTTGTTCAGTTATCTGCGCTCTGTAACAAAATTCAAATGCTTACTCTGCCAAAAATCTATTATTCCTTTTCGTTTTTGGTTCAATAACCTATTATTGTTATTTTTAACTGCATTTATGTGCTGCTTCTTGGTCACTGTACAATTTAGTGCTCTTGCTAGTAGCTTGTAAAATTGTAGTAATTGGATTTTATTGTTTCTGGCATGGTCTATTTGAAGGAAAAATTTTTTATAAATACTACAAGATGGGAAGTTGTGCTATGGGTAATTGAGTTTTTGTACCCAAACCCAATCCACAACTAAGCATGGCCCTCTTGTCATGTGCAGGATTTTGGCAGGAACCATCATCGAACCATAGCTAATTTGTACTCATATTTTTCTTGTTATCTTACTTTCTGTATATTAATAAATTCGATATCATCTGTTATTCCAAAAATACAATAAAAAAAGATCAACATCATCAGGAAATTAATTGCTTAGAAAATTTTTGGTTTATTTACAACTTGTTTTATTTTCTCTTTTGGTCCATACTGTAGCACCTTTATTTTCAGGGCTTACTACAATTCATACTTATAAATGGCACAGTGCAGCTTTTTGGATGTGCTTATCTTGGACCGTTCGGACATTTCCTGCATCTAATCCTGGATAAAATTTTCAAGGGGAAAAAAGATACCAGTACAGTTGCCAAGAAGGTAAATTGCAATCTCCCCATCTGCCAAAGTTGTAAAATGTCAAATTCAAACAAGAAAGTTACTTCCCACTGTGAATCCTATATAAGTTCCAGCTATCTTTCAGTCCAATTTTCTTTTTTTTTTTTTTTTTCTGGCATAAGTAAATGAAGCACTAAATTGCTGAAAATAATATTATTGCAGGTGGTGTTGGAACAGTTGACATCTTCTCCTTGGAACAACCTGATGTTTATGATTTACTACGGGGTTGTTGTCGAAGGTAAGTTGATACTGCACAATATTATAAACTTTACATTTAGGCGCATGAATCATTGGTGGTGCAAATGGATTTAACATATTTTACTTGTTTGACTAGGAAACATTCAATTCTGATTGATTTCAGATTTGCTTGTAAATTATTGCAAATAGGATGCTAAATCAAACTGAATGCATATGAAGAAACAGTTAAAACTTCAAGCAATAGTCATTTATTCCTTCAGTCCTGTGTTAAATGTTTGAAATTTATGAAATAGTCTACCAACTCCTGCTTGTCAAACAAAGTTAACATGGAGAATTGTGTAATATAACAATAACCTGAGAAATAATATACAAATGAAGTTGTTTAATTCAGTAACAGGCAGCAAAATTGCTGCTGCTTATAATTTAACGAAAGCAAACAAAATACAGGAAGACCTTGGAGGGATGTGAAAACTAAAATCAAGAAGGACTACCCGACAGTGCAGTATACATCATGGACGGTATTGCTACTTTCTCTGATTGTATTCTGGTGAATTTGTTGATGTGAAACAAGCTCCCCATTGATATCTTACATCTTAACGAAATTGCAGTTCTGGCCAGTTGTGGGGTGGATTAATCATCAATATGTGCCACTGCAGTTCCGTGTCATTTTCCACAGCTTTGTTGCTATGTGCTGGTAAATACTGTTTCCCCTTTGATTTACTTCCCTTGTATGCTAACATTTCTTAGATATCCGGTTAGTGTTTCTTTTCACAAAAAGGTGAAAATGTTAATTTTGTTTCCATTTGTATTTCAGGGGAATATTTCTGAATCTTCGGGCTAGGTCAATGGCTTTGCCAAAAGCTAAATGAGTTGAAAATATAAACATGCATGTCAGCATAGTAATGCTTGCTACTCTATGCACATTTTTATGTAGCTCATAAGCATATTTTGGGCAGCCAAGGATACTGTTGCGATTATTTCTCTATTTTTCTGAATATATGGTGGATTAGTGAGGTTATCAATCAAGTTATTCTCATCTTCGTTATGATGAACATAATTTAATTTTTCATAATTTTTGAATCAAGTAGATAGTATTTGCTCAGTGCTTGGTAAAATATGCTAATAAGATTGAGCTATCAAAGTAAACTTAATGCATGTAATTTAAGGAAAAAAAATCCCGAATGTTCAGCAATTGTGAAATTAGGGGGTCTCCCTATTCTTGATTACTTAATTCCCATGTCAAGTTCAAATGTTAAAATTAACTTTATGCACATAAAGGGTTTTGCATTAATTTTAATGAAAAATTCAAAGAACAAAATTTAAGATGTTTTAAAGTGTGATTCTACTTTCTATTGTCAAATGTTTAAATGTTTTTGACGCTACTCTACGGTTACAGATATTTTCTTGAATTTAATAATTTGGAGAAGAAAAATTTTAAACACTTTTTAAAACCGTGTATACATTTATTTATTCTTTTTGGCATAAAAATGCTGATACAAAACAAAATCACTCTGTCAAACAATTCATTACCAAAAAAAAAAAGGGGCACGCGGACGAACTGATATATTGTTAATACGTGGACCCAGTTGACCCAGATTAACACTCATGGGCAAAGAACTGAAAATTTCTGTAATTTAAGAAGAGGAAGAAGAAACTTTGACCGAGCCATGGGATTGGGATCAATTGCGAAGCAGGCACTGACACTGCAGCTTCAGCAACACCCTTTGAGAACAAAGGTCCTTCCTTTACCTTCTCATACGTTTTGTTATTTCATTTATTTTTCTGTGACGGCTTTTGTTTGATGTTTTGTGCAGTTTGGTAGCTGGAAAAGACAGATGAATTAACTGCAAATTGTGTGTGTTTTTTTTTTTTTCAATTTGAAATTTTATTCTTACTATACTATATTGTTGAACGCAGGCAATTATTGCTGGACCGATGTCAGCAGTCAATGACATAATTTCTCAGCAGCTCCCTGGCATTCAGAAACTTCAATTGAGGAGGCTACTTCTCAAAGCGGTCAGTTTCTTTCTCATTTCATCTCTTTTACTGTTACTCTCTTTCCTGAATTATTTGAAATTTTAGGGTAGTTTTCAATCGTATGCTCTTGAGCCTAGGCTGTTGTTATTCTCTCTTGGAATCAATGGGTATAATTATGTTCGTTTGGTGAATGTGTTGTGTTAAATTTTTCTGCCCTTTTATTTTAAACTCATATTTAGTGGTGTTGCTTATCTGCCAGTTCAGTGCTAAATGGGAATCATTGTTTCCGCACGGGAATTTTTTACATTTTCACGAAGACACCAAACAAATCCTTCAAAGAATAGACATCGCGTATGGGAATCAATCAAGATCTTTTCAAGATTTATTGAAAATTGAAAACTACTAAAATAATCGCTGAAATAGAGAATAAAATTAAAACTTGACTCAGAGGTTTGACCGACTGTCTTTTGAGTGAGAAAACAATAATAATAAAGTGCTGAAGGTGTATCCACATGAGAAAACATATTAACACGCCTGTCGCAACGTATTATTGAATTGCCGCGTGAACTTCCTTCTAGCCATGTATTATTGGTTTGGTTTTACTTTAAAAATGATCAGGATTAATTAACATTCATGTGGACGGGTTACCAAATGTGATGAGTTAATTTGTTTTATTGAAAAAAAAATGGAATTAATGATCTGTAATGGAAGACCCAGATAGATACAAATTAAACAAACACGGTTCTTTGTCCCGAGGCCACTGGCTTGTTTCAGGGTTTCACTCGCTAACGCTGGGTGTTGGGATTGAAATTTGAATATCAGCACACTCGGCGTAGGAATTTGGAAATTGGAGACCCCCAATTTTACTCGTTAACGCTGGGTGTTGGGATTGGAATTTGAAAGTCAGCACACTCGGCGTAGGAATTTGGAAATGGAGACCCCCATGGGTTTTTACTCGTTAACGCTGGGTGTTGGGATTGGAATTTGATAGTCAGCACACTCAGCGTAGGATTTTGGAAATTGGAGACCCCCAAGGGTTGTTGAAATTAAATATTAGGGCACAAAACTTGAACAGGTCCAAGTTTGTTTATTTATTTGTTTTAACTCCATGAAACCCTATTCAAAATTCAACCACCACACATTGTACATCACACAAAACCAACTGCTTAGTATAAATACATAGCTATATACAAGCTCGCCAAAAATCTCAAACCAACTAAAATCCTTCACAAAATTGTAACTAGCTAGCTGTGGGGGCTAAATGGCAACACTTCAAGCTTCAAGCATCATCTTTGCAGCAGGCTTGCCCTTATTTTATGGCCCAAATGCAAGAATTAGTGCGACAATGAGTGCACCAAAAATTCGGACGATGAATCCCATTTCTCTTCCGAATCTTTCAGATAAAGTTTTCGTTGAGGATAATTTGGACTTGAAAAATGGTTTCAAGAATGAAACTCAAAATATGGAGCAACATGATGATGATCATCATAAACTTGTGGTTGCAAAGTTTTGCAGAATCATGGAAGCCGTAGCTGATAGAGTGGAGATGCATAAGAGTATTGGAGAGCAGAGAAATAACTGGAATCATCTATTTTTGAGTTCCATTAATGGAATCACTCTCACAGCAGCTCTCATGACAGGCATAGCAGGCATATCGTCAGGATCTTCTCTTTTGGCACTCAAGCTTTCTTCTACAATTCTTTATGCAGCAGCCACTGGGATGCTGGCGTTGATCAACAGGATCCAGCCATCACAACTGGCTGAAGAACAAAGAAATGCTGAAAGATTATTCAAGATGCTGCACGGAGAGCTTCAAACAGTGCTAGCTCTTGGAAACCCTAGTGATGCTGATGTGAATGAAGCAATGGAGAAAGTTTTGGCTCTTGATAGAGCATACCCACTTCCATTGCTAGGCACCATGCTTGAGAAATTCCCGTCCAGGGTTGAACCAGCACTGTGGTGGCCTCAGCAGCAAATTAGGCGAAAACGCCGGCTCATTGTGGGGAAGATGAACAATGGGTGGGATTCGAAGTTGGAGGAGCAAATGAGAAGAATTGTTGAGGTTATCAAGGAGAAGGATTTGGATGATTACTTGAGGTTGGGTAACAAAGCTTTGAAGCTTAACAAAATGTTGGCTGTTTCCGGTCCTTTGTTTACTGGCCTTGGGGCCATTGCTTCTGCTTTTGTGAATCATCATCATGGCTCATCATGGGCCGTGATTATAGGAGTAGTTGCAGGAGCTTTGGCTAGTGTTGTCAACACATTTGAACACGGCGGCCAACTGGGGATGGTGTTTGAGATGTATCGTGGCAATGCCGGTTTCTTTAAGCTTATGGAAGAAACTATAGAGTCTAACGTTAATGAGAGTGATGTTGAGAGGAGAGAAAATGGAGACTTGTTCGAAATTAAGGTGGCATTATGCTTGGGAAGAAGTTTATCAGAACTCAGGAATCTTGCTGCAACTCCTTCAGAAAATGCGGAAGCAAATAATAAAGAGTTTGCAAGCAAGCTCTTTTGATCCTTGTAATATTATTGCATGCAGTTCAATTATGTACTATCATTATTATTGTTTGTAAATAATGTAACAAAATTTTAACTTTTGCATCATTAATCCATGGACCTACATTTAATTTCTTGGCTTGTTAATTCATCTGGATATATATGCAAAATCCATTATATACATATATATACCGATCAACATTAATTAATTCTTCAAGATATATTATTGAAAATATGTTTTCTATATATTGACAAGAAATTTTTTTTTTAATACGACAAGAAAATTAACTCCTATATATATGATCACCGCGTATGTGATCCCATCCACTCTTCACATGCCAATGGCAGTATGCCATGGTGGGTTCACTCATACCAATGAAAATGAATCGTGACACACTATCTTGAATATTTGTTTTTATGTATTATACAATAATTTACACTAATAATCTGAGCTGTGTTTGTCTTTCTTGAAAAAAAAAATTAACAGTATAAAATAAAATTGTACAGGTATATATATGTGTGCTATTCTTCCATTGTCTTTAGCATGTATGTACTATTATTATCTCATCTGCTGAGTCATACACGGATAATTAATTATACATTGAAGAAGAAATAAGAACTAATCTCAGAAAAATAATCAATAATCCCAGATTTAAAATTGAAGAAGAAATAAACAATAATATGTCTCAACTAATTTATAATAAGATGCTGCAACTAGACAGACGATCGACTTATTTGTTTCTTGATTCTTGGTGTGAAAGTATTGGATTGTATGAAGATGACAAAAGAGCTGTTTAATTTTCACAGGTTTATTCGGAATATTGAAGGATAATAAACAAGTTAAGCTGGCTCATTAAGACCAAGAAGACATCAGCTTTGAACACTGATTTCCGTTTGGCGTCCAAATTAATTAATATTTGCTGGTCTTTCATACACTTGCTAGGTTTACAAAATAAAATTAATTAGCTGGTTAATTTAGAATCCATGTTTAAGAATCAAGCCGTGAAGTTTTTATTATACGCACGGCCATTCGCATTTTCCTGCAACTCCAAGTCAATGGTTCATCGGTCAGATTTTCAGATTTTCAAATGCCACGACTTGTCCCAAAATAAATGAATAACGTCAAATGCAATGAAAGAATGAGAGCGTCCATATTTTAATGATCTGTTAACTTGTGCTCGCTATTTTAATCCATCAAAAATTCGAAGGAATTTGACCTTGATAATTGTTGGTACTCCATTGGAGATTAAATGAGTTGAGCAAAAATTATTTTATATTGAGAGTAGGAACAAGCACATGGGAGGCTGGACTCAATTGAGGAGTCCATTCTCTTACATCCCCAGCAACTCGATGCTGCTTGCAATTAGAGAAAAAAAAAAAAGCACAGAGGACCCACTGGCTCGTTTGTTTCTTCTTCACCACCAAATCCTCAAAAGCTTTTTTTATTCTAGACTAAAGTGTCGTTAAATCATAAGTTTATGTTTGGTTGGAAGAATTGAGAGGAGAGGAGAGGAGTAGAGTAAAACAGAGAGAAGAAGAGAGAAATTAAAAAAATATATATTAGGATTAATCTTAGTTTTATTATTTAATTTAACATAAAATTCATCTCTTTTTTCTTTGTCTTTCTTCTCTCTTTCTTTTCTTTCCTCACCTCTCTTTTCATTTTTTTTTTAAAAAAATGCTGTAAATAATATATTATTTATTGATTGACAGTAAATTTTGATAAGATTCAGTTGAATTAATTATATTATTTTTATATTATTTTTATTAATTAATTATGAATGCTATATCATTTAATATAATTATTTAGAATAAATAATTCAATAGTACTGCTCATTTCCAAAGGCTAATATCCCAAATTGGAAATGTGGATTAAACAAAAATAGATTTATGTTGAGGGACTAATTTTATAGAATCCATGGGGACACATGTGAAGCAAGAACGCACGGAGCCCAAGTGAAAATTTCACTTATCTCCCTGATAGATCTTGCAATTCGAAATGACCAAAAATAGAGCAAAATCTTCAGCAACGAGATCCCACAACACCTTTCAAAACCAAAATCAAACTCGAACCTCACCGGAGACCAAGACCATAAAACAACACCAAATTAACCAATAGCAACCAACATCTCTTTCGTCTTCCTCTCTTCGATTCCCTTCATTGATCCCATACTCGTCATCATCCTATCTTATTAACTCGCACCCACTTGCCCTCCCAGTCCTCTTCATCTGAAAACTTTCCAAGAAAAAATTTCAAAAAAAATTCAGCCTTCTATCAACCCAAGAAGAAGAAGGAAATAATAATAATAATAATCATCATCATCATAATGCAACAGCTGTTGTTCACGGTGATGTTTTCAGAAATGGCATTGATAATATTGTTGTCGTTCAAGACACCATTAAGGAAGCTTTTGATCATGAGCCTTGATCGTGTCAAGCGTGGGCGTGGGCCCGTGGTTGTCAAAACGGTGGCGGGAACGGTGCTTGTAATGCTGATTTCGAGTGTTTATAATATGATGATGATCCAGAAGCGTTGGATCGATGATGGGGGAGCCGCGGTCAATCCCACGGACCAGGTGCTTTTGGCCAACTACCTCCTTGAAGCCACTTTAATGGGTATTTATTAATTTCTTGAATCTTGTTTTCTGAATTTCTTGTTCTGGTTGTTACTTGTTAAAGTTTTGATTATCTTTTACGTCATCTTTGATTGATAATGTTGATTGAAATGCGATTGATTTGGAGTTTTGAAAGTGGTTTCTGTTTTGTTATTGATGTGAATTGGTGAACGCAGTATCTAAGCCTGTTCTTTTCGAGCATACATGTGGGTTTCAAGTGCTAATGCACGTCCCTTTTTTGCGCACTATCACAAAGCAGGGGAGATGGTCCTACAATGTTTTATTAGATTAGAAGAGAACTAACTTTGGGTGATCAAAGCGTTCTCTGTCCCCCAAGATTGGCCACGTCATTTAGGTGATCTTGTTTAGATTATCTAAGAATTCACATTGGCAAAAAATAGTTGGGCACCTATAATGTTTAAGAATTCATATTGCCTGTAATGTATTGTTATGGATTGTCAATATCATATTTCCTCCTTGTGAGGCGGCTGCAAGTTCCCGTTAACCTAAAGATTTTGACTTGAATTAAAAGATTTTTAACAACAACTATAAAATTTTTCTTCTTACCCAATTGTACCGTGCAGTTGGAGAGAACCTGCTTTTAAATGCATACAGCATACATAAAACCAAGAGTATTTGTTCTCTCTACAAGTAGATTGACAACATAAAGAGCATGCATCCTAACCTTTCCAATGACGATAATATTGCAGTAAGTAGTGAGATTTATGGTTGTGATCTCACTTTTTAAAGAGAACTTAGAGATGAAATCTCTGTTTCTTGATGTCTCGCATGTATGATGTTCTGCTTCTGAGTATTTCCTGCCAATAATAATTCCTCTCAAGAATGCTTTTCACTTCGCCGTAGGCAATCAAGTGAGAGATCTCATTTATTTGTTTGTCTATCCAATTCTTTTATGAACTAGAGTTTTGATGTTTAAGACTGGGCTTTTTGTTATATTTCCGCTTCTCAGTTGACCAGTACCACTTTTGTTGGCCCTTGGATCTGTATAAATCTTGGGCATTGCATGCAGGAGCCTCTCTTTTCCTTACTTTCATGATAGACAGACTGCATCATTATATTAGAGAACTCCGCATACGAAGAAAGAGCATGGAGGCTGTAAAGAATCAAAGTCGAGGGTTTGAGGATGGGAAAGCTGCTGGCTCAGAGGAAATAAAAGCCTTGGAGGACAAGATGACTACACTGAAGTCAAAACTTAAGGAGCTGGAATCTGAGCTTGAAACAAAGTCCAAGGAGGTAAATGCTGCAGAAACCAATGCAGTCGCTTTAAAGAAGCAATCCGAAGGATTCCTTCTTGAGTACGATCGTTTGCTTGAGGAGAACCAAAATTTGCGAAATCAATTGCAATCTTTGGACTGGAGGTTGTCACATTCGGGTAGCAAGAAGGATAGCTAAGGAATTAACCCCTTTTGGCAAATAATCAATTGCCTTTTCATTTTCCATGGTCTCATACTGGGAATTTATAAAGTTTTTGCTGGATGCATTAGTCATGAATTCAATGTTGTATGTGGTAAGAAATTTTTCAGAGATGAGAAAGACAATAGTGGGGGTGATGAAAAATAGGTTTTTTCTTTCATAAAGAGTGCCGACGCCTGAAGTAGAACGGCTGAATCTTGTCCTGATAAATTGTAATGCATTATAAGTGTCAACAAAGACAGAAGTTTTACTACTGATTTCTTATTATGTACAATTATTTATAAGATTTCAGAACTGTGTACTGGAATGCCGAGAAAACTGTTTCTTCCACTTATTTCACAGCAAAAGTTCTGGATTTTGAATTGCTAACAAAACTCAGTATGGGATCATCTTCATACAAAAGCTTATTGATGTTGGCTGCAGTGAGCAGCATCAAGCCAAGGAAAGTTAGAACTGACAGTGATGATAACACAAGCATTATTGCAGGTGCTACATGGCCTTTCACCTCTTCTGCATATTCAACAGAGGCCAGAGTAAGAAATGTTGAAGTAAATGAGTAAGCCCACCATGCAACATTGAATTTCCTGATCGATTTCTTGAAAAGAGCTGGCCTACAAACCTGTTAGCAAAAGGACATGAGAGATCAATCGTATGTTTGTTTTATATATTGAGCCTAATCTTGTCACCTACTAAAATCTGCAAATTACCAGAGATATGAAGAGGAACAAAGACAGGAAGAATAGCATCTTTGATGTGGTATCAAATTTTCCTGAAATTGAGTTCCAAGCTAAACTTCCCATGCTTGGTGCAGCAAAGAACAACAAGAAATCTGGCCGGAGTATTGAAGGAAAGGTATTGCTGCCCGATAAATGCTGATAAAGCGTTACAAAGAGTACCATATAGTGCACCATGCCAAGAGAAAACATGCAAACAGCGGTCTCTTGCCATCCAATCTGTGCTGCTGCTCGCACAACCGTGAAGTTTGCTATCACTGATATCTGGCTCGTCGGATTTGCAAAAACTGATAAAAACCTCTTTTCTGTTGTAAACCACTGCCCATATATCTTTACATCGAGTAAAGCCACTGGAATTGAAAATACCCAACAAAGAACAGGATAGGAAACTTTGTTAAGAACAGTTAATGGGGCTGATTGAAGCAAAAGAAGCAATGAAATCCAAGGAGCATACAAGTGGTTAACTCCGACATGGTGCAAGAACTCTGCCTTCACCAAGTGAAAGTGGAAGAAACATCTCAGAATATAGAGAAGAGATAATGTTGCTTGCGCAAAAAACGCCAGCCACCACAGCCATAGAAAAGCTGTGCAAGGGAGCATGCAAAGTACATGACAGATATTTTGTGAGTCGCTTTTCGGCTCACTCAAAATCTTCCATAGCAAGGCTTGGCTACAAAGAGAGAGGCTTATTCTGAAATAGCCTGCATGGAACCTAGTTAATAATGATGAAGACTGTGTCGTTGCTGGCTTAGAAACGCCGAATGATTGGCCAAAATTTTCTTGTTTGGTAGTGATAATGGAACCATCGATTACTACTTCAACTGGGGGATTACATTCCATGTTTGCCATTTGTTTAGGAGTGAGTTAAGAGTGCAAGGTCGTAAGATGGTTTGCATTTCTTGTTCATTAGTGGCTGCACTTATATAAGGGTAGAAATGAGATGCGAGACAAATTTTAAATTGTTTAGTTGACCTAGCATAAGAACACGAGACAAAGCCAGGCGCTTAGAGCTAATTAGTCTAACATTTTTATGACTTCTCTTTACGAAGTCACTTAATACAAGACATTTAGTTAGTTTTGATAATTGATGTGAAGCAGTGCAACTCATCTTTTCAAAATATAACTAATATAACCTTTTTTGAACTCAATACTCACTAATTCGGACCGACGGCATTCTCACAAACCCTAAAATGCAACCTTGCCACCTGTAGGAATATGCATGGAATGCGAATGGACCGAAGTACAGAGGCTTGTGGACTTCACACGAATCAGAGTCTGAATTGGATGCTTATTTCGCTTAATTGGTCGGCGGTTCGACAACTTAACAACTTTCATAGTTACTAGAAAGCACCACTATTTTCATTATTAAGCTCATGTTTAAGGTGGCCATCATATTTCATCATCCAAATCACACCATCGCTCTCTTCTCACCCAATTTGTATAGTTCTGAATACAGAGAGTTGTTTGAGAGGATTACCGTGCAAATTCCCTTCAAAATAAAAAGGAAAATTCTTAAGAATATCCCGAAGCTGTAAGCACACGTCTGACAATGAGCACTAGTTCCAGAAACGGCAAAAAAATTAAAGAATAATTAAAAGGGCACTTTAGAAGATGAGTGGATAGGAGGAGGATAAGAAATGGATAAAATTAAAATAAACGGTGTTAGCTAACTAATGTGTGTTATAGCCTAAGTTGGATTGGCGGACAAGAACGATTTCATTTCCTCTACTTTTTTCGAGTTTCAAGTTAGGTTTTCGTGAGTATCAAAAAAAAAAAAAAAAAAAGTTAGGTTATCGTGGATTACTCAAGCAGCACAGTTTCGTCTAAGAATGAGATGGATCCATTGAAAAGGGTTGGGATACCTTAAATAGTCAGTTTAGTCATTAGAGTGAGAATGTTTGGAATAATGAAATAAAATTAAAGTTTATGTTAATTCTAAGAATTCTAGCAAATTTAGGATATTAACACTTGTTGACTTCTCATAATACTTATAAATAATAGAAGCTATGGAGTTTGAAACTGAAATTCATTAATAATTAACACTTTAATTTAAAGTTAGAAAAGACACATATAAATAATAACCTGAATGTAAGATTCGTGTCTAAAATAGAATTATAACTTAAATTAAAAAAATACCTAAACAATAAATTAATTTCTAAATGGATAGCTAAAATACACATTAATTAAAATATTAATGGATACCAGGATTTCTTGAATTTATACCGATGCAACAATTCCTCGGACCCCTTTAAATTTTTAGTTCGGTTGAATACAACATGACCCTCTAATTATTGAATCTTACTCATATCTGATCTTGCCAGCTGTGAAATACCATTTACATCAATTTGGAGAAGAAATAAAGAATTAAACAAACATCAATGTGTTAGTCTCTGAAATGCCATTTTAAATTGATAATTTAAGATGATTCATTGTTGTAATCACAACTTGTAGAATACATATAATCAAGCAGGAATACTGCATGCGTGCATACATTTTAAATTTGTACTGTTTCCCAAAATATGTTAAGGATGTGTTTGGGATTGCATTAGTTTCCCAAATAATTTATTTTAAGATAGATTTTGAAAAAACAAAAGAATCAATTTCACAAATAATTTGATCACATGTTTGGTAATCGTCCATTATAACATAATTTCTTATCATATAATTTAGCAAGTATATTTGGTGAATTAATGATAACTTAGTAAGTCACAAATAACTTTAAATAAAGACACCATTATTTGAGAATAAACTTAGAAGATGACAAAAGCTCTTTGCTCCAGAATTCTAATTTGCCTGCCGTAAATTGAGGGGCTCTGACTCCTGTTGTCCAGAGTGTCAAAGTTGGGCAAAGGAAACAGAGATGCCATTCATATGATCTTGGTGCGAAGACAATTGAGATCACTTTTAATCAAATCGTAAATTTAAATGAAAGTTGAAAAGAGTGCTTGTTGTTTCCATGTGGGCTTTGTTTTTATCATATATTATGTTTTGATGATGCAGAAGGCAACCTAAGAAGCCTATAAGTGGGGAGATATCGCTAACAAATAAATAAAATAAATAAATATTCTGGAGTGCCTGGTGAAAAGGCCAATAAGATTGGCTTGTGCTTTCAGTCTCAGGTTCAACATCGAATTTAATTAATTTTAGAGGCATGGAAGTTGAGGTCACAACTCACAAGGCATTCGTTTTATTTAGGTCTGCTCTGGTAGTGGTTGGGCACTGATGCTGAAGATAAGGCTGCAGAAATTGTAGACATAGTGGGCCACTTCGTCGATTGAGGTGGAAGGTGAGCCAAGACGTCAAGCGGCGACGGCATCCTTCAACAAGATTAATTTGACCTGAAAACTCGGAACACTGAAATTATAAACGGCCTCTAAGTTCTGCAATTAGGCATGACAAGAATGTGCTCTTTTCTCTCTCTCTCTTTTTTTTTTTTTTCCGAGGCACAGTCGGCACTCAGCTGCTATGATTCTGGACCGGTCTCATAAAAAAGAAAGTCATTTTCTCTGCCTTTGTGTTTTATTAAATATTTACCTGCTACATGTTGATGCGGGCGGCCTTGTACTTTTGAGATTTGACTTTTTATTTCTCCGGTTTAATGACTTGGGAAATCAAAATAGTAACGGTTCAGCGGAGGAATTAGTCCGGACAGCATTATGCATGGCTTGCTGATCTGAATTGGTCGTTGCGGTTCAAAACCTGCGTGCCTATATTTCTATTTAACCTAGACCCGGCGCCAATTCTTTTTGCCAAGCTGTGAAGATGACTAGGAAACATTGAATCTGGACGCAGATCCAGCACGCATTTGGGCTAAAAACAGATCTGGCTCTTGGAGAAGGTCAAGAGGTGGACAAACCAAGAAAACTTAGTGTGATGGATGATGATGATGATGATGATTTGGCTCTAGGCATGCAGAGTTAATTAATATTATAAAGCAAAACTTTTTATTCCTTAAAATAAGGTTTCTACATAATATATGATACGCACATATACATGCCATCAGTAAACTTTTATCACGCCTGCCGTTGTTGCTAATACTGCTAGTGTTACACGTATTTGCCTCACTAGTGCTAAAAAACTGATCATCAGGATCAGGAATAGTAATATGAATATCCTTGTCATATTCTTCAGCAGCCGAAATTCTGCTTGCCCCACCGCCAACGGAAACTACTTTTGCAGCAGCTGATGACAAGTTACAATCCATTCCTGCTGGCTCTTTGCTTCTCACGGTGACCCAAGTTTCATCCCATGCCCAGTTGACCATTTCTGAGCTTCCTCCACTGATCAATTGGCGGATTCTTTCCTTAGCAGAAGTCGATGAACAACTTGTCAGTGTCGAGTTCCAAATTTGCTGATTCAACACACTTGTTGGAGTCTCCGAATTATACGTTTCAGACTCTGTCAGTGTCGAGAGTTTAAAATTTTGTTCTTTGACAAAGTCGTGTTCAAGAAGTGCACTTGCTGACCATCTCTCCGCTGGGTTTCTCATCAAACACTTGCTCAAAAAATCCTGAGCTTGCTTAGACATGTACCCTGGAATTTCTGGGATATCACTGGAGAATCCAATTCTGTAGAGAGCGGATATCGGGTCGGATACATCGGCCCAAGGTGGCCGCCCTGTTGCCATCTCGAGAACGGTGCATCCAAGAGCCCACACGTCAGCAGGGAAGCCCTGTTCTTCGCCACGCGCCACCTCAGGTGCCATGTAGATAGGTGTTCCACTGATTGTTATCCCCTCATCCTCGTTGACACGCGCACGCCTAGCACAACCAAAGTCAGCAATTTTTGCCCCTTGTTCATTATCTTTAGTGACCAGTAAATTTTGACCCTTAATGTCACAATGCACTATTCCATTGTAGTGAAGATACTGCAGGCCAAGTAATACAGCCCGCGTGTGAGAACGGATTCTGCCCTCTTCCAGGCATGTGCCGTTGCGAATTGCATCGGCAAGCGTGCCGCTGGGTGCGTACTCCAAGAAAAGATTGTATAGGATCTTACCATTTTCGGCTGAAATGCGACACCCCTTGTATGCTACAATTTGAGGACACACCAACGTAGACAAAATTCTTTGCTCCCGTTGGAGGAATTCCGAATTGGAGAGCTCAGCTGACTTCACCGCAAAGACCTCGCCGGATCTGTTACACATGCCAATTGAGACGGTGGCGGTTGAGCCGCGGCCAATGGTTTGGCCCCTTGTCCAGTCCATGCTATTTAGAAGAATAGACTTCTGCTGATTAATTGTTGTTAGGTCTGTTTAGTTTATTGGATATATATATATGGATGCTCAAAGCTAAATATATATTATATGCTCTCTCACGCTTTGTGGTTTGTGTATGTGTGTTCGTTTGTTGTGGTTGGCTTTAACGCGAGGAGCATGCTTTTATTTATTTATTGACTTCGAAACTTTATGCCTTTCTGTATTTATGAATTCGAATTGAATGGCGGCCAGGCCGCTTCACTCTAAAGCAGAGGCCTCCACGTGTCGGGAGCAGAGTGATGGAAAATTTTGGCCGATTTGGGCGGCGGTCTTACTTACCTTAGCTGAATAGCTGTGAATTACAATGCCCGCCCACGTGGTAGCACGTGCTCGTGAAGTACAACTCGTTCATTGGCATAGACAGCACGACACTATCCATTTTAAGAGTACTTGGACTTTGTGAATGTTTAATTATGTCATTATTGTATTATATGATCGTGGATATAACTACAGTAAACCTTCATTTCACTTTTAGTAATACCGTGAACCACCACCTATCATCAAATACATAATTTGCGAAAGCAGCACACTATAGAACGTGATAGTTGTTATCCAATTCCCATAAAACTTAGCAGTTACGTTTCTTGCATTGTGGGTGTGAATTTTGCGAGCTCGAAGAATAAAACAAAACCAGCTGACTACTTTTTCCAAATCCCAACTCATGTTTTCGCTTTAGCAATTACCTGTCTCCTTCTTTACAATGCATCTTATAACACACACACATGTTCTTACGTTTATCTCTGTAATCAGCCTATGCTGATTGATGTATAATTGCGTATATGCTATGGCACCTCCACCTCCACTTCATTCAAAAACTTCTAATCTTTCATTAGATGCTATATCATTCTTATAAATTCGTTGGTAACTAACAAAAACTTGATAAGTACTCCATATAATGTGATCATAAAATACGGAGAAAATTTTTAGCCAACAACAGACTTGTACCGGTCATTCTCGCATATTAATATAATCTTTTCTATATGGTCTATGTTCTTACATTTTTTAAAGCTTAAGCTTTACTTTGGATTGACTTTACGAGCCAAGTCGTTTTCTTCATGTGACTGCCACCGAAGCCGCGGTTTCTTTACCTTTTCAGTTTCATGATTCATCTAATTTCATGCTTCAACTTTCGGTTTAAAAAGTCTTGGTTTTATTGGAAGTTAGAAGGTCGCCATTGGCATGGTATCGCCGTTAGAACAATGCTTTTTACCTCGCTTTATCGTTCTTCAAGAGGAAACTCTTTCCGTCTTCCCCCAAAATCACAATCACATCTAAAATCAGATTGCTTTGGTAAAGTACTAAAGGGCCTTTACAGCCACCGTTCGACGTTCGTTCCAGCTCAGTTTTGATCGCCTTCAATAATACACCTTTTTTCACTTTCAAGCTTCTGTTCATTGAATTTTGGTTGACGCGAGCTTCCACTTCCAAACCTTGAACTAGTTGCTTTCACGGCCTCAATGGAATTCCACCACGTACCTGTCTTTTATGAAACCCAATCCCTGACGAGAAATAAGACATGAGATTTGAAGGTCGTAATCCACTAAATTAATTCAAACCACGGGAGCCACTTTTTCTTTACTTAACCACTAATCTATTGTTTCTAGCATACATTTAGTACTTTCTACTGTATAAAACAAGCACTGAAAAGAGAACATATTTACAAGCAAACATGAAATGAAATCGTTTTATGGCCATCACGGCTGAGGCTAACGGCTTCACATGATTTTATCACCAACTTCTTTTTAAGAGTACATAATATATCTTAGCGAATAAACGACATGGAGGATTATATAGAAAGAGAAGCGGCCTAATTTATGCTGCCTCAGCAAATCCGACTCTGAGATTACTGAAATCAAAGACTGTATGGTAGCGACCCATGAAGATGTCTCCCAAGATCCTGCATTTATTAACACAAAGGTCATTTTTTTTATAATCAAATAATAATAATCAGAAAGCACAAGAGAACTATGCCATCGGTCTCTTGAATACCAGAGAGGACCACGGGGAGGAGCAACATCCATAGCAGTAAATCCACTAATGCACTGAGCTGCAGGACCTTCGCCTACCTCCAGAATGTACTGATGAAACCAACAAGAATGAATGCCATGAGTTATATGCTATGCTGCTACAACAACCTTCACTTCTATTTCTTTACCGTTTAGAACTATCTACAGTTGAAAAGAAATTACAAATGAGTAAAATAAATTGGTAACGACACCGTACCTCCTCTGGAGTGAGGTCAAACACTTTGCCACCAATAGTGAACGAAACAATAGGCATGGAAGAGAGCTTTCCACAATCAACTGCTGATTCTCCCATTGGGCTTGGCATTCGGTCACAAAGCTGTAAAAGTAGCAGAGGCTGAAATCAGCTTAAGAATAAATGGCTCAATGAATTATTGACTGAAGTATTGTGTTTATTTCAATTCTTACCTCGTTGACATAATGCAAAATATTTTCTTGTGTTTGATTCTGCTGAAGCTGGTTTTGCATCCATACAACTGCCATCTCACAAGCAGAGCACATAGCATTATTAAGAACACCAGAAGACTTGCCATTGCTCTGATCCACCACACTCTCGATGCCCATACTACAAAAAAACATTTCATTTTATGACAACTGTCACGGATATGGTAGCATAATTTTCATTGTTCCCCACAGAACATGGATACTCGCAAACAACATGAAAAAGAATAGGATCTAAGGCAATTCTTGAGAGCCTAACCTAACACCATGTTTTCCATCAAAGGTGCACAATCCCATTTGGGAGCAAATCTTCTTAGGATGTGCCTGTAAAGCCAAAGTCAGGGCAAAATATAAATGACATAAATAATATAAATGACATAAATATAAATCAGTCAATCCTACCAGAATGGGACAAGTAGAATTAAATCAAATTATTCACCTCGGACAGAAGAAGATCCATAATTGTTTGTCCATATTGCTCAACAACTGCCTTGCATTGTTGGCTAACAACTCCAGACGCTCCAATGGCATGATTTATCATGGTAATGACAGTCTGGAGAGAGAAAGAGAGAGAGGGGGTTTCATTTAGTGACTTTTGAAATAAGATTAAGCAGGAAATTATTGCCACAATCAAAATCCACGTCAAAATGAGCAGCACACTAGGCAAAGCACATATCCAGTAAGGGATTTATCAGGAAATCCTAAAAGCTGAAAATTTGAAGTGTATTCGTACCGTTGGACCTGCCAACAAAGAAGTTCCAGAATCTGCAATTGCTGAACAACCTCCAGCACAATAGCCTGAAACACAGAGTTCTCTGGCAGTCAGAACAACATGACAACTGGGGACCTTTTTTTTCCCTTTTTTTTTTTTGGAGGGGGGGGGGGGGGGGTGTTGGGTTTGAAGAGGAAGAATATGAGAAAGACTCTCTTTCAATTACTGAACAGTAATTACTTTTTTTGCAGACTATAATATCAAGAGGAACTTACCAGTGGGTTTACCGCCAATAAGAACATCCCCCATGCCAAACTATCAAGCAGAATAAACAAAATGAGAACAAACATAGTAAATCAATATAAAAATGTTAATCAAGCATGCCATCAAATTATAAACTTTCAGTGGTCAACCTGCCAGTAACCTTTCTGTGTCACAGGAACATAAGTGTGTTTGCCTTTGTAATGATTTGGATCAACACCACCGAACACAATTTCACCACCTTCATCTTCCTTTTGATTGCGGTTAAGCCAAAATGAAAAAACTGGATCCTGAATTAGGCCTTGTTTGACCATGTTGTACCTATAGGACAAAAAAGCTCATCATCACGAACATGAGACTACCAACTACTGCTGAAGCAAGTAAAAGTTTTGCAAAATAGCTGATTTGGATTGAGGATCCCTGCACTTACCAGACTGGGACAGCATCTCCAACTGAAATCTCTTGAAACCCAAGTCCCAATATGCCATCAAACTTGGCCACCATAAATGTGACACCAGGCTCCCTGGTTGCCTCAATAAATTCCTGAAGAGGAAAAAGTGAAAAAAACCAATATTCAGTACATGATAGTCTAACAAACTTATGGGAGCTTATACAAGCAGAGGAGTAAAAAGCATAAGTTTACCTGATCTTTGACAACGAGGTCACCAACTTTGACACTGTCATAACTAAAGAAACCAGCAATAGCTCCAGTGCCATACTGAATAGAAGCAGATTCACCTACATCATTGATGATCCAAGAAAATCTCAGAGTTCATTCACAATAGTATGTCATTGCAAAACATCATCCTTCTCATGTTGATTGGAGTACAACTTGAAACAAACTCTAGGAACTCTCAAGTTTTTTAGAGTCAGAAAACTAACCATTCTTCTTGTAAGTACTGGATTGGCTTGACTTGTACTTGGAATGAAAGTAACAAGCAACCTAAGCAAAAAGCAAAGTCATCAGTCTTCTAACCTCCAATTTACTTTAGTTCATTTAGAAGTACCAATTTGAGCCACATTTATATTGGGCAAAAATTTAAAAGCTCACCGAGAAATAACATTTAGTTGAAGGCACCCACAAATTAGAGCTACCAGTGTCAAAGATTACAGTGAACTTCTGTGGAGGAGTACCAATGCCAATCTCACCATAGTACTGAGCATCCATATAGTTTTTCAACGCAACAATATCAGTATCCTCAGAGTCTCGGAGATTATTAGGAAGTCGGTACTTCTTAACAGAAGCTCTCAATGCCTCGCCATGCTCGAACTCCAGCCGGGCAGCAAGCCTGTTGTTGGGATCCAATTTCATCTTTTTCAGCCCTATTCTAACCAATCTATCATTGGACACAGAAGCCACCAGAGAAAACAGAAGGCTTGAAAGGAACAAGGACAACACTGCTGCTCCGATTTTGGTTCCCATGATTACCTGCACGTTATTCAAAATTCAACTTCCGTTAAGACAATATAACTACCAACATTTACATTCAAATTAGATGAAAATGCTTTTCACAATGCAAAATAATTCTAGATCACAATCATTCTCTATTCAGCATTCATTATTCAATATTCTCAGAACAAAAAATGATAAAATTTGATTTTTTTTTTAAAGATTAAGCAATATATATATATATATATATATATATATATACATACATACACACACATACTGATTCCATAAGGAAAAATATTTGAACAGTACAAGTTTTAGCTAAGCAGTTCATAAATTAACTACGCATGCAAAACAATCAAAAATTTGAATTTTTTTTTTAAACCTGCTCGGTTGAAAGCAGAGTAAACCAAAAAAAAAAAATGAAAAATGAAACGTAATATGCAACAAACAACTCGATTGGCCGTTTATGGAGAGAAGCTTGCCGGAATCCACCGTTAAATTCACGGTTACACGCCGAGAAGTCACGGAGAAATTTTCGCAATGTAATATAATAAATTCGATCAAATAACATAAAAAAATAGAGCAATAATTTATATAGAAACAAAAATTCAGAATTTAAAAGTTGAATAAAACATTACTCACCGAAACTTGATAAATCACAGTCGACTCGTAACGCAAACGAAAGAATGAATTTCGAGAGCACGAGAGACTCAAGTATAAAAGCTACCTGTCAGCCACCGCGGCCTAGCTCAGCTGTTTTGGTTCTATTTTTTTTTTAAATCTCAACCGTTAGATTTTTATCAAAGTGCTGACCTTTAACCGTCGATTTAGGACTCACGAATTGCTCGTTGTTGGGACTCTAAATATAGCGAACGAAAGGCGTGATAGCGATAGGATTCGGTGCGTTGCGAGTTGGTGTATTATGGTTTTAAATGTGGATCGTGACCGTTGAAGGTGTCACGGACGGTGAAAAAGAGGTGGGGGAGTTTTGGATACAAGTTAATGTAGTGGGCTGCGATTTACGAACGGTTTTTATCCGTTTATGGTGTGACGGCGAACGGCACGCCCGATCAAGACGTTGGCGTTATAACTAAGCTCCTTTTACGTGTTATTGAAGCATGTATTTGGTTGCTGAGCACGCGACACATACCCCCTCATTTGTTTATGTGTCAGCAAAAAGCATGCATTTTATTTATTAATTTATTTATGAATTTTTCATAATATACACACGCACATATATTGATTTATAATTTCATAGTTTAAAACCTTTTGAGCGTGCCTCCCGATTTACTTTTATTTTATATAGATTACACATAAGTTATCTAATTAAACTATAAGATTAGCTTATACCTTGATAAAATTTCTATTGATATTAATGGGTGTTTAGCGTTTTAATATTGTGGAAGTAGAGTGTTGAGTATGAAACTAACAAATTCTGTTCACAGAAAATTGATTTCGAAAACAAAAGAAGGGAAGATGTTGCGGAGAAGCAAGGGCAATATTGTGGCTTTGGAGTTTGGGTGACCCATTTTCAATAATGATACTAGATGCCTCAACTAAGGCATATAATTGGGTGCAAGAAACAAAAATTGCTTCAGAATATGGCCAAGGCAAATGAAGAATATTTAATCTTTCAGTAATTGGTGAAGTAATACAATTCCTCACCCCATTCATTACATGCTTTTATGTACTGTATATTTCATTTCAGTTGTCAACCACCAATTATGAACCAAAAAAGTCGATCATGTGTGGTTTCGGCATTGTTACCAAAAGATTCTAAGAGTTGCTTTCATATTTATTTTATAGGATTGGAGTCAAATACAAAAGTGATTAAATTGAAAGATTTGATGGAAGCATACTGTCGCGAGTGGCTCAAATCATCCGCAAACAAAGGTTAATTTGGGCCTCATGGTTGTGTTCAGTAAAAGTCCGCATAATAGCGAGATGCACTCCGCATAATGGAAGGATGTGCTTAAAATGCGGGTTCACTCAGTACGTACAATGGATTGCGTTTATAATGGAGTGCACTTGGCACAACAGTAAGATGTGCTCAACAATGGAGTGCGCTTAGTTATCAACCTAACTTAGCCTAAATTCTAGACTTTTCTTCAATTATATATATCCTAGACTTTTTTAGAATTGTATATTTAAGTCCTAGCAGATATTTATGTAAGTTGTTAGGAAGCTTTAGGAACTTGGCATCCAAGTTTATAAATACCCATGGCACTTGCAATTTTTGCACAGCACACTAACCACACCACACACACACCCACCAGCATACACACACGCTCTTAAGTTCTCTTGTAAAAAATTTTATTGTAATTTACTCTTTAGTGAGTAATAAAATTATATTTGGCTATATTGCTATCTCTTCTCTATAGTATTTGTTACAAGTATTCTTGTTTTGTTAGTTTGAGAAGTGTTATAGGTTTATTTAGCAACTAGTGTGCTATAAATCGTCTAAGTGCAGCATGGGTTTACTACGCACTGAACTCATCCCGTAACAATACGTACTTTTTATTACATAAGTAAATAGCTTTGAAATATTTATATGGAGATACACATAATTAATATATACAAGGCAAGAATTTAATACAGAAAAAAAAAATCAATTGTAAGTGTTTAGGGGATAAAAATAGGAAAAAATTAATCAATAAAGAAAATGGACGTGCAGTCCTCATTTTTCTCCACCACCCACCTTACTTGTAAAACGCAATGACCAAACTACCCTTACCAAAGCCCAGGCATTTACTTGTACATTCAAAGGCCATTTTGGGGAGACTCATATAAAAAATTATAAAGGAGGAGGGAAGTGGAGAATCTCAAGCGATAGTGGGGCGGTTGCTACCTGCATCTCTGTTGTGGTTTTTTTTTGGAGAAAAAATCGGCCAAGTGGAAAAAATCCATTCTTCATATTGGTACTTGGTTTTGTTTTTGAGCTTTGGATCTCTGTTTTTGTTTTAAATAGAAATTATTTATTTTTATTCTTGTGAACCCATAAATTGATTTGAGCATCGGAGTGTTAAAACACTAAAAAAACTTTCGGTCCTTCTTATCATTTTTTTATAATTACAAATATTCATAATTTATTTGCTGGTAGTTCAGGCCCCCTTGATGATTAACAAGTCATTTCCCTACAAATAAATTTAATACTGACGCAGAGACTTCGCATTTAGTTGCTAACTGACTAATCTATATTTCAACATCAACAATAAACATTATGCTTACGAAGAATTAAACCTTTTTCGTGCTTGAGAAAGACAGTTACCTAAAAGAAGTTAGTAGACATTCAGAAGAAACCTAAAAGAAGTAAATAAAATCCCAAGCCAGTGACATGAATTAACTTCAAGCGAAGGCAATGCAGGCTGGGATTAGATCACTGTAACTGCGTATTATTCGGATCATTATTGATCAAACATCAATTCTTCAAGCATGGAAAGACCGGCCGGATTCATTATTCATCGGTGCGTCCGTGGCAACACAGGACGTTGTTGTTGCACATCGTTGTTATCACTGAAATAATCTTGTAACGCAGGATTCCAATCCCCCATACCAGCTGATAACTCTATCGGAGGCAAAGGCAATGCAAGCTCAGGCATTGATACTACCCACAAATCGTCACACTCTTGAGTTTGTGGAATGTGAATAGTGATCGACGAAATTTGAAATCTCCTTCATCTAGCATTATAATCACTCGCTCTAGAAATTCATCTCCATATCAGTTTATATATGTACAGAGAATTCTTTTATATCCATTATGCATTTTAAAGATGAAGTGATTTTTGTTTTTTGGTGATTATTTTAATTTGATGGGGTCTTTATTTGTTAGATGAGACATGGATAAAGCTTGGAAATTTCATCTAGTTTACAAACAAATAGAATTGATTCTGATTCACGTCCGAAATTGTTTCACTGATTAGGAATTTCGTTAACCCTCTTTAACTATATATTTGGCTTAAAAAATAAACAATGTTAACAAATATCTTATTTCACCATCTTGCTGGAAATGATGATATTAATAAGTTAGTCTTTTTGAGTTCATTATTTCGAATCTATTAGGTGATGTTTGGTTTATAGAGTCTTTTCTTGATATCACTCGAGAATTATAGTGCCACGTGTCCTTATTTAATGATAATGTATTTTTCTTACAAAAACAGAAATGATAATATATTTCTTAAAAAAAAAAAAAAACAGTTGCATAGGGTTATTCTGGTATTAATGTGGTGTGTTTACAAAATAATATTGTCTCAAACATTTTAGCGGAGTGCATTAATAAATGGGGTGTTTTTAGAAAATCAGGTTGTGGAAATGGGGAATATCACACCCAAATATTATTGATTGAAGTAAAGATGCCCACACGCCCAAACAATAGAGTTGAACTATTGGCACCCCCCTAATATGTTCATAAAACCCCTTTTTCTAGTCATTTTTCTTGTAATTTCAAAAATGTCCTTTTCCTTTTAAATACATTCTTCTATTTTTTTAATTAATTTTTTTTTTTATTCTTAAAGCTCAAAGTAGTATTTTGCTATTTTTCTTTTCTTCTGCAATCTTGTTTTGGCCCTACAAATAAATAAAAAAAGTTTTATGGGTGATGAATTTATGAATGTCTATCATTAAGTTAACTTACACGTATTTTTAAATTATAACTTTGAAAGAAATCTTAGATATAAAAATTCTTAACAAGAAAAGAAAAATAGATTATTCTAAATTTTTGCAATCTATTTTAGTTAGGTAGAAACGACAAACAAAAAACCAAAAAAAAAAAGATTGATTATGAATGTAAGTAATTTATTGGAAAAATTCTTGAATGCGTTTAATATTTATTTATCCTTAAATGTAATTTACTTAGAGGCGAGTTTTAGAAGGATAAAATGAAAGGATGCGAATAGCAACATTGGAAAAAATAAATAAATAAATAACAATAATGGGCCACCAAATATTTGCGGATCCAATTACTGGCCTTTAGTTTTAGTTCATACGGCCTTACATAGAGGAAAGTTTCAGATCATTCATTACACACAACAATATGTCACTCTGGTCACCAAATTCGGTTTGGCTTCTCATTAGGTTTGATTTATGACATAAATCAACGGTCACCCAAAATGCCAGTTGGAATGGCTGCTTCTTCCCCACATATAGTCCACCACACTGTTAACCTCGAATTGCACGTGATCATAGAAGCCAAGTTGGACCAAAAGTTAATTATTTCTCTCTAAAAAATAAATAAATGAATAAATAAGTTAGGCGGCAAGACGTCTCCTAATTTAATTTTATAATATTTTCACCCCCGATTAATTAGATGATTCACCCCTTTGGAACTCACACACCAAGCGAAAGAAGTACACTGAATTAGAAAAACAATTTTAGAAGACAAGTCAAGAATGAAAATCATGCAAATCCCTAGGGCACACGCACATGTGCTTGCATGTGCCGTCACAATCACATGATACAAAATCATAAAATAGAAACAGAACAAAGCCGTTGGTGAAGAAGTTAAAGAAGATTGATCACTGGATTTTTACTCCGCAGAGAAACAGAAGATCGGTAATTGCAAACTGGTAGTGTACGGTGGATGAAGAAAAGGTACGGTGCGACGCACAGAGTTCCACGTTCCGTTCTCCCAGAAACAAAAATATTATTCAATTTCAACGATTCCCATTATGAAATTGATTGGCTCTGCCTGGCCGAACGTGGTGTCAATCAAAAGCGCACGGAAAGTCAACAACGTATCTGACTTGTCCAATTAAATAACTTCATCTTCACTACAAAAAAATTTATTCACGAAACAACTACCACCAAATGTTTATTTATTGAATGAATTTGACCTCCCCAGAAGGCCAAATTGATTTGCCAACGCAGTTTCCCGGAAGTATCTTTCAAGTCTACTGTTTCAGGTTCTTTTAATCAATAACCACTTGCGTGTCAAATAGTATAGCCGTATTTTCTTGACCGCTATCGAATACGCAGATGCGTAATTACTTGATTGTCTTACATATCTTGCTAACATTGTCAGTTTCTTCCTTGTCTCTCTCATTATTGGAAAAAGAAATTTGTAAAGATAATGTAAATTTGTAAAGATGATGCAGCACCCACACAGATAGATTGGTTTTAATCATTGAAGAACTAAGCAAGCTCATCTTGTTTTTTTTTTCTCTCTCTCTCTCTGTTTACTGCGGAACAAAAAGTTGAAACAAAGTTGTTCATAACGAAAAAATAAGAATGAATGAAACTTTTTTTTTTTTTGGTGTTCTAATTACCCTCCCCCACAACAAAGGATAAAGAAAGAAAATATGAACATGTTTGCATCCCCTAAAAATAAAAGAACTAATAACAACATGAAAACATTGATTAAAAGTGAAAAAATAAAAAAGGAAGAAAGAGCTGGCCCATCTCTAATTTGATGAGAAACTGTAAAGTTTACTGGTGTTGCTTGTTGTTATTATTGGAGTTGTTGCTAAGAGGATTTTGTGCACCACCAATAATGGAAGTGATGGCGGCGGCAAGAGCTGCAGTGAAGTTTGGATCAGCTGTGATGGCGGCTGTGGCGGCACTTACAGTGTCAGCCAACTGCTGCTGTTGTTGCAATGGTGGAGGTAGAGTTTGATGGCTACCTAATTGAGAATTAGACCCAATATTTTGAGATAATTGTAGACCTGAGAATTTTGATTGATTGTAAAGGGCCTGACCAAAAACTTGAGGCAATTGAGTGTTTGTGACAGAGGCAAGATTTTGTGGCTGGCCTGGAAATTGGACTTGGAATTGAGCTGGTTGCCTTTGGAGTTGTAAAGGGTTTGGTGAATGCGTAAGGTCTAATGTAACTGTAGGAAAGGGGGCAGAAGCTGAAATCGTAGCCATGCTTGATGAGCAGGGAAGAATAGCTCTGGCTAGCAAATTGGGGTTCATTATCCCATCTGCACTTGACATTGATCCTGAAAGTAACATGTTAGCAGCTGCTGTTGTCGTTGATGCCATTGCCATTGCAGCTGGAGGTAAGGGATGATTGTGATTGCCTTCATAAGTTGTTATCAAAATCGTCCTATCTTCCGCACAACGTTGAACCTGTGAATTATATACACACACATATATCTAATTGTTAGATTAATTAATAAGCTTCCGCCAGCTAACTTAGTTAAGTAATAACAATAATAATACGACATAATGAACTAGACAAATTAATATTAATGAAACGTACTTGCTTACGAACTGGGCAACCAACTGCCATTGTGCAACGATAATAAGCTCGAGGGCAAGGATTTCCTTTAGCCATCTTTTGTCCATATTTTCTCCATTGACATCCATCAGTGATCTGAAATTGATTAACCAAATCAGATCAAAATCACTCTATTTCAAGACAATAATCTTAAGACAAGTGAATTTTTTGTAGCGTTATTAATTAGAAACGTATGATTTATATACCATGGGAGCTTCTGATCGAGCACGAACTGAGACACGAGCTTTTCTCATGGTGGCCTCGTTGGACTGATCAATTCCTTTAGCAGAATTCAACTTTTGAACTTTGTTATTAGGACCCCATCCTTGTGTTTCAGATTCCGGGCTCTCTTCTCTTCCAATTCTTTTGCCATTAGAGTTCTCTGCAGCAGCAGCAGCAGCTCGATCATCGAAAGAAACTATCTCATTTTTACCGGTGCTATTAATGTACTCCTTTGATGCAACTTCAACATTGTTCGGTGGGGTTCCCGATAAAGTTCTTTCCTCGTCAGATGAAGAATTAGAAACCTCATGATCATTCTCAGCAGAAGGCCCCAGATCGATGAATTGTCTAGGCACCATTACTTGGTCATCGCGCTTTTTGCCTTCATCTTTTCCTTCAACAACCTAATTGTAACATTTTATTTATTAAATTACATTAAATTAAAAAATTTAACATGTTAATAAGCCATTTGAATAAATTAATTAACACTAGCTAGCTAATTATAAAGCTATCTTTAATAATAATTTTATACATACATACACATACATATATAATGAATAATTAATAATCACCTCGTGTTCCTGGTTGCTTTCAGCTGCTCGGCGATTTTGTTGCTGCTGTTGCATTAATGCAACAAGATGCATCTGTAATGCATTGTAGTTGTTAGTTACTTGGCCAAGCATGTCTCTTAACCTTTGATTTTCTGTATTCATATGTTGCAGCTCCACTTGCAACTGAGTCAACTGATGAAATAAACATGAAAATTATTTTAGTGATTAATTAAAAATAATGATATACATGAAAAAATTTGAACAGAATTTTTCATATTTAGTTAACTTTTTAATTACCTCGTTTTTGGTTCGTTTATCATCCGCATGGTCAGATGAAACCCCATCATCGACCGTTGATTGATCGCTTCCAGTGTTAGCAGCAGTAAGAAGATGCAAGCCAGTCTGAAATATAAATAATAAAAAAAAGGCTGGCTTTAATTATAGATTCTTTTTTATGAAAATAGTAGGTAACAAAAAAGAAAAAAGAAAAAAGAAAAAGATGAAGATGAAGAGTGTAGTATTAACTATTAAGTTAACGTTCTTACATTAACATCCAAGCCAGTTCTATGACGAAGTTGGTCGTGAGAATTCTCTTTCTTGACGTGAACAGAATTTGTTGTCTTGTTACGATCGTCTTGACGATGATCAGAGATAGAAACCCTGTTCTTGTCGTCTGAAAAGAAGTCAACTTCATCAACAGCCACCCTATTATCATCAGACGACGAGGGAGCATTATTATTATTATCAGAGGCCGGAAGTTGAAACATTCTGACAGGAGCCGAGTCAGCAGCACCTGAAGCAGCCACGTCACGGTTTGTTCTAAACCTTGCCGATGATGGCTTTGGCTTGTTGCTTGTGAAGAAATTCAGATTACTAACAATAGGATGATCAGAATCAAGAGTGAGACCCCATCCTTTGTCCATAAATATAATTAAATTGAAGAAAACTAATTAAGCAGAAGCAGAAGCAAAAGCAAAAGCAAATGAAGGGAAGAATTAGAAGAGAGAGTGGAACGAATCGAGAGAGAGAGAGAGAGAGTTGGGTTATGACGTTATGTGTGTCCAGTCTTTGAAGCCTTTAACCGGTGCAATGGGCTCGCCTATTAAAAGGGTTTGGACGGAGACTATTTTCGCTCATTCATTGAGTTTTTAGATTGGGTTTTTCAGAAATTTGTGGGATTTTCTCGTCTTACGTCAGTCCCTGCGTCAGTAAGCCAGCTGGCAACTGGTCCCGCAGAGAGAGAGAGAGAGAGAGAGAGAGAGAGGAGAGTCGAGTCCTCAATTGGGTCGGGTTGGGTATTTGAATGAAGAGCATGACGCTCTAGAAAAAGATACAGGGGGAAGGGAGGTGGGGTGGTTTCGTCTTCATTTCGTCAAGAAAGTTATTGACTGGTTCTTAAATCTAAGGAAAAAAATGAAAAGAAAAGAAAGAAATGACTCCCACCTCCCCCCGAATGGTGCGGCGCGTTCCACGTGAGCTAATAATAATAATAAACTAAACCAAACTAAAACGAGATTTCAAAGTAAATAAGCCAAGTCAACGAATTTGACGGCCCGGCTCTTTCTGGGTGACCGATCACCGGGCGGGGCAGTATCCGAGTCTAACTTGGTCCCACGTTACCTCTGTCACTGCAAAGCATCACAAGGCCCACGTTTTGGATCTTTCGATATACAACCGCGGGAGCCGGGAACCTTGTTGACTGTTTATTGGTGGGACCGAGTCACTTGCTTTGACTTTTTAGACTCTTCTGTTGTACCAATGCACGAATCAATTTACATGTGTTGTGTTCTCATTTTCTTTCTTACTTTTAGTTTTAGTTATCGTGTGACTAGGTGTAAGTATTACCTAGACAATAGGCAGACAATCAAATATTTTTTAAAGAAAAATATTTTCTTGCGAATTATTGATGGGATAATTTACATATATCATATTCCGAAATGTTTTTTTTTTCAGTTTCAATCAAGATTACCCAAACGATTTTTTATCTTATGGCTGTAACAGGTTTAGTATTTTTCTATATCACCATAATTAACTAGGTGTTTTTGACTCTTCATTTTATTTTATTTTATTTTATTTTTTTGAGTGATGAACACTGCAAGGCCAGAGCTTATGTTTTATTGATGCTTAAAATTTAAAATCTTTTGAACTATTTTACATCAATTATGTGATGATAAAGTTTGAATATGTGAACTCAAAGACTAAAATGGTTAAATGTAATTCTAAACATTGGGTTGAAATCAACTCTCATTAGTATATTAGATATTTGAAGTATTTTCCCACTAAATTGGGTACGATAGTAATTTAATCGTATTGAACACTAAGATGTGTTTCATTTTTAATTTCAACTTCAATTTTTTTGAATTTTTTTCCCAAAAAAAAAAAAAAGAAAACTAAAACCTCAAGTGTTAATATTTCATTTTATCCCCTTTAATGTTTCTTTTGAAATTTGTTCGTGTTGGTGACAAAAAGATAGCCAGTCAATGACTTGTATTGTATATCCCAACAGAGAAAAGCTTTATACATCAAGCTTTATTTCATGTAACTAACACGGCGCTTTTCCAAAGATTCAACATCAAACCCTAGAATGGGAAATACGTCGGCCTAAATTTGACAAATTTGATTTGAT
Source organism: Murraya paniculata (assembly GCA_030449075.1). Taxonomy (NCBI): domain Eukaryota; kingdom Viridiplantae; phylum Streptophyta; class Magnoliopsida; order Sapindales; family Rutaceae; genus Murraya; species Murraya paniculata. The sequence continues at coordinate 3,104,865 of JAEVFN010000005.1, forward strand.
CAATCAATCAAGAGACTTTAAACCCACTTTCAAAATTGTATGATGATACCGTACGGCAATGAATTGGTATCCAAATTTCTTTCTTCTAAACCTTTAACCTAACTGGTGGGCACGACTTAGAGAATTCATCTATGCACGACTATGGCCTCTGCAAGGCATTTTCTTATTCATAAAAAAAAAAAAAGGGAAAAAGAAAAAGAAAAAGGATTTTGTTCAAACATACGGCGCCCAAAGAAAGGAAAGAAAAGGATAAAATTGATGAGAATAAAAGATATTCTCCAATAAGATCCATTTTTCCATTCAAAAGGTTACGACAAAAGTTGTTTTTTGTTCACAAGTTTATACTAAACAGCAGGTTTGCAACGTGGTGTACGCTAGAGTTTCAACACTTAAAAGAATAATATTTCTTTCCCTGATTTGTCAAAATAAACATGCTTCTTGGTTGAAAGAAATTGAGGCTTCAATTTAATTTTCTCAATAAATGATGAAAGCTACGTTCTGGTTGGCAGATTGTTATTATATATCAAATTCAAAGCAATGGCACAAATATGATGAATATAAATTAATATATAGACACATAAAATTACGAAGAAAACTACTAAACCCACTCTTCCGAACGTGCATGGAAAAAACATCCAAAACCACCGACTTGTTACATGTAAATATGTAAAATAGTCAAAAACTAATACTTCTAATTTCGGCTACTTGCATCTGGAAAATGAAAAGAAATTAAGCCCAAATATACAACTTTCTAGGTTTTTCATATTTCGAGTGAATGCGCCCATACGATGATCGAGTACGAAAGCTTATAGACTTGAATTCACATATCAAAATTTGGTCAATCCCCACCAGCTTCCTTCCTCGAATAGATTATTGGAGTATGGTTAATTAGTTCTTATTGAAAGCAATTTTCCGAATAATATTATCATTATACCATGGATCTAAATCTCCGATAAATCCATGACTGAGATGCCTTACGATGATGTAAGCTTTGCACTAATAGTCAAGATGTAGCTTCTGATTAAGTCCAAAAAATATGAAAGCAAAAATTGTTCTATGTGCAGTCAACGGATGCAGGTATCAATACAAAACCTCATCATCATCGTCAATTAATGTTCAGGCTCCTCAAGTACGTTCGGTCCTCTATCAAAGATCAACACCACCCAGTGTTTTTCCGTGTCCAAAACGACGACTTTTCTCGGTCTTGTATTGCTGCTATTAATTAAACCACTTGTCCATTGATTCATCCTTCATTTTTGAGTCATCAATAGTATTAATTTCTCTTTTCAAGGGCCGAGCCAAAACTGAAAATATGCGAAAGCTACAACTTAAAAAATAAAAAATAAAAAAGAAAATTTAGAGATCGAAAATAAAAAATGAGTATAAAAAATTTTGGGTTAAAGTTATAAGGATAAAATCTATTTTATCTAAAGATGAAACTTACAGATAAACAGTATATCTTTTTTTTTTTTTTTGGTTCCTGTAGAGCGCAGACCTTTATTTTGTATTTTTTATTTTAAAACATTTGCATGCCACTTGCCCCTTGAGTAGATTAATATCCTCCTCAAATTTGACATTTTGTATGATCCGGAAAATTTGCAAAGCTTAGATCCAGGTGCTTTACAAAGCTAAGGGTTTTTTTTTTAAATATTTAAAAAAAAATTGACCCCACTAATGGTAAGTGCCAAAAGGTGTAACCACTTACACCATGCCACGTATTTAAAAAAATTATAAAAAAACTACATGAAGGACTGTTTTCTTGTTACTCTTGGTATCGGTTTAAAAAACAACAACACACGACAATATAAATGACAACTTACACTAAGAGATTATTTATTTTTTTATTTAATGACTTGATTTTAATCAGTTAAGTCATTAAATCCGTTTATTTTTCAATTTAATGAAAATTTTTAATTGTTAAGTTTTTTTTTGCTTAATCTAAAAAGTCTAAATGATATCATTAAAAAATATTATCTAAAATATCTCTATCTAATTAGTTAATTTTCATCCCTACCTAAATAAAATTTAATATCAGCATTATTATTACATATATATATATATAACTTGTGATAATATAATGGTATACTATTATTATTTTTGTCTTTTTTTTTTCTTCATTATATTTATATTTTTTTATCAATATTTATCATGCAAAAACATCATAAACTACAAGTTGATTAACATATACTAGTTAAGAATATTAAAGGATTGTATTCAATTGAACACGATTTATGTTATGATAATATATCATCTTATTTGTGTTCTTTAAGATGTTGATTTTTGAGATTAAAAAACAACTTAATTTTATAGTAACAAATCCAACAGTGTAAAATAAAATAAAAGGATAAACCGTGGGATTTATATCTAAAATTAAATCTCTTGCTAATTCTGCTTTCTTCTGTCTATAAATAAGGCCAAAAGTATTGAGAAATGATTTTTTAACGAATTTTTCTTACTCGGCTAAGGGAAACCAGGACTTCAGATTCATATAAGTTCATAAAAGAAATACTGACAAAAGCATTGCAATGCCTTCGCGGATGCATGCTCCAATTTTATTTTTGAAGATTTTTCAAGAACAAGGAAGAAAACCTCAATCTAGCAGCACAAATATGTATGATTATTTGTGATCTTCTTATCTAAATGTATTCGAACCGTTGAAGGTTTTTAAACCTTCAATAGGAAAAGAAAAAAAATACAGTTTACCATTCGATTATTAGATGATTTCTCTTATCCAACTATTAAACTTAAATAAGTAGGGAAAAAAATAATCAATTCGTTCTAAGGTAATTTTTCCTGTAAGTACTATAAATGATGGCGGAAATAAATCAATTTCGTGATGTGTGGTGCTGAGAAATTTTTATAAACTAATGATGTCACAACACAATGAATATAAAATTAATATACCTTAGGCCTGGGTTTAATTGGAAGAAATGAGAGGAGAGAAGAGGAGAAGAGATGAATGGAAAGGAAAGAGGGGGAAGGAAAATGAGGGATAAGAGAGTAAATCTTAGTTTAATTGTTTGGTTTGACATTGAAATCATTTTTTCTCTCTTTATTTTTTTTTTCCCTCACCTCCTTTCCTCTCCTTTTATTTTCTTTTATTTCTTCAAACCAAATACGACAGTAGGGCCATTTTTGGGAAAAATCTCAGGCTGCATAACTCGATTATTAGAATATGTTGAAGGAAAGCAGCCAAGAGAGCTGGCATATCAAAATTGTCAATACTCGATTCCTTCATTTCCTTTTCCTACTAAAAAATCAATATTTTTTCAAACCAAACAGAAAATAAAATCAACATAGAACAAAAGACAGAGTTGACTGAGATTCATTTGTTGACCAATCTTGATCAAACCCACGTGCCTCTCCTTGCATGACGTAGAAAAATTTCGGTCTTGTGTGTGCGAGTGGTTAGGTCTGGACAGCCAGGATTTACAATTATTACGATTAGTAAGCGCTAACAAGACAGCTTGCTTGTTGCCTCAAGCAATTTAAAGATACTTTTCACACTAATTAATCTTTATTAATTTTTCCACATCTCTTTTGGATTATTTGATCAAGTTTTGTCACTTTATTTACTCAGTTTCAAACAAGTTTCTCTTAATTTCAATGTTCAAACACTCTTACAGATCGACAAATGGGTGCTGGTCATGGCCATACATGTTGACAAAAAGCTTCCAAATTTTGGGCAATTTTAATTTATTGTTTATTTTATCCAAGTAGCGCCCATCATTCATTGTCATGAAATAGGAAACTCGATCCTAATTTTTAGTCCTTTATTGCTGTAATTTTGCAAGTATTTTTAAACAATATTGATAGTTACATGAACTGGATCCAATTGCAAAATCTTCAAAGCCTGCCTGCTTTTGATGCTTCATGCCTTGTTTTGTTGATTTGGTGACGACTAGCAACTTGGATTTTAGATTTTTAATCACAGTGGAAATGGGGGTTTGGTTTTTATAATTAAGTGAGGAGTTTCTGTTGATAATTGATCTATTAATTAGTTAAAACTAGGTTGGTTTTGGGATCCACTACATCTGTAAATGTTAAGTTTTTATTTTATTATTTTTTAAAACTTATAATAAGTTTTAGCAACCGGAATATATGCTTAAAATTTTTTTAGGGATTTAATTGATATATATTGAATTGAATATTATAGTCTGAAAACTGATCGCTGAGAATTACATATATAATCTATGTGCTCAAGATGAGTCATTTTCGTTATCTTAATCTGACTAAAAATAAGAAAAGAGTAGTAATCGAAAATGATGTTTCTCTTAAAATTATTATAGCATTGTCATATTGCATAGTCATTATTAGATATGAACAAGCTACGGATTGGGACAAGGGACATTTAGCTTAATTTTAGTTTTACCAAAGAGAGAAAAAAATAAAAAGTAAAATAAAAAAATCTTTCAACTTTGCCCAATCTATCTCAATCAACATTGACATGTTAATTAAAGCCAAACATAAATGTGCTTAAAGAGAAGAAATAGTCCTTATTTCACGTGGACACCTATTTTTTCACAAAATTATAAGAATGTCAAATCTAATAAGCAGTTACAAAATGATAAACGATCTGAATCTCCACACCCAACAATTGGTTTCTATATTGGGTTTAAGTCGACTTACATCAAGATTTTGGAGGATCTGATTAATATTCTTGTAATACCTGGGGATTAACGAAATAGAAAGTTACGTTGAACCGTGAAGATTAGAAATGAGCATACAAACAGTTTCATCATGAACAATGGGGCAAATTAAAGAATAATTTGATACTAAACACACTTTCCAGTTTTCTGGAATTGGTCTGCCCTTTGAAATGGGTAACAGATCAGTATCATAATTCCCTCTACAAGACTCATGAAACTGCGTAGAAAATTAAAAGCTTCTTTTTGCATGGATTTTGAATTTTGATCACCGTTTTGATTTCTTGTGAAAACTTTCAAAGCATTTCCACACGGATGAAAGTACCTTGCTATATCTTTGCAGGCAAAGTTATCAATTGCAGCTGCAAATTGGTGGCGCTTGTTCACACTTCACATAACTTGTTCACTGTTTAATTTTCATCTATTCAATTATTTTAGCGTAAATTGCCTGTAGGCCACAAGAACCTTTCTTTCTTTCTTTCTCCTCATTTTCTCTCTCTCTCTCTCTCTCTTTTTGGGATGAGGTAATTTTTTAATTTAAATTAATATTTATACTTGCAAGTATATTGAAAAAAAAGTTCTTTTTTTTATCATGCTAAGTTATAGCAGCTGTAACTGTAGCATAAACAGTAACTGTATGTATGTTACTGTTCATGCTACAATTACAGCAGCTGTAACTTAAGCATTACCCTCTTTTTTTTTCTTTTTAATGACAAAAAACTGGAATTTTAAACGGATGGGAAAGACAGAAAGTTTTTAGGAAAAAGTCAGAAGGTGATTGGTTGAACGCTTGAACTGTTAAATTAAACGGCATTTTCTGCAACGCTGAGAATTTTCAAATCTTATTGACAAATGCAAACTCATCTTGATTGACTATAATTAAGACAGACCTCCGTTTTCTCCTACTTTTTAGTTTACAATTGGCTGAGCCAAAAATTAAAAATTAGAATTCTCTTCTTAAAGTTGACTTTTGACTCGATCTTAAATAATCAACTTGCGACGAGCAGAACTTTATCCAAAAAATTGCCTTTTGTGAGACCAAAAACCTTGATGCAGTGCAGAGCCATCAACAATCTAATCAGGATAAAGTAGGCCCATATGGAAACAAAATTTGAAGGCCGAGGGTCCAATAAGGATAGCTTGGACTGGGTGAGGATAGAATCAATTTAACCCATCTTCTTCTCCCATAGGCCCAAGATCACCTAAATGGATTCTCAATTGGGCTCAAATCAACCCATTTATCGGCATGCCTCCAGATTCTTCATAAACTCCGTTTACGTATTTTATAACTTTTATAAGACCATTTTCAATGGAACCCTCACTCAGAGGGTGGGAGAGGGAAAAAAAAAAAAAAAAACAGCGCCAAAGACAAAAAATAAAAAATAAAAAGGAGCTGATCCGTTCCATTTGATTTTAAAAATTAAATAAAAAAATTTGAAAATTAAAAGAACCATAAAACAAAGAAAAGTTTAAAAAAACAAAAGGGACCGAACTGATTAGCTTGATCAACAAATAACCGACCAGTGCCCATCCAAACTGCCAGACACTCATCAAACCACCGTGCCACCGTCGTCTACCCATCAGCCCACCCAAACTGTCGCCACGTGCTCTAACCCGACAGCTATCTCACACCCTAACCCACTGCCACCATCCAAAAATCATCACCGCAAAACCGAACCGCCACTCTTTCACATCAAGTTGATCTCGCCAATCCCACCCTTGATGGCGGTGCAAATCTTTAATGCCACCAACCCCCACGAAACCGGTCTAATATGCACGCACCACCAAGTCGACTATACTCAAGCCGACCGAACCCAAGCCTAGCCACCATCATTGCTCCTGAGTCAAAACCGATCCAATCCAATAATGCTCGAAACAAAATAAAAGATTTGGCTGAGGAATAATACTGAGGCTCCATTACCACTTGTGGTAAAAAAATTTGGCTTTGAGCTGGAGGACACAAAAAGAATCCCGTTGAAAATTTGAAATGGGGTTTATCTATTATAAAAGAAATAAATAAAAAGAAAGGTTAAAGAGCGGGGTTTTAGACGGATAAATTTATTGAATGAGTGGGATGGCAGTTGGTGGGCCGAGATTCGATCACAGATAGGGGTGGGCATCGGTTCGGTTTCGGAATAAATTTTCGGTTTCAGTTCGGTTCGGTTTCAAAAATTAAAAAAACTATTTGATATTTTAAAAAAAAAAACTGAACCGAAACTGATAAGTCGGTTTCGGTTCGGTTTCGGTTCTCTTAACAGTTTTATTTAAGCAATCGGTTTATTTACTTTTTTATACACAAGACACTTCTTTTCTAAATGAGTTCTCAAGCCAGAAGTTCATTTAATACTTTCACATACATACTTATTCTTACAATAGTTACACTTTATTTTTTTTCCTCTAGGTAGTTTGGAAAATGATTCCCAAACATCCGATCTTAAACGTCGGCTTCTTTTTTCATTCGGAATAGCCTTCTCAAAATCTTCTTTCATAATCTCCTCTACAATATTGTTATTTTCTTCCGTTCTACACACAAGGCCTACCATAATCAATGTATAATAAATAAAATAAAATAATTAGCAAATTTGTATTAACAAAAGAAAATTGCAGGAATTTTGGACTAAAATGAAAAATTTTCAGAATTATAGTTACTGTTTTTAATATCAAAGGTTTTGCCCCAAAGTGTAAATAAAAAAAAAATTCTGTGGTATATCATAATTTCAAAAAAGTATAGGGACTAAATGATATTTCACGGCATGGACTTTCGGTCAGGGACCATTTTAAAAACTTTACAAATAAATTAGGCCACAACATAATTCTTATATGAAATTATTTTCTAAATAGTGAGCTGTAATAAAATTTTAAAAAATAGAGGGATCTACATGATAATATCCCTTTATCATCTTCAACATTTCATCTCTCTCCGTCTCTTCGCCCAGCAAGCACCTAAGCAGCAGCACAGACATAGTTACAAAAATCAAAAAATAAAAAATCTAAAAAAATGACAGCAACATACACACATCCTAACATGCATAATAAATCTAAATATTATCAATAATTTTATGTAATAATAATAAAAAAGACAAACATAAAATAACAAAAGTGAGATCTCAGATTTTTTTTTTTTTTTAAAAAAGGAAAGCAGAGCAAGAGCAAGAGCAAGAGCAAGTTATCTGGCTAAGTGGCTGGCGATGGAGGGATGGAAGGAACGACGGCGGCAAGTCGACAGCAACGGTGGATAGTTCCGGCCAGAGAGAAGAAGTAGAGAGCAGACTCAGAGGGGAGACCGGGAGGGAGAGACGAAAGAGTTAGAGTTAGAGAGATCAGAAAAAAAAAAATGATTTTTGAGTTTGTGTATATATATGTGGTAGTGAAATTATAAAAATACTTAATAACAGTTCGGTTCGGTTTTTATAATTTTTAATCCGAAAACCGAATCGAACCGAACCATTCGGTTCAGTATTTATAAATACGATTTTTTAACTTAAAAAACCGAACCAAAACCCAAAAAAACCGAACCGAACCGATTTTTTTCGGTTCCGATTCGGTTTATGCCCACCCCTAATCACAGAAACAAAAAGCCCAATTTATAAAAAATACACGATCATTTGAATTTTGAGCCGAGTCGAGCCTGATTCGGTCTGGGTCAAGATCGGGTCAGACTTTTATCTAAGCCCGAAGTCTATAATTTTTAAAGATTTTTATATATTTAATTAATTTAAATTTAAAAAATGGACATAACCTTCCATTTATATTAAAATTTATCATAAACATAAAAATTATTTAAGATTTCAACCATATAATTATATAAATACTAAAATAAATATAAATTAAAATCGTGTTTTATAAAATTATACAAATAAAATTATATATTTTTAAAATTTTTAAAATTCAAGTTGGTCGAGTCGGGTTAGATACGACCTGAACCTTGACCCAAATTTAGTCGAGTCCTAATATTTAAGCCCAAGCTCAACCGAAATCCTTAAATCTGAATTAAAATTTAAAAAATTTAAGTCGGTCAATTGGATAAAAATTAGAGCCAAGTCTTTCGAGTTTTGAAGGTATTTTTGTTATTTCTGGTGTTAAAAGAATTATATATTTTTAAAAATATTTTAATAAGATTAATATAAAATATATTTGGTATCGATTCCCAACGGCATAGTTCTCTAAAGATAAAGCCAACTGCAAAAGCATCAAGCAAAACCAAAAGCAAATGCAAAAGAAAACGAAAGGAAAAGAGAGAGATTATAAACTTCAATTTAATCATATCTCTCACTGTAACTCTCCACTTTACTCAACTGACTTGCTTTTCTTCTTATTCTTAGAGCAGATGCCTGCATACAGTACAATGAATTCTATTATACAAATCCGACAAAAGAGATCCAATCATATCACTAATTACTCCAATGGATTCTGTCTTCACCACCAACCACTGCCCCATATCAAAAACCAAAATTTCTGCATGTTCTTTTTGTTATCATTTGCATTTCTTAATACTTCCACTAGTCTTTGCATTTTGTAGCATCATCACAGCATCTCAAGCAAGCCCCTGTAGAACCTCGTGTGGTGACATTCCAATAAACTACCCTTTTGGCATTGATGATGGTTGTGGCAGCCCTTACTACAGATACATGCTTGTATGCTCAGATTATGGAAAACTCGAGCTCCGAACGCCGTCCGGTAGATACCAAGTTCGCAGCATAAGCTACTCAGATCCTCACATTCTCCTTACTGATCCATTCATGTGGAATTGCCAAGATGGTGACAACTTTCGCCCCACAAGGCCTTTTAGCCTAGACACAAGCACCCATTTCTCACTCTCCACTCAGAATGACTATCTTTTTTTCAATTGTAGTGAAGAAAATGTGATCATTGAACCAAGACCTATATTCTGTGAGCGGTTTCCTGAACGTTGTGATTCGTCTTGTGATAGTTCTAGCTATCTTTGTAGGCACTTGCCGGAATGTGCCTCTGCATTGCATGGCAGTTCTTGCTGCGCTTATTACCCTAAGGCTACTGAATCTTTGAGGCTGATGCTTAAGTATTGTGCTTCGTATACTAGTGTTTATTGGAGAAATGTTGGAAATGTTCCTCCGTATGATCAGGTTCCTGAGTATGGAATCAGGGTTAATTTTGACATTCCGGTGACCGCAGCTTGCCTGCAGTGCCAAGATATGACAAAGGGTGGGGGCACTTGCGGATTCCACACGGAAACACAGAATTTCTTGTGCCTCTGTCCCAAGGGAAATGCCACCTCCTATTGTAAAGGTTATTTTAATTTGTTTCTGTAAACTAATATACTAAGCTGTTGCAACTTTATCATCATCATCATCATATTTTGGATTCTTTTGAGGATTTAATTGTTACATCTTAATACTAATTTTATTTTGCAGATTGTGAAATTTTTTTCATCTTATATAATAATTAATTAGTTGGTTTGATTTTGACGCAGATCATGAAATCTCTGGGCATAGCAGGGCTGGAGTGATTGCAGGCAAGCATATATTTTGATATATTGACAGTTCATGTGTTTCCAAGACTTGAACTTCTGGCAATGGATTGAAATTAAAGATTAAACTATTTTAAAGCTTTCGGTTTTTCAAATATTGGTTTCAGGGACAGTGACAGGAGTTTCAGCTGCTGGGGCCATAGGAATTGGAGCCGGCGTTTGGTATTTCAGAAAAGTGAGAGCTACGGCACCAGTAACATGTGGGGTTCAAAACAATGAGAATAGGCTTTTCTGAGAACAATAGCCAAATTGAAGTGAACTACCAAACACCTACTTTATTCTTCTTTTCCTTTCTTTTTCTTGAATTGCGCGCATGCATTTTGTACTTTTAACGGGCCACGTTGATGATGTTTCGTGTTTCTTCGTACGCCATTGCTAAGGGAACCCATGAATCAATTTTATTTTACACTTCAGCTGTCTCCCAAGCATATATTTTGATATATTTATATTTTTTGCTCTTGTTGATATGTTGAATGAAAAAATAAACGATGTATATTTAAAGAAAAAATGGGGACCGGGAAAAAACAATTAATTATCCATTCACAAAACCAATAGTTATGCGAACACCAATGTATTTCACATATAAGATTTTGTCAATATTCAATCAACTGTATATGTAAAATAGGAAAAAATTTTAAAATACATCAGATGTACCATATCAGCCACATAACAAGCAAATGGTACTATAATATGTATATATTTATTTTGATAAACTACCATGTAAATGGTGGTTATATTAAATTCAATTATACATGCATGTCATATATGCATTAGTTGGTTGTATTACCTCTGATATATTTTAGAATTCCTCGTAAAACATTAATAACATTATACCAACTCTCAAGTGCTACTGTATAGATGTGAGCTTCAATTCAATGGAGCTGCAATCTTACAGCACTTTCAGGAAAAACAAAAATGAGAAAATTACAAGAAAATAGAAGTGTGACATTTAAAACAGGTGACTACAGAAAGTTAATTTAATGATCATCATGTCAACATGCTTTCCCAACAACACAGCCCAAAGGACCCGCATTGGCTGTTAAAGCAGGAACCATTGCGCCTGGTGCAACAACAAATGACTGGGAACGTGAGTAATTTGGTGCACAGCTCCCATATCCAGATGGTACAAAATAAGCACCATTCAAAAATACATCCTTCGAAGTTCTCCACTTCCAACTTTTCCAACCACCATAAGATTCTCTCTTCGTAACCTGTTGTAAAAACAATCACAAAATAATTAATTAATGCACTTCAGTGAGTGCTGGCTGGTTGGTTTGGCTGTTAAAACCTCTTGAAACGGTTGGTAGTAACATGTGTGAGCAGGTTTTATTTTCCTGTAATTTTAACTTTAGGTACCTCTTTGGTATTCTGATCGTTTGAAGCCATGAAGTAGTTCCCTTCACTAAAAATGGTTGGATTAGCACTGCCGCCAATTGCATACATCTTCCAGTCTTCATATCTATTGTTGGCAACATGAGCATAGCCTATCCGGACCCTGCATGCATGATATATGCTCCATTCATCTAAGTTTTCTTTCAGTTTTAATTATACAAGTTTATTTCAAATTTAATCAATGATGAATTTTCTCCCTTAGTTTAATTATTTATGTATTACCTTGGCATTCTTTCAATAAGTCCCGGGCCAAAATGGTTGAAGGCTATTGTAACTTTCATAATTTTATCAGCAGTAAATTGATCGTTGTGTCCCAGCAGCATCACCTATAATTGGAAATGTGGCTTATCTTATGAACGTGCACGTACAAAATACTTGTAAGCAATCAATAAAATTAAACAAAAAACTCTCTACCTACTTTATCGTGTTGTTCGAAGTAGTTGTTAGAGATGGTGACCGCCGTTGAAGCATGAATGACATCAATTAGGCCATCAGCACCACGAGCAAGATAGCAATGGTCAACCCAAACATACGAAGATGCAAAAATATCAATGGCATCTCCATCAGAGCCCCCGCGACGACCAACATGATCAGGGCTGCTTCTAACTTGCCCACTCTTCCCTGGCTTACAATCATGAATGCTAATCCCATGTATTATAACATGGCTAACACCTTGTATTGTTATGCATGGTCCATTTGCAATCTCAACTTTAGCCCCTCTCCCATCAATAGTCTTGAAACTATTCATTATAAGCTCATTTTTAAGCCTTATCACCATGTCCTTGGCAAAAATGATCCAAAGCGGCTTTGTTTGAATAACACCATACCTTAGGGTTCCCAGTTTAGGGTTTACAGGGTCATCAGAGGGGTCGGTGACTACGTAAATTGCACCGTATTTTCCTCCCAAGGTGCCTTTTCCAAACCCCACCACGCAATCCGCCAAGGCTTTGCGATTAACAGCCCAGTTGGATTTGGCTCGCCAGCATGAATCTATAGCGTTCATGACTTTCAAACTGCTTACTGCAGGTTTAGGCAAGTTATAGCTATCTAGTGAATATGCTACAAGGGTTGAAGCGAAGTTTGCTAGTAGACATGAAAGCATAAGGAGAGTGGTTAAGGAAGCCATGGCTTGACGTTTGAGGATTGAGAGTTTGAGACGAAGGCAAATTAGATAAACGATAATGTATATAGGAAAATGATCAGAAGAGATGGTGCACACGATTTAGGGGCTAATTAATTTTGTTTGTTAATTTGGTGAAATTTTGTTGCCAAACAAAACGTGATGGCACGAGCTCTCTTTGGCACATTGACTTTGCAAATTTTAAGTAGTGTTTATAGATACAAATCAAATGGTAAAATATAATTAGCAACTCAGAGTATCTAAGTATATATTCAATGGATATTGGATATGGCCGGAGATGAATGTTTAAAGAAATCGTTTGTTTATACTTTGTCTGATGTAAGAGGCGTTAGTTATAGTGGCGGCAACTTTTGCTCTGAGTGTCTTCAATTAAATTATACTATGAAACTTCTTTTAGAAATGGAGATTAAAGAAAGAAGAAGCGATAATGAAAGCAAATTTATGATTTTTTTATATATATATTAGGTGAGGGGACCAATTAAGAAGTTATTCTAGCACAGTATATTTATTTGATCGTTAAGTTACATTTTTTTTTTTAACATCGAATATGTTCGAATTTAGTTGAAGTCTAAACAGGCCTTAATGTAAATTTATGAAAGAAATATTTGTTTTTTTTTTCTTTTCAACATCTCAATATAAGTGTTAAGTGGTTTGTTTTAATTAAAAAAAAAAATTGAAATATGATATTTTGATATTTATATCCTTATAAGTATTATATATATTTGAGAATAATTAAGTTAAATACTTTGAAAATATAATTAAAAATGTTTTATTATTACAAATATACACAACGATTATAACACTGTAAGACTTAATTAGATACTTAATTCTAATTAAAAATGTAACATACTTTAGTAACATATTTTATGTTAATATAATTTGTTAAACGTCCGTGTAGTGTATGACATTTTTTTGGTTGGTTTAAGCATATGAGCTAGCATAGAACCAATTAGTCATTATAAATTTGCTTCAAATTACATAATTAAATATTTAAAATATAAAATAATCCTTAAAATCATATTGTTTATTGCCACGAGATAGAGTTCAAATAGAAGTCCATTAACCAATTTTTAGGAAATTATTCAATCATAAAAGAAAAGGGATTAACTTAATTGTTATTGGAAATAATATATCTAGTATGGGTATCTTCGAGATAATATTTTATCTTGTGCTCATCCTTTTTCTATTCACACAAACATCAGAAAATTTAAGGTAACGTTTGCCTTTTTGTCTAAAATCTAAATGAATTTGATTTTGTCTAAAATCTAAATGAATTTGATTTTTCGAAACTTTGAATGTAAATATATAATGTCTATTTTTCTTGTTTTAATATTTAAATATAAGTGGCATCTTGTTTGTTTTTATAAATTAAAAAAAATCTTAAATATGGGTATCTAACATTTTTGTCTTTATAAATTAAAAAAAAAAAAAGGGGATTAGGTTTCATAGTTTAGAAAATAAGTATATTTAATAGAAATGTTATTTATTTCTCATTGAGACTTTTTTCAATTAAGATGAATGTCAAAAAAGTCTACATTTTCTAAACCAAACAAAAGTTACAAAAAAAAAAAATAATAAAAAAATAAAAAAATCTCAAATTAATAAAATTTCAGACATTGAACAAATAAATCCTTTTTTTTCCGTCAATGTTTGACTATTAGGTATAAGCTATGAAAAACAACCAACCAAAACATCCAAAATGTCTGAAAAAAAATTTTAAGTTTTGAGAAAAAAAACAAAAAAAAAGTTTGTTTGAATGAATTATTCCAACATAAAATATCGCAAGGGAGTCTAATTGCTTGTATTAAGTAAGTCACTCTGGATCTATCAAAAAAAAAAAAAGTAAGTCACTCTGGAGTTTTATTTTTATATATTTAATTATTTCAGTTACGAGAAAAGAGATCCAGAGCGAAATATTTTTTAATTCACTTTTTGCCACAAATGATAGTGTAGTTTTACTATTGAAGTATTTTTGTTAGAAGGCATAAAATAAACAATTTAAAACAATTTAGAAATTATATTAGAGCTCTGTCCACTTGTACTTAAAAATAAAATAAAATAAAATATTAAAAAAAAAAAGAAATAAAGCTGCCCACGTGGATACACAAAGAAACCAAAATAAAGACGCGCATAAAATTTACTTGGAACTAAATTGAAAGTAAGCTAAAACGATTAATGCACGCAATGTAACAATTAATTTACGCAGCTGAACACATGACACGTACGAGAATGAAGATTTGAAAGAATAAGCAAATATTGGTACATTCCATCAAAGGTACTGCTGCTTGGCCTTATTAATTGGTGACACGAACTAAAAGACATTAAACGTATACATATATAAAACATAACATTAATCAAATTTTGCTGCCCTTTTGCCCATGTAACACGAGGTCTGCTGGAAGTTAATTTTAAGCATAGCTGCACATCCCAAAGGTGCATGAACTCCCTTTCTTGCACCTGTTGCTGCACCTCCCACAATGCTTCTTGTCTGACATTAAATTCACACACTGGCCTTTGCAGCAAACCTGCCAATACTTGCATCTCCTACCACACTTGCCGCAGTTGAACCCGTCTTTCAGTACGTTTACACATTTCTTCTTGCAGCAATCCGGGCCTGGACTGCTCTCGGCATGACAAACCCTCGGGTATTTGTCACATTTCATCGCAGGGCGAGGGACAAATCGGCTTGCTCCTCGGAGTGAAGTCATTAAGTCTCGCCTGTCAGCCAAAGGGATATCAGAAGTGGTGTTATTATCACCACCGGCGCCATTGAATGATCCTTCTTCAGCCCCCAGTGCTGAAGCCGTAAGCGCATTGGCCGTCCCCACGAGCATGGCCAAGGCAAGAAATATCTTTATGGACTTCATCTTCACGAGGCAGACGCTTGAAATTAAAGAAGCTTGGATTTAATTTGCATATGTATGGAGAATGGGGGCTCTTGTAGTCGTATTTATACATCAAAATAGAGCAGCTAGTAAACGAGTTGCTCTAAAACTGTGTAGGCGCTGCATGGGTTCAAGTTGTGTGGACTGTTAGTGGAGTGGTCTAATTCAACGAGTTGATAAAATATTGAATTGAAGTAAACCAAGTTAGGTTGTTGGAGAAAATATTATAATCTAAATACTAAATTAGGCCAAATTAGGGAAGAAAACAAAATTGTATGCAACTGTTAGGCATGCATATATGTATGCAGTACGACTCCCCCTAACTTTTCATTGTCTTTTCTTTTCGCTAACAGCGATCTTCATGAATTCGGTGGTAACTAACACAAGAAGTTTGCTTTTTCATTGCCACGTACCATCATAATGAAGACTTCTTCTTTTTTTTTTCAATTAAGATTAATTAGAACACGTGTTAGTGTTATGCATACGTTG
The DNA here is from genome assembly GCA_030449075.1 of Murraya paniculata. Taxonomy (NCBI): domain Eukaryota; kingdom Viridiplantae; phylum Streptophyta; class Magnoliopsida; order Sapindales; family Rutaceae; genus Murraya; species Murraya paniculata. The sequence continues at coordinate 3,120,924 of JAEVFN010000005.1, forward strand.
TATATTTTTCTTTCCCAATTAAGTCAGAATATTCGGGCCAGCTAATTATGTGGTTGAGGCTGAGGTTTGGTAATCCTGCACTTTTCAAGGACCAGGATGAATAGGATCGCATATTCCTTTCTTCTTGTTACTTTTACAACACGAAGCAAATGCAATCTCTACTCTTGGAGTTTACATAACTTTCCCCAAGCACTTTAATTAATCGTTCTTGAAACTCTTGATGCAACAAGACTTTAAAACAATTTGGACTTAATCTAACTAAATAGCCCTTTTTTTGTTGGGCAAGATTATTTGATTTCCACAGAAATTAATAATGTGTATCTGATGTAAATTTCGATAGGCGACACTGCATGCAAATTGAAAATTGCATAATTGTTTCTGTAACAAGAGCGAGCATTTGTGGTCAGAACTAATGTGTACGAAAAAGGTATTACAAATTGAAAGTTTTAATGGTAAATAATGTGTAAATCTCAAGCATAGCTGCACATCCCATAAACGCAAAACTCACCCTTTTTGCACTTGTTATTGCATCCCCCACAGTGTCTTTTGTCAAATGAAGCATTCACACATTTCCCCCTGCAACAGATTTCAGTGTACTTGCACCTGTACCCACACATTCCGCAATTTAACCGATCTTTTTTCACATTAACACATTTTTTCTTGCAGCAATCCGGCCCTGGACTGCTCTTGATCATACCACAAACACGCGGAAACTCGTCACAAGTCACGCTGGCTATCAGGTTCTGCCGTGCCAGCAACCGCCTCACCCCTCGCAAAGATGTCGCTTCTTGGTTTTCTGATAAGGACCGCGACTCTTCAAGATCATTCGTCGCAGCAACAATGGCAACTGTTGCTAGGAGGGCAAAGAGGAGAGTTAGCAACTTCATGGCTATATATAGAGAAGATTTTATTTATCAAATTTGCTGATAGCAGTTAGTGTTATGTGTTTATATAGTGATATTGGCGGGCGAGAGTTGACAAAACCAAAATGAATGATCAAGTTATGCTTTTTTGTGTGTGGTCTTCATTCATTTCAATAGATTGCTTCCAGATTACTATATATCACTAAGAAGAAATCATTTGATTATATGTAAAGAAAAGCTGGGCTCCCATTTATTCTGTATCTCAATTCTGAATCTCACCTTGGATTTTGGAACCAATCACTTGTTGCCACATTGATTATATATGCCTTCAACTGCGTAGTCGTCAATCGGCATATACCACCAGGCACCAGCTGCTCAATTTTAAATGTCTGTTTAGTTCACGGTGACTTTTCACTATCCTATAATGTTTCAACTGATGATTTTATTTACCTCTCACTTATTCGTGTATCAGGAAGCTCGTAGCAGTTTGAAAAGAAAATGTTACAAGTCAAAAGGGGGAAAATGCTAAAGAGCAGAACAAAATCTAACATAACAGTTGTGTAAGGCGATTAAAGCAAAGACAAAGACAGACACGATTCCCTAGCTCGATAAGAAAAGCACATATTCTCAAGAGCAAAATACTACTTAACGAAAAACTTTAATTTGGGTTCACTGGAGCATCAATCTGCAGTAGTCTCGTAAAAGTTGCATTATATTTATACAGCTTTTGCTGAAATATTTTATTTAGAGTATTCCATTTCTAATTTCTGAGACTGGAGCTAGGCTATATATGAGCAAATAAACTGTTTCATTGAGGTCTTATTATTAATTTGATGTTGTATTAATCAAAGTTCTTGTTGCAAGTTTTTTCTCTTAGTTATTGTGTAAGCTTGAGAAATAACAAAATTATGACTTCTTGCTGCCTCGTGATTCTCACTTTGATTTTTCCTCTAGTTTATATTATTGCCCAAGCCTCCACATTTAGCCAGCAGCTTTCTCTCATGGAACTGGTAGCAAGTAAAAACAATGAAACAGAGCATCAAAAGCATGCTAATACTTGTCTTCACCACACAGCAGAGAATGAAGTGACAACAAATCTAAGATCTGGCAAGGGCCACAGCTTCTCGCACGGTCGGCTTCACGCAAGGAATGTAAGCATATTAATTACTATTACATCTTATTCTTCTTCTTGTTGGTTGTTAATAAAAAGAACACACAAATTTTAACTCAGCAGGCTCATGGGATCCTGAGCATTATTGGCTGGGGAATACTCTTGCCAATTGGAGTGATCACTGCAAGATACCTGAGAAGATTTCCAATTGAATATGATGAATGGCACCCACTTCACATGCTGTGTCAAATTTCAGGATACATTCTTGGTACCGTTGGTTGGGGCATTGGCTTATGGCTTGGCAACTCTTCCAAGCATTACACTCATAAAACACATCGCATTCTTGGCATCCTTGTATTCACCTTTGCAACCATACAAGTACGTTTTGCAATTCTTCAGCTTAAATTGATTATTCAAAATCAAAATCTTGTTTGTTGTCTCATATGAGTTTTTTGTTTTGGGAATCAGATTTTGACCAGCTTTCTGCAACCGAGAAGAGGAGAAGAATGTAGCAAGTGGTGGGAGATTTTTCATCAATCGATGGGATATACAGTAATTGCTTTAAGTGTAGCAAATATTTTTCAAGGGATTATTCATCAGAGTCATGCTGAAAAATGGAAATGGTTTTATGTGGCAATACTTGCTGTTCTAGGTTTTCTTGCTGCAGCATTGGAGATTTTTAGATGGATCATCAAGTCTAAACTTCAGCAGCCCATTGCATTTCACAGCAATAATATTTACAACTTCACTTGATCAGATTTAGAGTTAAACATTTTTTCATTTCGGGATTACGTTATTGGCGAGAAAGACGATATTAATTTTCCATTTAATTGAGAGCTCATTTGAGCCTCCAAATTCAATTTCTTGCCATTCACGCAACCAACTGATTATCTTATCTATTACTGGAAATGAATTTTCCACTGCTTTGCATTTTCTGTGTACAAAATAGTCAAGCACTTTTATTAGGATTAAGGGTGGGCCTATTTGTACTCTAAGAAAATATAATAAATACTCGTGTTTTAAAAAAAAATTTTACTAGAAAAACTCCCACGAGCATATTAATATTAAGGATAATATTGGATAACTAAATATATTCTAAACACACACTTAGCGCACCCTTTCAACATTCAATTATTTTATGTAAAACCTTAAAAAATTCTCAAAACTATTTTATCTTTCTTTATCTCTCTCTTGTTTTCAATTTTTAATTTTTTATGATTGTACATAATTTTCACAATTGGTTCGTGCAAGATGTTGATAAGGAAGTTGATGAGATTGAATGGGCTTTGCGGCAAGCTATTGTCATTTACAGAGTATAGAGAAAATAGAAATACAAATTCGTTTCATAAAGGGATGTAATTGGAAGTGGCGACAAATATTTTCAGTTCAAAAACTACATAGAATAACTATATTTTTTAAAGTTAATAAACAGAGAAGTATTTTATCATGTATTTTTTAAGAACTCAAAAATAGTTAGGATGATTAAAACAGATGCCTAAAACGAGCAGATATATACATTGGGATGTAGTTCATCATAAGCATTTTCTTTTAGGTATGTAAAGTAGATAAAAAAAAAAAAAATTAATTTGAAGGATTTCAGTAAGGATTTTTTTGGCATTTTAAAATAAATGATAATTATTAAGATAGTTGAACTTTATTTTTGGAATATTATCTTAAGCTATAGATATTTGTAATCGGATATTTGTAAAGACTATGGAAATTAACTCCATTTATAGTGTATGAGAGATTTGATACTCTTTCCACATGTATGAGAAAGATAATTGAATTTTCGGTATGTTTGCTTCCTTGGATTTAGAATAAGTAGAAATTAAAAATTGAGTTAGAATCATAATGGACTGGAATAAGTAGAATTTAAAAATTAAGTTAGAATCATAATGAATTGGAATTGAAATAATAATACAGTTTATTTTGATTTCAATTCTCATTACTTAGGTAAACTACTTATTTTAACTCACATTCATCCAGAATAAATTATTTCAAATTACCTAAATGCTCTAAGTTACAATTATGTATTTATTCACTAATAAAATAAAGAATGATTATTTTTACTATAAATATAATTACCATTATTATTATCACAATTATTGTAAAATTATTATTATTATTATTATTCTTCTTCTTCTTCTGAAAAAATAATAATAGAGTTACAAATATTTATATAAATTTATTTTGTACAATTGATATAGTATAATGTAATTGGTTGCATTAAATTAAGGGTGGTAGGATCAAACTAAATCCAAAAAAATCTTCCAAATTTACTATTTATATTTATAAAAAAATCAATAAGGTCAATCCGATAAAAATCTAAATAGGCTGGTTCAATTCTCCATTCAAAATTTCAAGACTAGATCCAAAAGAAAAATTCGAGAGAAAAATATGGCCACGGGCATTATGTGAGGGGATATAAGAGGAAAGCTTAACACACCCTTTATATAAACCTAACTACAAATTTAAGATCACTTCTACTTCGTCAGCGCATCGCCCAACTTTGCACCTTCGTCACGCTACCTGCTTCATAATGGCCTAATGCATTATAATTTTGAAACAGTAACACATTCTAAAAGTACAAAAATAACAACTAATAGATAATCTTTTTGCATTTTCGGGGAAAATGGTTATTCTATGGATATTTTGTTAACTCTTTTAACGGTGTTAATGAAAAAAATGAGTAACTATAAACTGTGTAAACTCCAGGTGAAAAGGTTAAAAAAAAACAAAATGTGAAATATTAGGTGGTGTGTGAATCTTTATCTAAAAATGAAAAACATGTCATTAATTATTATTCTACTAAATATTAGGGTCCTTGAATGTTATTTTACTCGCTCATTTCCACACTGTTTTCTGACATGTGTCAGCGAAAATGAGCGATACTAAAAACGTGACGAAGAATCAGGAACACGAAGAAGAAAGCAAGAAGAGAGAGAATCGTACCGACGAACAAGTAGAAGCAGAAACCATGGCCGCGTCTGCCGCCACAGATGGCGTTGCAGCGACGGCGCTTCGGTCCGTCGTCCAACGGGTCCACCAAGCCGCCGAGCGATCCGGTCGCCCGCCGGACCGGATCCGAATCGTCGCTGTCAGCAAAACCAAACCGGTCTCAGTAATCCGTCAGGTTTATGAGGCCGGTCACCGATGTTTCGGTGAAAATTACGTTCAAGAACTAGTGGAAAAGGCGGCTCAGGTCCCCCCCTTTTCTCCTCTCTCTCTCTCCAAAAAATATAACTACATATTAAGCTGAACGGTTCGTTTTGATGTCTTGTCGTCAGTGTCGTGTGTGTTTATTTAGAAGAAAAGTGTTTGACTTTGTTATCTGGGTTTGAGCGTGCAGCTTCCAGATGATATAGAATGGCATTTCATTGGGAACCTGCAGAGCAATAAAGTGAAACCTTTATTGAGTAATGATTATTTCGCTTTGTCTCTATTTTTATTGAACACATTTGTATTATTGCCATGGGATATGCCTGAGTAGGGGAAACGGAAATTAGAGACCAGCTTTAACATTTTGTTATGAATGTATCAAGTTGGCCCCTCTTGTTAAGTCAGATGTGTGCTAAATGAGCTGGAAGCAAAACCCTGTTTATTGTTCGTTGTCACCGACAAAATAGAACTACTTTGCACAGTGCATGCTTTAGGGTATTTTTGTTACTGTCCTGTTTCTGATTTATTTTGAAAGCACAACTGTTTAGCATTTGTAGTCACCCACATCTACTTGCTAGTTGGTGGCTGATGTTTATGAACCACCCAGCCATTTATATTTGACAAATAGTGATTTTATTTGACAATAGTTGTGGATTGAAAATCATTGCAGCTAAATCCCAAACAAATAGATTGAATTGTTAGGAATTCTTCAGTTAATTTTGCTATCATTTTGATCATTGATTAATGCAACTTTCTCTTTCTTTTTCTTCATTAAAAGTCACATCTAATTGCATCTGCATTTTGTGTTGTACAACTTTATCTCACATTCTGAGAGAATGAAATCTGATGTCTGATTTAAAACTCATCCACTGTTTTGCAGCTGGTGTGCCTAACCTGGCTATGGTAGAAAGTGTGGACGACGAGAAGGTAAACACTTGCTCCAGTTTCAGTTATATTTATAACTGATGTAATTTGGACTCAACTTAAGCAAAGAATTTTTACGGTTGCCTTTCATTGGCTCTTCCATACAACTTTTAGAGATTTGAGTACATAGCAAGAGATGTATTATAATTTTTTGTCAACAATCACTCAACTGAGGAAGGGGCTCCTCTTTCTGTTTCACGAAACCTTTTTGTGTTCTGCAGATTGCAGGTCGTCTTAATCGCATGGTTGAAACCATGGGAAGGAAGCCTTTAAAAGTCTTGGTTCAAGTGAATACCAGTGGAGAAGAATGTAAGTTTGTTTATTTAACCCTTAAACTGTCATTATTTTTCACAGGTGCAGTGATTTGACTTGTGAACCTCTATTGTAGATGGAGAGTGCTGCATTAAATGCTCATAGTTGTTTATCGATGACATAACCTTTTCTCTTTCAAATTTGTAAAAATTAGAAGTTATAGTTTATTCATGAAAATATTTTATCACTTTTTACATGGATAACTTTCATGTCATGCATGTTACTAAAATTTAGTGGTTCCGATCTCCTACTTGTGATATTTTGGAGGCATTGCTTGGTTTCTGCTATGTTGCAGCGAAATCTGGAGTTGAGCCTTCACGGTGTCTGGAACTTGTGAAACGTGTTAGTCAAGACTGTCCGAATCTTGAGTTTTGTGGCCTAATGACAATTGGGATGCCGGATTACACATCAACCCCGGAGAACTTCAAGGTAATAATCTGATTTTAACACTGTTTCCCAACCAACCCTCCTCCCCACTCTCCCATTCACTTTTCCTTTCTTCTATGTGCTTTTTCCCACTTAAGATATCTGATAGAGAATTGTGTTTTGCAACCAGACATTAGCAAAATGCAGAAGTGAGGTATGCAAGGCCCTTGGAATACCAGAGGAGCAATGTGATCTGTCTATGGGAATGTCTGGTGACTTCGAGCTTGCTGTAAGAATACTGTACTTTTGGCTTAAACAGACTTCTTGTTCTACGTAGTATATCTTGCAGTATCATGATGTAGTCAATTTTACTTTGGAACTGAACTTGTTAAAAAATCCCACTGCAATGTTGTCCAATGACATTCACAAGAACCAAGTACTTGTGCTAACTGGGTGTGGAAAAGCGGAAAAAAAAAGGTTACTTTGTTGGCAATTGATTGCAGCCCTTGTCCAGAATGCCACGCACCAACTACTGTCACTGGCATTTTCTGAGAGAGCAAAGTTTCTATTGAAAGAGTATTGAGATTATTTTCTTTATTTGATGGAAATTGTGTCAATTCATAAAGGTCAATAGGAACTCATGTTATAATGTTACCTATTTTATGTTTTAATGTTTAAAGTACATGAATACCTGATTTGTTTTGCTTAGTCCAGTTATGCAACTCTTGACATACCCAGTGCTTTTGCAGATTGAAATGGGCAGCACCAATGTCAGGATTGGATCCACAATATTTGGTGCAAGGGAATATCCGAAGAAAAACTAAGCCTTCAACTTTTGTTTCCACCTGTTCTGAAAACTTTGGCTATTGTTATGTATTTATCTTAATGTACTGGTACTAGTGTATGGTAGATTAATCATATTTTATGCACTTGTTCTTTCGACGTTGTAATATTTCTTTTTTCTCTTTAATGATGAATATTGTGGGTTAGACTTGCTGATCCCGTCATAAAGATGGGTTATTTATCAGAGCCTACAATTCTTCTTATATTACGCTGATGGGTCCGAGTACAGGTCTATATTTATATCTGAAGTTTTTACTCAATTTAACAGAGCAATTTCAAAATTTATTTACCATGTAAAGTTTGAAGCTCGTTTATCGCAGCACTTATGCCTTTTGCTGATTAATCTATGTAAGTCGTCAACTCTGTGGCAACTTTAGCGTTAAATCAATCCTGAAAACAGACTCTTCACTGCCTGGTTCTTTTCTTGGAGGAGTAACTCTCCTTTGTTCGTAGTTGACAAGGCTGACAATTGCAACGAGCACATGCATCTAATTAAGCGATGTCTATGTAGTTAAGTTAGAGACTGCGAAAACATGTGCACCGAAGGATCCTGCAGTGGAAGTGTTGAAAGCACACGCAAGATGCAACCTGAGAGGACAATTTGGAAAAGCTGCTTAGGCAATTAGCCTAATTAAACTGCTAGACCCATATAGTAGTAGTGTTCATATCATACAAGTTGGCTTCCTAATGCATTCGTAATCTTATTGGCAGTTGGGTTTGACCCAACTCGAGTAAAGAGGTTGTCTGCCTTACTCAGCAGTTGTCACATATCAAAGTACTTGCCGAATTAAATTCTAGATAAGAGTATGAAGTGCCATGCAGGGGCAATGAAGCTGCCTTATACATACAGACAGATACAGACAACTTGTTTACGATTATTACAAATATTCGTGTCCAATTTTGGAGGCAATAGTGAAGAAAGAGGTGTTAATTGTTACGCATCTTGTCGACGGATGCTACAGAAGCCGCTGCTTTACTTAAGCTCATGTTTCACGACTGCCAAGTCCAGGTAAATTACTGCTTCGAGTTCGATTTCCAGTGGCGTTTTATTTTATTTAGCATGCATGTTATGATGCGGCAGGGTTGTGATGCGTCTATCCTTCTTGATTCTGATCGAGGCTTGAACAATGACTCTGAAATGGCTTCCTCGAGGAACTTTGGTATAAGAAATCGAGAAAAGATCCAATATATAAAAAATATACTTGAGGCTGTGTCCAGGCAGGTATCTCTTGCAGATATTATTGTTTTAGCTACCGACGAATCAGTAGCACTCTCGGGTTGCCCCGATATCCGCTTGGAAGAAAAGACTCCACCACTAGCAGTCACCAACCAGGTGACCTTCATCTCCCATCTCCAGGAATAGCAGTTGATGAATTACTTCATGTCTAAAAGGAGTGAGGCTCGAAGAATCAGTGACGAACTAATTTAAGGTTAAAAAATTGTTCTTTAACTTCTCACTCTCACTCTCACTCTCACGTGCGTTCACATTTCTGAACCAATTCATTGCTTCAAGTGCACAGACGCTACGCGCTGACCATTGCGCAAACATAGTGAGCAGATTATATGATGCAGACGTCCATTCAGGAGACAAGATGATGATAAAACTTCAATGCTGGACTGAAACTTCCCTAACAAATCTCTCAGTCGTGCCCAATGACGCGAGACCCCTGATTTTCAATAATATAACCAGCACCATAAAGATGTTTGGATGGGGAGGGCTTGTTCCTTGATTCCGGCATTTCCAGAGATCCTCGCACTGCACCCATTGATAATCTCTCTGCTACTGATCATAACTATTTTTTTTCCATGTTTTCTCATCTGCATTTGTTCAGTTTTCTGCCATAAACGTTCTTACCGAATCAAATCAAATGGTGGATTTAGGAGGATATGGTTTAGGGTTTAGGGCATGGTGGATATGGTGGATTCCGGCATTGTCCATCATATTTAAGTTACTCAAGATTCAATTTCAAACCACAGACTGTATTTTGCCATTTTGGTACCAACCAAAAAGAACCCCAACAAATTTAAAAAAAAAAAAAAAATTGGCTCCTACAATAAACTACTAGAATATTCAGAAATGATAGAGAATATTTTGGGTGAACTCTTCTCTGCATCCCGTAAGTACATCAAAACTAATCATAAGAAATGACTTACTAAGCAAAACACAATGAAATATAGCAGAAAACATTGGAACAGAGGGCTGCGAGCCTACAGTTACATCAACTCTTAGTAAAATCTCTGGGCAGGAGGCTAGAAATTAAGGGATTCAAATTGCTGCAGTCCTAACTGTTAACGTAACTCTAAAAAAACTGTCGGCTCTGTTTTGATTGTCAAAATATCAAAATTTGTTCTGCATATAGGCTGGTGTGGTGTATTAAGTAAAGTTTCAACAAGCAACCTGCTGACTCTCAAGATTGTATTGAGGTAGGTCAGTTAACAGTTAAAAGAGTGCTGTCAGAGATGATTACCACTCACAGGTCATCAAGATTGGTCTATTAATTTTGAGGTGTCAAACGTGCCAACAACCCCTTCACTCAAAAGGCGCATGGCAGCTCCACGGGAAAACTTTCGTGCAAATAGAAAGCAAGGAACAAGGGTGGAATTACTCCGACACCACTCTGTCCGGAATTCTGTCTCGTAGTATACATGGTTGATGCTCTGTTCAATTAAACATAACAAATAATGAAAACAGTAGCATCATTTTCCCCCCCCTTCAAAACAGCAAAGGATAAATTAAATGGAAAGAAAAACACAAAAAACAACAGACCGAAAAGGGAAAAAGGAATAAATAAACATACAATATTTCTAGGGTGCCAAAATAAGCACTATGTGATGGGATGCTTATCAATTACATATCACAATATTCATCTCAATATCCATCTTTCACACTGTAAAAAAAGCAAGAAAAGTCAATAACCTTTATTTCCTTGATTTGTTGAGGGCCCGCATTTGCATAGCTGAATGTGAATGGATGCCAATTTTGATTCCCTGTTGCAGACAGGTTCCACCGTGTATAGGTCAATGTTCTACGTTCAAGCTCACCTTCAAGCTCACTCATCTAACAGAAAATATAATCAATCCGAAAAGATACCATTCATAAAGAGCTATATAATTGGAAAAGAAAGGTTTCATAATAGTTACACAGGAACAGAGATGAAGAGATATCACAAGAAAATCATGCCAAAAAGAATCACGCAACCAACTGAGAACGATAAGAAAGATGGAAGGAAAAATGAAACATGAATGGTTACTTACTGCAAGCAGTGTCTGCACGTAGTGTTCATCAGGAATACAATTGTGCTGCTTTTGAAGTTTCTGCATTTATCATGAACAGTACACCCAAATCAGAAAAGCTATTTCAATTGCTTGAAAGGGGGAAAAAATATGGATCACCAAAAGAATTTAGCCATTGCTTTGAGAACTTCAGCAGTAATGGAACTCTCTGACAAGTACAAACACACTACTTATTATCATAGAAAGCAAAATGACTGTCATAATTTATGGAACACTGTCCTTCACAATAAGAAAGAAATCAGGGACAAAATATCACTTACCATATTCATCTTTCCCTTGCGTGCATCTACAGGCGGGCGTCGCTGCAAGGAGAAAAGATATGAATGATTTCTTGTTTGATCCAGAAAAAGGCCCATACTTTTTACACTGTAAACAACCATCCCACTTAGAAAAAATAATGTTGATTAAAAAAATGTTCACTTTCATGGGACTAGTGAGGGGTCAGTGACACTGACATATAGTTTGACAGGCATGCCAACCTAGAAAAACCAATCAACAGCAGTAATAATTGTAAGTGCCACTTTACATGAACAGAGTGACTATTAGTTGAAAGTAGTAATTAATACTAATCTATAAAAGATTAAGACAGAAAACTGCTTAACTGGATACCTTGCAAAGCTTCTTAAAGACTGAAAAAATAATCTCATCATCCACAATGACTTCTGCATGCCTTCGTATTAAAGTGATCCACTGCAATAAATCAATTTAAGTTCAGATCATGAATGATACCGTGGTAGAAATAAAAATGCATATCCTACCCTTGAAGAAATTTTAATTAAAAAGATGATACTGATGATTCATTAGCGACTTAAGGCTTGTTTGTTAAATGTTTGAAGTTTAAAATTTTAATTTGAGACCTTCTTCAAAATTTGCTTTTTTTTTTTTTCCCCGTAACTAACGTCTAATTTTCAGACATTTATTTTTGAAATGAAAAAGTAAACTATTGTGACTTTTATTTCAATGGAAAAAGTCTGAATGAAAAGTAAATATTATATTCCATAAATATCTCTATAAAATATACTTATTTTTTAAACTATAAAACTTAATCATTTTTTTTATTTACAATGACATAAATGTCAAGTAACCATATATAAGATTTTTTTATTTACAAAAACAAACAAAGCGTCACTTATATTCAGATATTTAGAAAAAGAAAAACAAATATGTTATTAAGATATTTGTATTCAAAGTCATTCAGACTTCAGAAAAATTCAGATCCATTTAGAATTCTTGGGGGGTGGGGGGAACAGAGGCTACCTTAGATTAGCCCTCTTAACATTCTGATTCCAGTCAAGCAAGTTATCATATACACAAACAATGAGTCAAAGTGTTAAGCTCAATATGAAGGTGAGAAAACTATTTGCAGACACAAGGCCGACTTAAAATGATGTGTATGACAACTAACTATGGGCAAGTTAAGAGAGGATGGGATGCAATAGATAACCTGAGAGCCCTTTCGCCATTTTCCCTTTGGTATGGTGGGTGACATCTTTGGGTTGTAGCGGCTTTCCTTCCTATCTAGAAAACTACAAATACCAAGTAACAATAAGAGTTTCACCTTAGAATTTATTAGAATAAAAATACTTACAACCCACTTAAAATGACTAAATACAGATCCTGATTTAGCATTTCCAATTGATATTTAAGCATTTTTGCAAAGCAATCGTGCATGGCACCTCAAAAATTAAAGGTCTCCATCTACCTGTCCACAAAACTCCTTGGAGAAGCTATTAGATACTTGTACACATAGCTAAAGTTGTAGAGGGGTACACAACTGCAACACAGAGAAAGAAAATCTAATAAATAACCATCAGCCAAAGAACTGTTCTTCAAGAACACACATGACAAACAATCACAAGCAAATCATTTGTTCTAAATCTTATGGAAAAACCACCTGTCAGAGAGAAGCACAAATCTTTGATTTGCCGGATCTTCCAAAGCAGCTTCAAGTAACAATCTCTCGGCTGCAATCATACTGGATTCTCCCCATACTACCTGTAAGACATCTTCATCACATCATTTCTTCAGTTCCAAGAAATCATCATCAACTCATTCAAGATTGAAGCATAAAATCCATCACTTGTCCTTTTTATGGATACTAAAATTTGACCTTTATTAATGATTAATAATGACACTAGGCCTAGATGTTGAGGATAGTTAATAAATTTTAACAAAAATAGAAAAAAGTAGTTAAAATGTCATAATAGAAAAACTAATCTTTAAGAAAAAGAATGAAATTTATTTATCTTAGTCTATTTTATACCATAATCACCTGAATGCTATTACTCAACTGACGACCGTAAAAGAACTTTGACCTTGTCGTTGACTCATCGAACACAAAACCCGGCGCCGAGTGTATATAAATCGAAAAATTCTCCACGTCAGCAATCTGCACCAACCAAACCAGCTCAGATATTCTTTTTGTTGTTGAAAAAAAAATAGTCGTTTCCATTTCATTTTAATTAATTAATAAATAATTAGAGACCTCGAAGAAGCTTCCCCAGAGAAAGTCGAGCGGCAGCTCACGGCGAGCGAGGAAGAGAAAGGCGATCTTGGCGGGGCCGTCGAAATCATCGTAATGAATCCGCGATCTCGTGCGAGAAATAGCCAACGACGAGGTATCGTACTGAAGGTGGAGTCGGAAAAGAGCTACGAGAGAAAAAGCGATGCAGAAGAAGGCCACCAGCTTCCAGCTGAACCAGAGCACGTGGCGTCCCACTATTGGCGCGGCTTTCTTCGTCATGCTTCCTCCTTCAAAATCACAACCAAAAATAATTTTTTTATATTTAAAAAGAAACGAAAATTTTAATCATTAATTTAGTATGTGTATGAAGATAATTTACATTGAAGGGATTGTGTAGGGAGAAAGAAAGAGAAGGGCATCTGCGGCTCTGCGCTGTCGTTTAATGAAATAAAAAATCGTGGGAACTGGAACAGAGTTGCGTGCGGGCGTGAAGTAAAGGACAGGCACAAACGGAAGAAGAGGGAAAGGAAACGGTGACGTTTCTTGATGGCGGGGGCGAAGGTGTTTATGGAATGAACGGACCAATGGATGAACAGCAGCGGTGGCTTGTGAGAGTTATAATTGAATGACAGCGTTGATGCGCCGTGACGTCAGTGAGACTGATTGATTTGGCTTTTGCAGATTGACCAAAGATTACATTTTTTTTTTCGCCCTTTCACATTGATTCAATTGCCGACACGTCTACATGATGCGGATAGGGACAGATTTCAGACAAGTGGAAATTTTATGACCTTATTTTGTTATTTTCAACAAACTACAGGGATAAATTTGATACTTACGCATTGATGACGACGACGACGTACGTTTAAAGATTTTTAAAACGCTCAATTTCCTCCTCCATTTTACTTGAGGAAAGGAAGATTTGTTTCCCATAATTATTTATTTATATTTACGGCTGTCAAAATTTAAATAATGGTAGCTCCACAAATTGTATAATTTAAAATTGAATTGATGCGTTGTGCAACTACAAAAAATCATTGGGTACGCAATACATTCAAAATTCAAATGAACAAAATGTGTCAATGATGATCACACACAATGAACATTTCCATTTCTAGATTTCTGAGATTTACATAATTATTTGAATTGACTAAAATCAAGTAATCGATGAGGAACTGTGTTGACTTGGCGAGCCGGCATACTCTTTTTGATGAAAAATGACTTGTTCGTCTGGTTTTATTTCTCCCATGCAGGTAACAGGCTGAAAATGCATACTGCAAGCATGCACGGAGATGCTGAATTGGCCAGGAACAATGTTACTATAGGCTGTTATGATGTTTTCTGAAGCAATTATCGGACGCCTGCCTTGATGTTTTGACGGTCCAAAATTACATTCAAGATCCTTCCAGGAACATATATTCTTTTCTTGATTGGTTTCCCGCCCAGAAACTTGGAAAGTTTCTCATCCAGGGAAGCTAGTTTAAAAGCTTCCTCCTCGGAACATCCTTCTTCAACCTGAATGGTACCCCTGGTCTTGCCATTAATCTGAATCGGTAGCACAATGGTGGAGTCCTTCAAGTAATCAGGATTTGCCTGAAAATATTTGAACAGATGAAAGAAAAGTCTGCGTTATGTATGGTTTCGTTTTCTGGATAACCAGAATTCAATGACATTCAACTTCCACCTACCATCTTCGTAATAGCTCCATCATTTTGAGAATACAAAAATGCGAGATACAATACCAGGAGACAAAATTTTACCTTGGGGAAGGACTCATATGCTAAAGAATTTGAGTGTCCCAAGCGAAACCAAAGTTCTTCAGACATGTGAGGCGCATAGGGTGCCAGCAACAAAATGAACGGTTCAATGATTTTTCTTGGGTGTTTACCCCACTGAAAACATCAAAAGGCATCATACACTTCATGAGCAAAAGGGGGAAGAAGCATTCTTCAACCCATCAAGTAGTATAAAAGCTCATAACAACAAAAATTAAACCTTATATGCTGCATTAATGAACCCCATCATTGCCGAAATACCAGTGTTGAACCTTGTCCCTTCAATTTCTTCTGTCACCTGCATAATAAAATGTACACGATCCGAAGATTTTATATTGCATATCACTGAGATACGAGGAATCTTTTAAATGAAACGAAGCACCCAATCATTATATCAAGCTACTTATATGTTCATCATAACGCAATAAATGCAGCAATAGAGATGCCTAGTTTCAAGCCATAACTTCTATTATACCTTTGCTATGCATTTATGCAGAGTACACAGTTGTTCTAAAGTAGGTTCCTCATCAGTTACCACAGTGCCACCTTTGAAAGTGCCATCAGGCAAGGATGAACCTACAATCAACCTCCAAGTCCTTCCCAAAAATCGGTGGACACCTTCAATACCACTAGTATTCCAGGTTTTGGAGTCTCTGGAAGCACAATGCAATACAAGGCAAGAAAATATCTTTTTTAATGCCTTTTATTCTAAACACTGAACAGTGAAACCACTAGCCATACTAAAAAATAATACCTAAATGGCCCCATGAACATTTCATACAAACGAAGAGAATCAGCACCATATTCGGTAACAACATCATCTGGATTCACAACATTTCCCCTACTTTTACTCATTTTGTGGGCATGAGCTATTAAACGGATGTTAGGATTGTCTTTCATTACAAAGAAATCCCCGGACCTCATGACCTGCATCCATAAAATGAGCTTTTGTCAAAAACAACCAATATGTAATATGATCCATATCAATGACAGCATACATATATATATGAAAAAGAAAAATATATCGCCGCTTCTAAAAGCACATACTTCCTCCTCAGGAATGCTCTCCTGTTCATATTCGCCCACTGTATCAGTTGAGTCTGCAGATATATACCTTCCATCCGCATCTTTACAAACCATATATTGCACCTGCGAGTCAAAACATCAGAAATCCAATAATGAATTATTTCCTACAGAAGCACATATAGCCATTCTTACTTCCCCCAGAATAATCCCCTGGTTTATTACACACTTGAAGGGCTCTTTGGTTGACACCACACCAATGTCATAGAGAACCTGAAATAAGATCAGCATGCATAAGAGGATCTCACAACATGAATAATAAAATTAGACAATTTGCTAATTCATTGTAGGCAGCTCTTTGTCAGTTTTGGTTACTACACGCTTCACTAGAGCTCGCTATAGTTTATTTGTCTGCATTATAATTGACTAAGGTTGCCTCATGCAAGCATGTCAATGATGCAATTATCTGACACAACAAGAAACAATAACTGCAGTGATTATAACTGATAAGAGTAGATAGATGAACCGACAACAATGATCACTGGTGAAGAAGCTTTAGGAACAAATGCTATAGTTAAAACAGGAGACTAGTACAAACCTTGTGCCAGAATCTAGCATAAAGTAAATGAAGAACTGCATGTTCAGCACCTCCAACATACACATCCACGGGGCTCCAGTACCTGCAGTTCAAATATATTTGGGAAAGATAAGAAACTAAAATGAGACACAGTACAAAAAAGGAAACATGATTTTGATCATTTCGAGGCCAAAGAAATTCCAAGATAAATCCCCAGTTAAGTAATATTAAGGGAAAATCTTTGAGTTAGCAAAAGCTGCTATTACCTTTCTTTTGTATTATCCACTAGTTCTTTGGAATTTTTTGGATCCATAAATCTCAAATAGTACCTGAACAGAGATAGATAGGAAAATTATAGGACTCCAAATTTCAGAGAAATTGTTCAGACATTATCAGCATTTGGAAAAGTATTAGTTCCGTATCCAGACATCAGAAAAACGTAAATAATTAACAATAACATCACCGCTTAACTAAAGAGCAGCTAATATAGAAATATACTAACTAAAAAATAGCTAATATAAAAATGTTGACTAATAAACTTTCACTACTGAAGGCAGTATCAACCCCAATTACCAGCAGGAACCAGCCCACTGTGGCATAGTGCTTGTTTCTCGTCTAGCAGGTTTTCCAGATGAATGCTCTGTGGTTTGAACCTGAAAATAAACCACAAAAGTATAAGAAACAATGTTAACAAGGCTCTTTTTCCCCATCCCTTCTAAATATATGAACAGATTAACCTCCAGTAGGAAACCATTTGTTTTGATTAATAGATTACATTGGAAGTTAAACAAACACATAGTTTATTCAAATAACTAGAAATCAAAATCCTTTGTCAGTAAATTGAGAACTTTAGAGAACTGATGATTCATATTTTAAACTAATAACTAAAATTGTTATGCATTTTGTGATAAACATTACTTTAAATATTTTAAGGAACACCAATCAAGTGGAGCCACAAATAAAAGTTATGAAAAATTGCGAACAGAGGAAGAAGAAATACCCAAGACACAGCTTTTGATAATGGGGGTTCCCCTGTACCAGTGGGAGTGAAATCATCCAACTCAGGAAGGGTGAGAGGCAGTTCAGCTTCATGGAGTGGAACAGTCTCACCAGTACCATCCAAGAATACGACAGGAATAGGTTCCCCCCAATACCGTTGCCGAGCAAAAAGCCAGTCCCTCAGCTTGTAGTTCACCTGAAAAATGGTGAATCTGATGGTTCAGAACCACTGCCTTGAATCTGATGGTTCAGATAAACTATGAAAAAGCACCTTTTTCTTTCCATTTCCAGTCTTCTCAGCCCACTCAATGACTTTTGAAGTAGCTTCTTTGCATGACAAGCCATTGATATCAAGCCCTGAGATCAAATTTGATGAATTTACAACAAGGCCTTCACCAGAATAAGCCTTCTCAGATTGACTGCTGCTTTCGTCATCTGGCATCACAACCCAATGAATTGGAATATCAAACTTTAAAGCAAACTGATGGTCACGGGTGTCATGAGCAGGCACAGCCATAATAGCTCCTGTTCCATAACTGCACCAAACCAAAATTAACATACTTCACTCATATTGATAAGAGCCTGTGAACATCTATCAGTGATCCAAAAAAGGATTTCCATAACAGTTAAAAATTATAGTAAATACACTTCACCTTTTTAACAAGAAATACAAGTGGTATGTCTCAATTTATGCATGTATGCAGATGCCAACTGAGGAACAGCGACAAAGAACCTAAGAAATAGAATATGAACTTAAACGCACCTTCCTAAAACATAATCTGCAACCCATATTGGGATTGCCTCCCCACTGGCTGGATTTCTTGCATAACAACCACTAAAGACCCCGGTTTTTTCTTTCTGAAGCTCAGTCCTCTCAAGGTCACTCTTTCTTGAGGCAAGGTTTCTATATTCCTCTACCTGTGGTCGAGAATCATCGTCATCAACTTCCCAATGGACAGAAAACCTTTCAGACAAAAGTGAGTAAGTAAAGAGTGGAATGTACATTTTGGCTCTGTGTTGTGGACACTAATGATGATAACAAGGGATGCTCTGGGGCCACAACTAAATATCTGCATAAGAAAAATTGATGAGAATAGATCATAATCTTAGGGCAATTTTTATCTAGAGAACAATGTAGGTATACATTATGCAATCAATTATTCAAATGTAGAAAATAAATGCAAGGTGTGAGACACTCACGTTGCCCCAAAGATGGTATCGGGCCTGGTAGTATAAACAGTAATTTTTATGTCTCTTTCCTGACCATCACTGTCAAGAACACGATAGTCCATCTCAGCCCCTTCTGACCTCCCTATCCAGTTTCTTTGCATTTCCTTTACACTTTCAGGCCAGTCAAGGTCATCTAAATCGTCAAGAAGACGATCAGCATATTCAGTAATCTTGAGCATCCATTGCCGCATTGGCTGCTTGGTAATAAAAAATTACACTGTAAAATTATGAGATCATTCAAACAATAGGAGTAAGAGAAGAATTAGCATAACTAGGGCACATGAATTAGAAAATATGAAAAATCACCTAACCAGTGTACCTTTCTTATTACTGGATGGCCCCCTCGCTCACTCACACCATCCACCACCTCCTCATTTGCTAAGACTGTGCCAAGCGCAGGACACCAATTGACAGGCACTTCAGCCTCAATTGAAATTAAGTGAATCATCATGTCAGGTTTCTTGTCAAATAAAACAGATTAATATGTGAACTACTTATGATACAATACCTGATAGGCCAATCCTCTCTTCAGTAGCTGAAGAAAGATCCACTGAGTCCATTTATAATAATCTGGTTCTATTGTGGAGATCTCACGGTCCCAGTCATACGAGAAACCCAATGATTTGAGCTACAAATAAGCATTTCTCCACATACAGGCATCAGCCGCATGTAAGTGTCACTTCACTTATTACAAATAGAAAACAACGAAATGAAATTACCTGGCTGCGAAAGCGATTAATGTTCCTCAAAGTTGTGATTTTTGGGTGGGTTCCTGTCTGCAAATAATGCAACCAATTACAGAATTACAGTAACTACCATGAATACACGCTAATATGATAACCGCATAGTATAAAATAATTGCAAAGGAGACCTCAATTGCATATTGCTCAGCAGGCAAGCCAAATGCATCCCATCCCATTGGATGCAGGACATTGTAACCTTGCATACGTTTTACCCTTGCAAGAATATCGGTAGCAGTATACCCCAGTGGATGGCCTACATGTAACCCAGCTCCGCTGCAACAACCCAAAAGTCCACTCAAACAAAGAAAGTTTAGTGGGTTGTGAAAATCAGACTACAGAAAATTCAAAAGTCGTCACTAAAAGTTATCATTCCAGAATAAATACAACAAAACAACTCAGCAACAATAACCATAGCCTCAGTATTTTAGCATACCGAGGATATAATAATATAGAAGAAGAAACTCATCAGTGACTGCATTTGCATGACATAAAAAACCAACCATAAATGGGAATTTCCATTTCAGAAGTCTTAATTGACTATATTCATTCTTCAACAAACATAAAAGAAAAGAAGAGAAAGAGAGGGACCTGGGATAAGGGAACATGTCAAGAACATAGAACTTGGGCTTAGAGGTGTCAATTTCATCTGGGGTTCTAAAAGTTCGATTGTTTTCCCAATAACTCTGCCATTTTGGTTCAATCTCATGAAATGGATATGCCCTCTTCACCACTTGTAGCTTTTGCTTCTGCTCTTCAATTTCATTCACTGAGCACCTAATTATACCCCCACTAGTAGAACAAGAATTGAACCAACTGGGTCTCTTTACAACAGTAAAACTTGTACACTGTTTTTGAAAAGAAAAGGATAGAGGAAGAAATTGGAAGTGAATGTATTGTGTGTTCATGTTTTCTACCCGGGCATCGAGTTAAAGCGCGGACAGGGGTGGTGGATTCAAGTGGAGATAATGCTACTAGTTTATTATTATTGTCTATTTATTTATGCATTTGTTTGTTTGTTTGTTGGCCGTTGAGGGTCCGTCCTCTTTGAATGTTACTGGGATAATTATTATTTCCCTACTTCAAAAATTATAAAATATTAAATAATTATTTAAAAATTATTTTTTATTATTTTATTACTATAATTTTACAAAATCTTTCATTTTTTTATTTTTTTCATTAAGACCGTTAGTTGATTAGTTAGTTAACCAGTAAATTAAATTTGACTTTACTAATAAAATATTCTAATAAAAATATTAAATAATAGACATAAAATTGTTATTATGCTGTTAATTGTTAATTAATAGCGTAACCATGAATTTATAAATAATTTTAAATTTATTATAACTATAAAAGTAATGAATTGATAAAAGTAGCCCTGAATATTTTTGGTAAAAAAAGGCAAAATCTATTCTTAGAAAAATACTTAAATAGGAAGCGTTGATTCTATAAACAAGCTTTATTATTTTTTTTTTTGGGGTATTGATTGTGTGTCTTCTAATAAAAATATCCAAGATTTTTGTAATTTGTTACTTTTATAGTTGTATTAAATTCAAGGTTATTTATAGATTCATGATTAAAACTATTATTTATAGGTTTAAGGGTATAAGATAATTTTTTATCTATTATTTGATACTTCTATTTATGTATTTTATCATAAAAGATAAAATTGATATCTTATTAGTCAACTAAACGGTTTAAAGAAAAAAAGTAAAATAAAAGATTTTGTATAATTATACTAATAAAATGATAAGAAATAATATTTTTTATAGTTATTTAATATTTTATAATTTTTAAAGTAGTGAAACGGTAAGAATTCATATTATTACTCTTTTCCGCAGCGTCTGATTTGACAATTGACTCGGCCGAGCCTATCTTGATTCTTACATCAACAACAATGCTAACGCAGTTATGCAAATGCACCGCATTGGAAATTAGATGATATAGATGACGATGATGACATAAATTATTATTAATAGTAGTAAATTTATTTTATCTCATTACCACGATCACAACATTGTTATTGTTATGAAACTCCATTTCTCCTATCGCAAGACTTTTCATCATAGTAGAAGTAGGCTGGATTGTTCAGTAAGCATCCAGTAATATCCTGATTTTCTTGTAATACTTGTGGAGCCACGTTTTGATTTTTAGCAATTGAACAAGGGGATTAGTTATAATAAGCTATAACATTTTTAATAAAATTAATCAAAAAATACGGAATTAAAACACTAATAATAAAATACTACTACCGCCATGGCATGCCACGCGTATTTAACATAAGGAAAAAAAAATCATTGGAATTTGATAGATTAAATAAATGATTTTCCCCAATTTTTTTTTTTTCAAATCACAACAATCTTTTACGATCTGTTACACGAAAATGTTTTTATTTGTAAGAGCACGATATTCAAGTAATAAACAGACAAATCAAGGAGTATCAACAAAAATGTTACGTTATACTCTGTCTCCCTCTCTCCCTAACTCTAGTCTCTATGTATACACAACAAGCCAACCGGCTGAAATTTTATTATGACCGAAAAAAATTCCAATGACAGCACCTTGATGTATGAAAAATCTAAAATGTAGCAGCCTTGGGTCGATGCTTTTGTTATCTGTGAAAACTAAAACAAAAATGTTACAAATTTTGTCAATGTTTTGACTTCTAAAGGTCCATGACTGCGACTGTGACTTTGACTGTGGATGGGAGAGTAGCTTCCATTTCCATACGAACAGGATTCAATTCAAAGCAGGTATCAAACTGTTTGCGTCTTTGATTGCTTGCGCAACTGCATAGAGTATCATTTTCTTGATCTGCTCAAGAAACACAGAGGTACAAGGACGAAAGAACAAAAAGGATGTGGGTTAGTAAAATAAACACAAAAGAAGAAGATATCCCATGCACAAAGCATTTTCATTTTATGAAAACAAGGTATACTTCAAGTTTGTCTTCTCTGGCTCTGTGGTTCTTCGGAAGAAGTCTGAACTCCTTGGTTAAACGAAGGCATTGCTCGACATTTTCCGGGGAGACAAAGTCCACAGCAACTTTCGTACATGACTGCATGCAAATCAAATGAATATGATAAGCCAGACCAAATTGTTTGTGTGTTGAGGAAGGCAAAACAAAGGAGGAAAATTATCAGGAATTTCTTACCTTGAGATTCCTAACTTGGTGCGGGCATCCCGCTGGAATAAATACAGCCTCTCCAAGTTTTTGTTCAAATGTCCATGGCTCAACTCCTTGAAAATGAATAACAAATGTATGAAAAGCTCAAGTAATTTTGCAGTTGTTATTTCATTGGATTATTATGTACTAACCAAATTCTTCTTTCAACTTCTTTTTGTGCTCTGAAGTTAAATAAAAACACTGGTCATGAATTGGATGAATGACCTAGTAAAAAAAGAGCATAACTTGTTAGAAAAATTAGCCCATCTGACATGTCAAAGCAAAGTTTTGATTTTTCACTGATAACCTGTTCTACTGGTGAACAATAGATGTGCCTGAATTCTCTGAAGTGCTTTCTTAGATATGCCTCTAGCTTGGGAACATCCTGCCTCCTG
The DNA here is from genome assembly GCA_030449075.1 of Murraya paniculata. Classification (NCBI taxonomy): domain Eukaryota; kingdom Viridiplantae; phylum Streptophyta; class Magnoliopsida; order Sapindales; family Rutaceae; genus Murraya; species Murraya paniculata. The sequence continues at coordinate 3,144,165 of JAEVFN010000005.1, forward strand.
AAAATATCCCACAAAGCACCACCTGATTCCACCTTTGTCCCTTCTGAATGAGGACAAGTAAATGTAGTCCCTTGCATCTCATCTCTGGACATTTTGAACTCTCCTCTAATTCCTGAGGGGAGCAGCTCTGAATCATTGGTTTCTGAGACATCCGTATCTTCTTTGTTATTATCACTCTTGGGTTCCTCAATGCTTTCATCCATGCCCTCCTCTACAAGATTTTCTTTCAGGTCCTGCGCTCTATGTTCCTTCTTCAATCTTTCAACCGCAGAGTGCTGCTCTTCAGTTAACACTACTTCTTCTGTATGCGTCAAAATGTTCACCTACAACCATCAACAAATAATTGAATAACACAAATCCATAATGAAGAAAGTAGTCGAAGAAAGGTTAAAAGAGGTTGTAAATTCTAGCATCACCAGGCAGAAAATAGATTCTATTTGAGAGATTCCAAGCTCTGAATAACACAAACCTGTATGTTCCTTAAACCAGGACAATACATATTGGGGTCCACATATTGTCCATCATGCAATTTGGACGACCAAATTGAAAATTAATGATAAAAAACCCACGTCCTTGTTTGACTCCAGGAATGGACATCGACTGATCGATCATTAATCACTATTTTTGAAGTTAACGCATTGCCATCAGATTATCTTCCTCTATAAGTTTTAGCTTAAAACCACCACCTTCGATACATAGAATCTTCTGCCCACAAGTACCCACGCATAGCATGATTTCCTGCTTATTCTGATATCTTTCTTTTTTTTCACATTAAGTGCAATGCATTCTAGAAGTTGTCTAAAATGCAAAACATATATAATTTTCTGTATATTTTACACATTAAGTAAATGCATTGCATCTGAATATTTAAACAACTGCTTTACATCAAAACAAGCAGGAAATCAAATGCTAAGAGTTTCTGGAAAGAAAAAGAAATAGAGTCAAAGATGGCTCTATGTTCAAGAACAGATCAGCAATGAACAAAGTTCTCACCCTATGAGAGAAAAGCTACAAGAAGGAACATTTGAGACATACCGCATCTGACATGTCACAATGCAGCTTTGTTACAGAGTCCCCTCTTCCAAGCTCTTCAGCAACTCCATAAGCAATATATGTTTTAGGACCCAAGTCTGGTTTCAAGACACCAGATGGAAACTTAACCGCAAGGTTCAGGATACCTGCCCTAGGATCACTATATTCTTCAAATGGCAATGCACTTATAAACTCATCGCAATGGCGTGGCAGAAGGTCTTCAAACTTGTCGGATGGAGGCCAGTCCTTTAGCTTGAGCATCTCCGGCCAAAAGTTATCATATCTTCTCCCCTCTGTATAACCTTTAAAAAACTGGCGAGTACTGATCTCCACCTATGTTTATGACAAACTTGGCATTCAAAATAAATGCTTAAAGAAAGAGAAAACAGTTCTTCAATCAAAACTCTAGACGAATTTGCACCAAGAAATCATAAGAAAATGATGTTGCACGATAAATAATCTGAAGATTTCTGCACAAAGCTATTAAACTGAGAATTTTGGGCAGATATTAAATTAAACAAAGAAATGAACATGCTGCTCAAATGATGTGCAGACGTGTTTTGAGTGACATGAAAAAGAGTATGAACAATGGGGGACCAAAAAAAAAAAACTGTCCTAGAAATAACATTGCAGATCCTTTCCAAAAAAGGGGAAAAAAAAACATTGGCGATGAAGATTCTTTTGCTCATCATGCAATGCAGATTCATTAGTCCAAAATTTCATAGCTGATAAATTTAAAATAAATATGGAGAGGAATAACAGAACTAAACCTCACAAGAAGCCAAGCAATCAATAGCCTTCACTTCTGAAATCTTAGAACTAACTTCTGAATCTACATTTTCACATAATGCACGCCACATAACCATTGGCTCCCAACTCAAACCGGTCACCTTGTCAAGAACATTGCGAACAATAACTGGTTCACCTTTAATCCAGTGCTTTTGAAAGCGGAAAAGCTCTTCTTCGTCCTGGAATTTTGTTGAATCTGGACAGTACAATAAGTTGTCATCAGATCCTTCTCTAGAAGCTGCTTTACATAGCATATCTGTGCCTGTTTCAGCACAGTTCTGCCTCAAATTTGTTAATTTATTGTCTAAAATCAGCACTAAGTCTCCAGCCTCCTTTTCCAAATCTGAAATCCATCCATCTGGAAGAATACGCGTGAGCTCCAATACACAATCACCACAACCACCCATTTCAGTTGGAGGGCATGAAATAATTCCATTGTCATCAGCACTCCACATAACTGATGGCTCAACATGATCATCAGGAGTTTGACGAAGACATGATTCCGATAGAGGATCCCCACCATGCATGTAACCATAGCCTCTGTTGATGTATTGAAACTTCAGTTCAGCACGGCCTGAAAGCCTTCCTTCACGAATTTCTTCACAACAAGTGAGACAGAGTTCATAGGAACACTTAGGGCAGCTTCGATGAAGATCGATGATTGAAGTTGCACAGTGGTTGCTGCTTAAAGACCAACAATATCAACCAGTAAGATCTTAGAGAATGACACAACCAACTGTATATGACTATAATCTCTTGTAGAGTGAGATGCTTACCAATACACGCGCTCATCATTGCCACAAAGAGTCTCTGATACACCAACCTTTGAAGAATGCACCTCTACAAATTAGAAAAAACCATTTTTAGAATAGAAATAAATTTACGCAAACAATCATACTCCAATTGGGAAATTACTTACTTTGAATGCTAGCCTCAAACTCTATTTCCTGAGTTTGTTCCTCACATATTTGTCTTAGAAAAGGGAGAAGCGACACCATCAAGTAATGTAGATGCTCAACCTTTTTGCAATCAGTCATGTTTTTGTTTGATGTCTGAAGTTGGGAAATAGACATACATAATCGTTAGAAGATTAAATTTAATACAAGTGGCTTTACAAGTAAGATAGTTCACTAATTCACAACCATCAAAGTATTTGGTGTTATCTATTTTCCATTAGCATCAATAAAGACAACCTCAAGCAAACAGTGGAATTAACTAGTCGAAAACAAAGCATCTAAACCCAATTTGTAAAATAACCCAATAAAACTAGCAGAAAATCTATGCCTAGCTACTGTAAGCATAACAACTAACTATGCAGGGCTAATGCTTGTGATCTAATAGACAAACTATACAAATATTATCTCTGGAATAAGATTTGCAGAGGCATATGAGAATTAACAAGCAATTTCTCAAAGAAGGTGATGAAACATGAAGACGACTATTGCCCTCTGAGTAAGGATTTCATTTCTTTTTAAGGACAAACTACAGTTGGTGAAAATTTTAAATACAAGAACTTAAGAAAAAAGCTATTGTCAAGAACTTGCTGTCTCAATATGGGAAACAGTCACTCAGACTTCATCATAACCAGATGGCTTACTTCAACGTGACTGAACTGGTGCAGTTTCTTTCTTGTTTAGTGGAATGACTTATGGAAAGTTTGTCATAGCTTCATAAACGACTACAGTACTAGAGAAGAAATGTAAGAAAAAGAAGAGATATAACTAATACAAACCTCAATCAACCCACTTGCGTGCAAGCATACACTGCAATTGCAATTTCTACGGCAAAATGGGCATATTTCTGCTACGTCTGCTTCTGACATCTTAGGATACCTATTGGAAACCAAAAAAAATTTAAAAAAAAAATTGCAGTGAAAGAATTCCTTATGCTTTGAAACAAAAGGAAAGAAGATAAAATTTCTTTTAGTTAAAACTTTACCATTGCTTGATACACTGGATACAGTACACTTTGGTTCTACATTTGCCGCAAGGAACAACATATTTCCGTTCACTTTTCATACACTGGTGACATTGAATGCGCTCTAATTCTTTTTCCTGCTTCTTCAAGCAAAAATTCTAACACAGTTGAGTCCCAAAAAATGTGTACAGAAGTTTTCTTCAAAAAAAAAATCATCAAATTATACAATTCTAGGAGGAAAAGAAATAATTGAAACACAACCTTTGCATTTCTTGCAGTGCATCTGCCATTGCTATTACCATTACTTTTCAGAACTGAATCGGAAGAGCCAGAAGAAGTCGATGATGAAGAACAAGAAGAACTATTTGTAGAATCAATTTTCTGCCTCCCCTTGTGACGATTCATTGCACCATCTGGTTCTGACCTTCTAGATCTCCAACGTTCTCTGATTCTAATCAGAGCAATTGCTTCAGCATCATAATCCACTTCCTCCGACATTTCAACTTCAAGACTTGTTCTCTTGTCTATCACTTCATCTTCATCTTCATTTTGATAACTAATTTTCCTGTTTAAGGCACTGCGCGGCTTCTTAGGAACTCTCTTACCATCCGAGAATCCAAAATCTTGATCCACTCTCGGCTTCTTAGCTCCTGAGGATGCCCGCAAAACGTGTCTATCCTTTTCTTTCTCCTCGGCTATTTCCTTCATATTTTCACAGTCTAACACTTTTGAAACCCCTCTCCTCTGCCATGATATACCCGAGGTCCCTCGGATTCTCCGCATTTTATTGTCAGAGTAACGGTCTAGCGCTTGTCGCTTTGCAATCATAGCAGCCATTCTCACTGCAGATGCAATACAAAAGAAAATTTAATATCTCCTAATTTCATTGCCAAACTACAAGCAGCAGGCAGATCAATAGTCATGGCTTAACAAGTTTCATGCCACAAAAAGAATGTCAATTTCATTCTCCCGAAACAATTTCCCAGGAAACAAACAACCCCCAGAGCCAATCACAGTCAAACTACAAAACTCCACCCACATGATGAGAAGATATTAGATTTTCCTTTTTATTAAATGAACAAACTATATGCAGCTGCATTTTGATATTGATAATCAATCAAGCGCACCAAACACGGGGGTTGACCCAAAGTCAATGCAAATCAATAACAAAAAAATCACATCCAAAAAAAACTGAAAATAAGAAAAATGAAAACGATTTTACATTAAATGCAGCGATGATAATAATATAATTCCGCTGAGATAGTCAACCTTTCTCGAAGCCAACAACTGAGACATGAATGAAATAATAAACGCGAACGTTGTCGTTTGCGGAGACTGAAGATAACAAAGATAAATTGGTTAAAACGGGTATAAGCTTTCTTTCTGTCGAGAAAGATAATCCAAAAGAAAGAAAGACGAAAAGAGTTTTGTCAGGGAGAGAAAATAGAATGAATGATCTTTGTGAGTCGTCAGTGCAGGCCTTTTTTTTTTGTTTTATTTTGATTCCGAATACGAAACAGTGAGCGACAAAAGGTTGGAAACAAGTCAGTGTCAGTGAAGGTTTGTAAAACAATGCGGGTACTTGGCGCGTTCAATGCAATCGAATGAATCGATACCCTTCGCTTCCCCAATTTTCAGAGCCCTAAATCGGCATCTTGTTGGTTTTATTACGTATCTTTTGTTAATTAATGGAAATTAACCCAGAAAAGGAAAAAGGAAATTACAATTCGTTTCCCACGAGAATTCGACTAATAAAATGAATCCTCTTTTACCATTAAAAAAGAAAAGAATTATGAAGAATTTTTTTACCAGCCGTAAAATTGTTTTACTTCAAGTCTTTGAAAAGAAATATTAACAAATGTCCCAAACCAAAATACCACAGAGAGGATGCACAGGTATTTCCAGAAAAATGCCATCGATATCTCATATCAATGAACAAGAATCAAATGGCCGAAAGCAAACGAAAGTCTATACTAGTTTGTAAGACGTGATGGTATTGGTGGAGACTAGAGAGAGAATTTATATGTAATTGAGAGAAAAAGAGAAAAATAATGGATAATTTTGTGATATTAGAAACTTTAAATTTTAAAAATAAAAATATATTTTAGATTAGTGTTAAGAGAAATTTAATAGATCCAAATAATTTTTGAGGAATATCACATCATCTGAAATTAAATTTTTAAATAAACTTTGGAAGGTTTACTAAACTAGTGTAAATGAAAACTAAATTGGTTGTCACCGGTGATATTGTAACACCAATATTACTGTCATCAATTAATATATAAGTTTTTTTTTTTTTATGCATTGTTACAGTTAGACTAATATTAATATTTACAATCAAAATTAAAATTTATTGAAATTATTCTAAGGGACTTGTTTAGAATTATTTTTAAAAAACTCAATAGTAATTTTGAAAAGTTAAAAATTAATTTTAACATTTCATAAATTTTTTAAAAATTACTTTTTATAAAATCATCACATCTTATGACATATTTTCAAAATTAAAAAAATTTTTTTTTAAAATCTAATTTTTAAAATTACTTTTATAGTTAATAATATAATAATACTATGTAGATTTTTATATATCTTATAAAAATTAAAATTATCCTTATTAATGGTGAAATAAAATTCTTAATTTTAAAGATGTTATTATTATTATTATTAATTATATTAAAATAATAAAATAAAAAATAAAATTAATAATATAAAATATTTATTTTATTTATTAATTATTATTATTATATATATATATACAATAAAAAAATATTATATATATATATATATTTATAAATATATAAATAAATTTTATTTAATATTATGTCTAATTTAATTATTTAAATTCTTATAATAATTTAATAATAAGATTTACAATAAACTGAGGGGAGAAATATTGAGCCCCGAGAACCGTTGCCGTCACTTTTGGAACTCGAAACACCAGCACACTAATCCAATGGGAAAACCTTGTTTTCGACAAGTACAGTACTTATATTGGGTTTGTACGCACGTGACGTGGCGCTCCGTTAGAGGCCACCCACGTTTCTGAAACGATGCGTTCTCAAGAAAAACCTCAGCCCGCGGCCGTCCCCACGCCATCCTTGCAAGCCAAGGCAAGAACACGGAGACACAATCACCCGCCATTATTGACTGTGGCCGACTACTTTGTTATTTCAGATAAAATCGAAGGATGGATTTTTCTTCGTTATATTGAAAACTCAGTTAGAATCAGCTTGCCGGCTAGCAACAAATTCAACTAACAAAGAAAACAACAATAAAATTTTAAAATCAATTTAAATTTAGAAAATGCTTACCGAACGATAACCGATTGATGAAGTTGCTCCCCCAGTCTCCATTTTGTTTTCTCAAAATAATAAAAATAATAAAATTGAAGCCGTCGATCAGCCTTGAAGAGAGCACAACACGGAATCACAGATCGTCTAGTTTTTTTAAGTTGAAAGAAGATTACTGACCTCAGCTCTCACCGTTGGGTCACAAATTTATAATAGCTCGTGAGTCGCCCCCGGTTTTGTTGACGAACAGCCAAGGCTGTGGGCCCGTGTTTATTTTTAACATATAATTGGTAGAAACTGACCTTATGTCCTTATCCTTTTCTTTCGATCCTTGACTTTTTAGTCGATGTGGAGAAATTTATAAACGTAACCCTAAAATTTTTTAATTTTAAAAATTGATCCTTTTAATTTTTTTTTATTTCATAATTAGACAAATACAAACTTTTTTTTGCACCAAAACATTACCCACATTTCAAATTCATACCAATGGCACATGCTAGGGGTGGTGGGCATTCGATTTGAATTGACCCTGAATTCGAAATTTATTTCAATTTTCAATTCAATTTGGGTTAATTCTAGAACCTGTTTGGATTTAATTTTACAATTCGATTGAATTAAAATTCGATTTGGGACGAACCAAGTTGAAAATCCAATCAGGTTGTTTAAAAAAAAAAATGAAATCCCTAAATATCTAAATCTAAATCAATAATTCTCGATCTCCTGCACCTCTCATTTTTTTAATTTTCACAAATCCATCTCTCTCGCACCCAAAGTCTCAATGTTGAAATTGGAAAAGAAAAAAAACTGAAAAATGAAAATAACCCAACACACACAAAGCTGTCGCTGCCTAGTCCTCCTCCTCACTCTACTTCTTCTATACACAAACAAACACATACTGTAGCCGGCCAACTGCTATCTTTTTCTTCTTCACACAACCGCATGCACTGCAGCCACTATCGTCTATTGTACCCATCTCGCTGCTGCATGCCAACCAGTCGCCACTACCTCCTTCTTCGCGGAAGGTCAGCTTCTAGTTCTAGTTCAAGCTGTCAAGCTTCCATTTTGATAAATTTTTGTACTTGAATCTTCACACTCTTTTTTTTTTTCCTCTTGTTTTAATCTGTTGCTATCTCTATTTTCCTTCTTTTTTTTTTTCAGTTTTCTGGTTCTTTTGGATTCCTTTGTTTGGTTGATGGGGGAACGCAGAAAAAAGAAAAACAGCTCTTGCCAACCCAAATTTGTAACCCAACTCAGCCGAACTGAATTAAATTCATTTTGGTTCAGTTTGCGTTTTGATTTCAAATCTGATTGGGTTGAATTTTTCAACCCAAATAGGTTGTAATCCAAGCCAAAACCCGAATAACCCAAATCAAAAACCCAATTTGTCCAACTTTACAATACTCATGTCGCTCTGCCCATCGCACATGTTCTAGGTTTTGTCTCTTTTTTATTGTTTTCAATTACTTTTTATCTATTAACTCAAATTAAGTACTTTAAGAATCAATAATATTTTATGAATAGAATAATAATATTTATAACAAAACCACAACAATTTCAAACCTAAACTTAAAACATTAAAAAACTCATATTGTGTAAAAACAGATATAAACCTTAATTTCTTGCTCTCTAATGGATGGTTTTCAGTTATGCATTATTACATTTATTTGATGAATTTGGTAATTTATTGACAATGATGTGGTTTGGTGATTGGGTGAGGTGGTGAAGTTTGATATTTTTTAAGAGTGATGTTGGTTTGGTAATTTGTCGAAAGTGATGTGGATTATTTGATAAAAAAAAAATTGTATATGGCAGTTATAATAGAAAAAAATTAATAATAGAAAAAAAAAATTAACGGACTCCTTTAATTTTGGGACTATTTTTGTAAATTTCGTTCAATGTGGAGTCTGGCTCCCGCGCTCACTGCTTCCCTGGGTTTTCTTGTTTATTTTACTTTTTTTTTTTTCTGTGCGCTAAATTATTAAGCATAATAATATTTTTAGATGTGGACTGAGATACATAATATCTTTATACTTTCACCCTGTGTTATTATTAAATAATTTTATTTTTTATCATTAATCCACCTTGCAAATGATAACACATCATAAATCATATCCCTTGAGATGTAAACTATGTATTCTTAACTATGTATGTGCTGTATTACTCAATTATTAATCATGATCTGTCTTAGAGCTAGTTTGTTAATATGTAATTTTTTAAGTAACTTTTTAAATAATTATCATTAACTGTGCTATAGAAATAATAAATTGGGAAGATAATCAATTAAATATTTAATAAAATTTATTTCTAAAAGTGTTGTGAGTTTTAAAAGCAGTCGAATCTATTTAGTAAAATCTTACTGTTAAATTATTATAAGAAGGCAAATAACTGAATTGGATATAATGTTAAAATAGAATTTATTTGCATATTTATAAACACATATATAATATATTTTAATTGTGTATATATAATAATTGATATTTAAAATTAATATTTTATATTATTAATTTTATTTTTTATTTCAACAACAACAATAATAATAATAATAATAATAATAATAATAATAATAATAAATAAATAAATAAATAAATAAATAAATAAATAAATAAATTATTTTATTACCTAATTAATAAGGATAATTTTTTATTTTGTCAAAAGTAATTTTAAAAAATTTAACAAACACCCAAATTAACTTTTAATTTTTTAAAATTATTTTAAATCTCCCAAAAATAATTTGAAAACATAATTCATGTAATATAACTGCGTATTTATATTAATCCACACCAAAACAAATTAATTTCAACATTTACAGGCAATGTTATTCTATACAAATTATCAAGTTATCCTCACTAAACAACTGGGGATTACACTACTAAACAAATGGATATTACATTATAATTATAATAAGAATTTTGTTAAGTTATAGCAACTGTAACTTACAGTTCTACAACTTGGAGGGATCCTTATAATAATTTAGACTCTGATAAACTCTATTCAGAATAAAATGTTTTAATTAAAAAAAAAAAGCAATTGAATAATTTACAAAGATATATGAAATTGGAAAGGATTCTTTGACAGCAGTGTTAAGCAAGCATGCCTTTTCATATACAAACAAATCGAAATAATTGCCCAGCTCACAACATCAACACAATCTACTTTTATAACATTTTCCCCTTGTCTGCTGCAAAATCCAAAGTTGCCTCTTGGTTAAAGTTATGTGGACCGATTTCAACTGGCGCTCGACGTCTCCGCATATACAACAACATAAACTGTGATCTTCTAGCTCAAATCATTGACAGAGTCACCACCCTTCACTAGCACGATTTGCATGCGAGTACAAGTCTTATACCTAATCAAGGCTCTGGATCTTCCTGAACAACCTCAGGCAAGGAAGGTGAGGATGCACCACTCATTTTGCTAGGCACTGGTGTGTTTCTTCGTGATTGGCGTTTCGTGGGGACTAACACATTTTCATTTTCCTCCTTTTTGAAAAGTGCATCATCATCATCATCTTCACCTTTAAAGATGGGATGAATATATGCATTTTGAAGATAACCTTTCAAGTTAAGGTTCGGTTCCCTTGCACGCTCCAAGGTGTCTTTCATCATTGCCTCCTGAAAATCATAACAGAAAAGAACACTAAGTCAATAACAGTTGTTTAGGTAATCTTGGTCGGTCATCAACAGAAACAAATGTGGAGAGAAATTTTCAATATGTCAAACACTAACAAACCTGTAATGGGAATTTAACAAATGCAGATTCATAGCGGTCTTTTGAGAAATAATGGAACCAAATTGTCAGCACAGGAAGAGCAATGAGAAATGGTGTTGACAGAGCAGCTTTCTTTGTACTCAGCAACCCCATAAGAAGCAACTGTGATATAACCAATGCTGCTATAATACGTCTATGGACGTCGGGCCAAAATGCTGCTGCACTCTCATACTGTTGGTTGTAGACGTTTATAATCTACATTTTTAATAAAATTAAAAGGTTAATATACACAACCAAATATCATGAAGAAAAAACATACAGTTAAGAAAAAAGCATCCAGTTGAGTCAACAAAAAGAAATCTTTCAAAAAATAATGCTTTACTGCCCGCAAGAAAATTCTAAAAGCATGACATTGGCATGTCCCAACAGTATTTGCAATGAAGATTAAAACTTTTGGCCTTCATCTACTAGGTTGAACCAATGAAAATATTGGGTTTTACTAATTTGATTGGCAAGGCCCTTCCTACATGCACAATTAAATTATCCATTAGATCATTGTATAATCAAAGAATTGACTCTTTACCTGATGACGGAAAACAACGTAAGCCAGCGCAAAGAAAACGATTATGAAAGGAAGCAAGAGGGGTGTCACTGTGGCATACACAAGGCCTAGAAGAAAATAAAACTGTATACGAGGTTCTCCAGTGTTAAAACCAAGACTTCCTGGATCCATCGCTTCCTCCCTGTCCTTTTCAGTCTTCACCAAGAAGAAATTCTTAAGGTGGAAGATTATTAGTGGTTTCAACATCAAAATCTCCCCAGCTATACCAGCCCATCCATCAACCATTATATAAGTTATGAAGAAAGTTGCTTTCTTTGGTATAGCTATACCAATTGTCTTGGGAATACTGTCAAAAGAGAGAGAAAGTTAAATGTAAAGAAAACTAAAGATAACAAAATTGGATGAGGAATGCAAAATCCAATCACATCTCAACAAGAAGTAATTCCACCCTTACTGCACAAAGGGCCTATAAGTTTGCTGAAAATAATTAAACAATGCCGAAATGTGAAGGTGATGATCAGTCAGTTACAACATACTCATTTGCCGACTGCTTAAGAAAGGAATTCAGCTGTTCAAATGCAGATCCAGCAATTATGCTCCCAAGGAACACGTTCACGAAATTAAAAACATAATATCTAGTAGCTGCTCTCCGCTCAAGAGAAGATAGAGATATAAAGCCTTCAAATTTAGACATGATCATCAATATCGTTGGAAGAAAGATGAGAAATAGCTTCAAAGCAATGCCTGGTAGAAAACCTTGGATGACCGACTTGATAAATTTGCTGAGTTACAAGAAAATTAAAATCAGTAAACTGTAGCTATGCAATTTGGATGCCAACCCAAGGGGGTTTGAGGACAACAGAAACTTACGCTTCAATTACAGGTCTCAGAAATGGTACTGCTTTCTCGATTCCCTCAATGCTTGCAAAAGATTGTACAATTGCAATAGGAATCATGAAAAAGAAGGTAAGAAAAAAGAAAGCAACACCCATGATTAACCTCCTAACTGAAAGTGAAACATATGGGATTGCTAGGTTTTGCCAATAAACATCACGCGGCTCAGGAGCCCACTCAGTCAACCACAAAGTAGGGTTCCTGGTTTGTTGAGTTTGTGCACATACAGCAGTACCCCATCTAGATTTGAAGGAAACAAATGCCGCCGGCATGATCGCCTTGGGATCACTGACAACCCTTTCTCGCTCTTCAGCTATCTGAACACCATCAAATTGGTGCATTTCTTCTTAGCAATAACTTATAATGGCAAAATAATATCCATATGAACAAAATTATGTTAAACCCCCCCAAAAAAAAGGGAAGTAAATATATGGCTTATTATATGGCTTATTAAAGTAAAGCAAAGCATACAAATTTTCAAATCACTATATCAACTCCCTTACATAACATGCATGAAGCCTTAAAGTATCAGTCACAATGAACGTCCCAGACAATGCCTCTAGTAATAAATAAACATTTTCCCCTTCCAATTATTAAAAATGAGAAATATAGTTATAGACCAAACTAAATTCATATATCCATCACTATTCTTAGACTACAGAATGACTATCCTACAGTTCAAAAACTACAAGAAACGTCAGAGTTTAACCCAAAACATTCCCGATGCTACAGAAAGGGAGAAAAACAATATGTCTATTCACTCAAATGTTTACCAGCAAACAGTTTTATAGATGATGGAGAACAAACCAAGCAGTGAGAAACAAAATGTTATACAGCTCAGCTAGGGATTCAAATGACACAAAAAAATATGTTCAACAGTTTAACCAAATTCTCCAAGATCATGAATTCTTCCAATTAGTTGTGTAAGTGCTATATTTAAAGACAAATATACTTTCTTTTAAAGTACAATACAATTATACATTGAAACAACTTAAAATGATACGTAATAGACAAAAGTTACAAATGCTAAGAGAGAATACAATTTATATGTTTTAAAACAAGCTACCATGACTAGTCTTGAGAATAATGCCGCTAGGCCTGTCACATCAAAGCTATTTACAAATTAAGAAAATATCACCTACAGGAGCAATATGGAAAACAATGAAGCAAGGATACTCACTTCTTTTGACAATTTTTCAATTTCAGATACGTGATAATTAATACCGTCCACTTTTTCTCCCCAAAGCCCAAGAAAACCAGTCTGGCAAAGAAAAAAACACAATGATATTGATGACAATCCCAAAATTAAAAGATTACAAAATGACATATCAAATTGATTACCTTCATCATTGGCCTCTTAGAATTATTTCTAGAGTATTTAAGTTGGTAGTAGTCAAGCCAATTCTGCAATTTTTTCTTCTTCTTCACCAATTTTGCAAGTTTATTTGCATTGACAACCACCTGCAAAAAGCTTTTTCAACAAACTCAATATTGAATGACAAGAATAGAATGATTCCCTAAAATATATATCACTTGTAAAACATGTGCCTCACTATATAAAACAGTCAAAATGCAGAATATTTTTAAAATGGGTCTTCCAGGTAGCTGGACCATGTTAAATTTCAAGTAATTGCACAACAAACTTGGATCAAATCCTTCTCACACTAGGAGGAAGCGCAATGAGCTACTCCCATTTTGTAGCCATAAACTCAATATAGACCTCTAATGTCCAAAAAGAAATTCTTTTACACTAATGAATTCCTTGAAATAATCAGATTCCAATATTCCATGAGATTAAAAACCAACCCTTTCCAACCAACGAATATTAATATAAAGAGTCAGATTTAACAGAAATCGACCTGATGCGTTAGATAGTGATCGGGGTGGTTCACCAAAAAGAAATGCTCCACAAGCTCACTAACAGATTCATCTGGATCTGGAGGAACATTCCTAACAAGGACCTGTAGAACAATAAGATTCCATCATACAACATCGGTATTGAAGCACGATATATAAAAAGCATCTTAAATAAAAATGCAAGTAACGTCCAATTCTTTTACTACAGACAACAAAGATGTTATTAATGATTATGGTATGCCACAAGACTTTCAGTTTTGGTTGCAAAGTCATAGAATCACATTCCCTGATGCAGATGGTTTGCAGAGATTGACAGATGCTTTCTAGCACAATAAAGAAAAATTGTAGGGTAGAAAGTCCGTTACTAACATTTTCAAATTTGTGTCATCATGTTACCAATGTAACTAGTTCCAAGTGTATACTAATAAGTAATGATTACAAAGTCAAATAATCAAATTGCCTGATGCAGATGGTATGCGTGTTGACAGATTCTTTCTAGAACGACAAAGAAAACTTGTAGGATTAAAATTTTCTTTATCATGTTACCAAATAAACTAGTTCCAAACTGACAACTAATAAGAATTATATACCCAGTAAAATACTTGAATCTTACTTGGAACAATTATTTAAAGCCTCATTTTTCATTAATAACAAATACATAATAAAATGCACAAAGTTATTTGAAAAAAGATTTAGAAATCAAACCAATTTAACGCAAGGAGAAGAACTTACTGTAAATTGATCTGGACGACGTTTTTCTGATGCAAGAAATTATATACCCAGTAAAATACTTGAACCTTACTTTGAACAATTATTTAAAAGCCTCATTTTTCATTAATAACAAATACATAATAAAATGCTCAAAGTTATTTGAAAAAAGATTTAGAAATCAAACCAATTTAAAGCAAAGAGAAGAACTTACTGTAAATTGATCTGGACGACGTTTTTCTGTTGCAAGAAATTGCAACCGCAAATTAGCAACTTTCTCGTACTCCTTTAGCAACACATAACATGTCCAAAAGGTAAAGGCATAAGCCATCACAACATGAGTCCAAAACCTGCAGTCCAGGAACAAAATGTCAGGGCAAAGGCCCAGAGTTCATTGTCATTCAAAGATAATAAGTTAAGAACAAAATAAAAAATAAAAAGTGACTACGGTCTCATACCTTTGTGATTTGAGTGGGACATTTGAAATCGAGAGCTTATCAATGTCACTCGCAGTTACATTCGATATCTTGATGGCTTCATCTAATGTGTCATTTGTCCAGTTAACTGGTACCAAAACAGACCACGCAACCAATGCTATAGGAACAAAAATCTTAAGTCCTATCAAGTAAATGCGCAAGTAGACAGCAGAATCCAATCCTGCATGCTCAATAAGCTCTGGTTCCGGCATTTTCAATGCCTCAGGCATCCAATTCAAGAACCTTATATATGATCTAAAGTCCAAATTGACAAACTTCCGTACAAAAGCTCCTCCATGTGTAGGACTAT
The DNA here is from genome assembly GCA_030449075.1 of Murraya paniculata. Lineage (NCBI taxonomy): Eukaryota > Viridiplantae > Streptophyta > Magnoliopsida > Sapindales > Rutaceae > Murraya > Murraya paniculata. The sequence goes on from JAEVFN010000005.1 coordinate 3,159,705, forward strand.
CTCTTAAACCCTTAAGGTACCATTTCGGAAAGTATACCCTATCATTGAATGGTTGAAGCCTTAATATTGCAAATGCTATCAAGAAAACAAAGGCACCGAGAATATTAAGAGCTGCTGAAACCCCTATATCCGCAAGCGTCGCCATTTATAAATCTCCCAACAACGATTGCTTTCTCCCTAAAAAATTGATCAAAAAGAAAAATATCATTTAAGAGAAAGAAGCAAAATCTCAACCAAATGAAAATTACAAGCAGTATTCAAATCAAACAAAAAAAAAAAAATTACTAAATATAAAAACTTCGACTATATTAACCAATACAATCTTAATCGAATTAAGTATAAGATAGATTTATCTTCCGGGTGCAAAACTTAAATTTAAATCAGCCAAAAAATTACTACAAATAGAAATTCCTGAATAAAAACAGCACAAATTCTCTACCAAAGACTTGTATTACACTATAACTAAAGCAATTTACACTTTTTTGTTTCCTAAAATACCACTTAATATTCTCAAAACTAGTCTTTTGCTCATTAAGCTTCAATCATACGAATAATAATAAATAGAAAAAAAAAGCAATAAAGAAGGACAAACCAAAAATAAAACTAGCGGCAGCCCCAAAAAAGAAAAACTATACCTTTTATGTGAAATTATGTATCTATCTTCACAGCGAATCACCAATCCTCAAAAACAGAAAAAACAAGTAGAAGTACCGACTCATTAGCGTGGGAGGAAAAGCTATAAGAGTTATTGGATCTGAAGTTGAATTAAGGAGTGTTTGGATTGCTTGGAAACTCAATCCAAGCTAAGAACATTCTTGAACCTGCTTCCGAGGTTAAGTAAAATGTAGAAAGCAAGCTTCCACAAAACTCAACTGATGAAAACAATGGAACAAACCAAACACGAGTCTCAACAAACCAGAATTTTTAGTCGTTGTGTCAAATAAATTCAGAAGGTGAATTTACAGAGCAAAATAAGAGAACAGACTTGCTGGTGGATTAGTGGATATCATCAAAATTATCAAGGGAAAGCAAAGGCCAGTGTGTCGTGCGTGGGGTCATGCGGCTTCGGATTTTAATAAGCCTTGATGTTAACGTTTCATTTCTCATTCGGGTATTTATAGTTATATATATACACATACACCCACGCGTTCCAGAGATTAGCAAAAATCACAAATAAAGATAGTATTTGCCTTTTCTCACACAAAAGTCCCCGTCGTTACTCGTTATGTCCTATTTCCATGAATTACCAAATTTTAAGATAACCATTTTTTTGATGCCGTAAAATAAACATTTATTTCATATCCTAACCCATTGCCTATCCCATATTTAGTGAATTAACAATTTATCTTTCTTTCTTTTTTTCATGCAAAAGTCCCAAAATTGTCCGAGGGATTTATAACAAAAAGTGCAAAGATTTCTAAATTTTTCTTAGATCATAATGAAATGCATAAATACTTATATGTTTGTCTTTTCTTTTCTTTTTTTTTCACAAATATCTTACTTACAATTTTGTTATTTAAACTAATCAAGCCCCAAATTTTTTGAGCTAACAACGAAAAGGGTTTAAGTCTTCTTGTTGAGACTTATTTAATTTTTTGTCTATACACATTGCACATACGGATAAATCGATTAGATTTTTAAATTATACTTCTTAATCAACATTCAGATTATGTTGTAATTGAAAACACTCGATAAACCTCTAGACTATGTTTGGGTGCTACGATGGTAGGTAAGATTAGACTAGTTTTTGGGACAAAATAAATAAATCTAATTATAACACATGTTTGACTGTCAACACTACACTAACTGATTAATCCAAATCTTAGTTCAAAAATAGTGCGACTATAAATCCTCATTTCAATTTGGGTATGGGTGGATAAAATTCTTCTTATCACTATTTTTCTTTTTATATAAACCATTATTCATATAAATTAAATTAAAAAATTAATTTCTTAATTTATTTAAACTATAATTTTATATTATATTAAATATCAAAATTTTAATTGAAAACATATTTACAATAGTATCTAATATACTATTGAAAAAGTACTGATCATAAGAATTATTTAATTATTTATCTTTGATAATATTACATTCAACAATTGTAATATAACTTTCAAAAATTATACTATTTAAATGGCTATTGATCTTTATTAAATTAAAATTATTTATTTATAATAATATCTACTATTAATTTCAATAATTAATAATATAATTTAAAATAATTATACTACTTTAATGGTTATTTGTTTCTATTAAATTACGTTTAACACAATCATGTTCTACGTTATAGCAAATAAAAAATAAAATTATATATAATCCAATCTAATCTATTTTAATTCAATTTAATATAATACTTAATGTTATTCTAGTCCAATAATACCTTCCAAACTATGTTAGAATTATATAAATTTAGACTTCTAATAAACCTTCAAGTAGAATATAATTTATAAAAGAAACAAAAGAAACGGCTGTATGCTACAGTAAAGGGTGCCAAATGATGGTATTCCTTGTATTAAAAAATTAAAAAATTGGTTTTTGGTAATATCTGTAAAAATAAGGTAACTGGATGTTATTACGCCCTAACATACCGTGTCGTTTTCGTGGCTTAACAAAACGAATTAAAAGGTTCGTCAATTTGGTTCCTTTTGGTGCAAATTAAGCGACGAGTCATTTGATAATAGTAACCTCCTATGTCGGCAAGCTTCCACGTGGGAAGCCGGGCTCGTAACGGCTACTTGTCTCGGGCTTCCTGGATTTGGCCGTTACGATAAACTTCTATCACACGCAAAGTAAGAGAGCGTGTACTACACGAGCAGATTTTATTGGATGATATGGGAGTGGGGAAGGTCGTCATCGATAGAAATAGTGATGATTTGACGCACCGCGTGGATATAGCGTTGGCTGCGTGGATGAACTGGGAGATGACAGCACGGACCCAGTTGGACCGGACCGGCCCTAATTTTTTTATTTTTATTTTTTTTATACATTATTGATGGACTAAATTGGACTGTACACTAGTATCGGGTGATGTAATAGAGGCTTCACAAATGGATTATGCCTAAAATTGGTACTCAAGAAATAATTTTTAGTAAAATATTCTCATTATTGTCATTCGCAAAAAATCTACTGTTGTTTTGACCGTTCATTTATTGCTTAATACGTAAATTTTTTTGGTTCATAAAAGTAGTTTTTCATGATCCCTAAGTATTTTACAAGCAATAACTGAATCATAATTAAAAATAAATAAAAAAGATTTTAGATTAATATAAATCAGAGATGTAATTAATTATCAAAATATGTCTCCACAAGTCATAATCCCAGACAAATAATATTTAAGCAGCTTTTTAAGCTGTAAAAAGAACCACGCAACATGTTTCAGTGTTTTATCATCTATCCGAACGTTTACGTTACATGTTGTAGGAAGGAATTTGTGGTATTTTTATGCTAAAATGATGTGCTCCATGACGAATTGAACGTGTTAGCTTTTTTTTTTTCCCCCGAAGAATGGACCCTTGAATTTCAATTGCTGGACTAGTTGACTCTATAAATTTCCATACCATGCACCTTTATATCTCTCTGCTTCTCGTCAATGGTCCAAATTGCGCGCGTGTTGATCGACTCTTTAAGTATCACATTTAATCAAAGCTAGATATGAAGCATGGGCAAATATTGAATCTTAATGGTTTCATATGATGATGTGCTCATGCTGAAAGTCAATTGCCCCGCCCTCATAAGTTTGCTCCTCTCCACTGGCCAACAACATATTAAAAGAAGAAGATCCTGCATTAATTCAAAGATTAGACAGAATCCATTACCAAATCTTATCTTCTTAATTCCAATATTCAACTTCTAGTTCAAAGAACTGACTCTTAGAACTACCAAATAGCTTTACTTATATTTTAATTGGATACGTGGCAAATTTTTGTTGACTTTGTGAAGATTTTTAGGGCACGTGACAATTATGACCATTTCCATTTTTCATTTTATTACACAGGTAGGCAGTGGTGTTTTTGTCGGCGAATGCGCTTCAAAGTTAAAATTCTTTGACATATTCACAGAGTGCAATTAGAACCTCAATTGAATATTCAATGACATTCAAAATAAATTGGTGTATTAAACTTATAATCACATGCTGCCCCAGACTGGACCTGTTTCAAATTTGTTACGCTAGGAGATGACCCATCTTCAACATGCTATGAAAACTTAATTTTTCATGACAAAAATGTTTTAAAAAACAAGAGTGGTGGACTGGTGGTTTTTGGCTTTAGGTATACAATATTGAGTAAATAGAGGAACAGACAATATTGAGTAACCATAGGAACAGGTTATTATGAATAATTGTTTGGAGCAAAAGCTCTGTAGAAGCACCTTATTCAGTACTACAGTATTTTAGCAATAAAACATTGTGGATTATGTTTTTTTATTTCTCTTCCAGTGGCGGGCCAGCAAAAAGTATGATTACGGCCTCCAGCATTATCATGATGTAACATCAAATTTGTTCTTGTTCAACCACCGTTCTAGTTTCTTCTATAATAACCTACCTAACATAGGTTAAATCAACTTATTATCTATGGGAGGAAATATCAAGGGCAAGCCAAGCTTGCTTTTATATACAATGTGTATCACGTCATACAAATTGGAGGCATGTAACTAAGCTCTTTTTTGCTTATAGTAGCACTTGTGAAGGCATCAGTTATACACACTGCAGCTGAAAATGCTACCTTCCCGACATTAGATTGACCAGAGTTGGGTTTTCATACAATGGGCCAATATCCCAATCCTCGGTTGAAGATGAAAGTGTTGTTAGAGCAACCACAACTTTTCTCATGCTTGGCCTTAGTTGGGGATCCTCTTGTGTACAGGCTTTGGCAAGCTGAGTCATCTGTAACCAAAACAGCATTTGATGCAGCTTATGAGTGATCAAGACCGATATTAATCCTCTAAGACCATACTCCATAGATGCGTATATGTTGTTATGAAGATGTTAATGTGTTGTTACCTTGATGACCGAGTCAAGTGGGTAATTATCACCAAGCCTAGGATCAACAAGTTTCTGAAGATTTTCTGCTGGAGCTGGCTGACCGAGAACTTCTTCAAACTGGAACAAAACAGCAAGTGCAGCCTATATAGTTTAGATGAAATAATTTCAGGAATACATGTATGTATCATATATAGTGAAGGGAAAAAAATAACAACCAAAGCAACCAGTCCTTTAGACTGAGTGGTGGTTTCATTTGTCATAACAACAGCTTGCTTGGCGGATATAAGTTCGTAGAGGACAACTCCAAAAGCATATACATCTGTCTTGGGGGAAACATTACCATTAACAGACCTGCAGACAGGTTTAAGTAAAATAAGAAAACAACTTTTGACAGAAATAGAATAAATATTGCCAGGGAAAACAGAAAAAGGATCTTACTCTGGCGGCAAGTACCCGAATGTACCTTGAAGACCAGTGTAGAGTGAAGCATTTCCAAATTCAGTCAGTTTAGTTAACCCAAAATCTGCAACCTGCAAAAGTAGTAGTCACTAACATAGAAGAACTTATGAGATCAGTATATTCACGGCATGAACTCTTTTCTACCTTTGCGTGGAAGTTTTTGTCTATTAAAATATTTGCTGATTTAATATCACGATGGATGTAAACAGGAACTGTATGCTCATGGATATACTCAAGTCCTCTTGCTGAATCTAAGGCAATTTGCAAACGAGTTGACCATGGTAAGGGGTCCCTTCCTGAAAACAGAACACAATATACAAACATAAGGTTTAATTGATAGAAGTATATAGGATGTCTACTTTAATTCTCACCAGATCCACGCAAATGTTGACTCAGATTGCCGTTGTCAATGAATTCATATACCACACACAGGGAACCTTCAAAACAGTATCCTATTAAGCGTACCTGCATTATGCATATTACATATAAGAACATGTGAACACAGTGATTAGTGAGCAGCATATGCATTACAAGGATCATCTCTGCAATCATAAACTTGAAAGTTATACAACCAGAGTAAGGCAGATGGGAAGAACCCCAACCAAATTGCTTTTTCAGAAGAACATTTTTCTATAATTGTTTAACAGTGTCATAAGTTCCAAGCCATTTTCCACCTAACAAGTTAATTGAAAAAAAAAAAGCCATATTGATAAGCTTTAGGCACAGAGGTCAATAAACAACAGTTGTTAGCTCTTGACAACTATAAGATGTTCAGTTTATATAGTGGTTGAGGGATCTAAATTTCTGAAGACAAGTATCTTGTAACTTGACTGATTGAGGGCATTTCTCCATGAAACAGCCATACATTAATAAACTTCCAGTACTAATGAGTTTACATCTCTGAGAGCAATTGCACCAATAATTCTGTCATACCAGGCAAGCAAGTTTTCAACTATAATGGAGTCTACAGTAAGGAAAGTATGATACCAGGTTCAAGTGGTGAACATGTGTTAAAACCTTCAGTTCAGCAAGAAATTCTTTTGATGCTTGCATATCCATCTTCTTGATTGCAGCTTTCTGAAAGGCAGTGGAAGCAAAGAGGGTCAAATCATTACCAAGATTCATTTTGGTGGCAAAAACATCAAAAGTAAGAATACGGCTACTTTAAAATAGTCCTGGTAAATGGGGAGTTAAGGCAAATATTGTATCGCAAACGGACTAAATTCAAATTCTCCTCAAACTACAAACCTCATCCCTTAGTTCTGCATAGTACACAGCTCCGAAGCCGCCTTGTCCTATCTTATTAGCTATGCCGAAATCATCAGTAGCCTTGGCAAGCTCTTCATATGAGAATTCCACTGATTTGTCCACACTAATACTTGTGAGCCCAGGAGAAGCAACAAGAGCAACTGATTCTGAAGTTCTACTTTTTCCCAAAGTACTTACTGAACCTAAAGCTACAAGATAAGCCAAAATTAATCATTGGGGTGAGGAATCACACATTTCAAGTTAGCGATTTAGAAATTCCCGTAGATTGCTGTCAACCAAACATACCCTTAGTTGTTAACAAATCTTCATGTTAGCATTAAAGACAGCATAATATTAATTGCAGATGAAACCAAAAAATCATATGTATCCTATAACACCGAATTAATTAACATAACCGATGAATCAGCAATAGATGTCTCGACCTTGAACAAATAATTGCATTTATTCATCAAACCAAAAGAATTACCATGGTGCTTTTCTGTTCCTTCAGGCAGAAATGAGTCGTTCCCCTTCTTTTTCTTTTTACAAAAGCCAGTATACAGGAAAAATGCCAGAAATACAACCCCAGCAAGTCCTCCTACTACCAGGCCAGCAACAACTCGTCTCGACATTCCTGCTTATAATAACGTGAGCTAATGATGTCATCTATATCAAATTGACATTTCATGTTTTCACCTCATACACAGAAAATTCAGATAAGAATCAGTGAAGCATACTCAAAGAAGTCCGTACCATCTCTGCTGCAAAAACAGAAGATGTATCAAAAATCTTGAAACAAGCATTTTTTAAGATTTTTTCTTTTCTATTATAATTGTACCATTCAACATGGCTTGAGAGCATAACAAAGTGCAGATCTTACCTCATCTGTAACGGCGGATAGTTTCCTCTTTGATCTGCAAATTTCAATGGTAAAAATACAATGAGAATGATCGGTTCAAACACATAAGTGTCTAATTGTTTCAACAACCATCTGCTCTAAATTCCAATTAAAGATCATTGGGAAATGGTAATATAATGCTTAAACACATCAAAGAATGCAATTTGCAAACAGATGATCATCAAACAAAGGATAGCTACAAATTAATCAAGAATAAATGGGTGGCTAAAACTTTATATTAAATGAATAAAATTAATTACCTTTCTCAGGAATGAAAACCAAGCCACTTCTAAAATCCGAATCCCTGTTGTAACTTTGCAATAACTCGGGACGAAGGCCAGACATGTTAGCGATGGTACTCAAATTCTCACCAAGCTCAATCGGGTACGTCAAGAACAACCCATAATCCTTTGAAACTTTCTTATCTCCACAAGAACAATTCACAACGACATTTATGGTTGTATTAACATCAGGTATATTACTCTCAGGAAATATATTATTAGCTCGCAGCCAATCAACCGTAGTAAGGTTGGCATAGTATGTCTCACCAACCTTTGTGTATGTATCATGAGATATTATCTTGTAAGAGAAATTGTGAGCAAGAAACTGACCATGAATGCAATTGCACTTGAAGGGAACATTGATTCTTGAACCGATTGAAAGTTTATCTTTGTCAGGCACTTGAGGATTGAAGCGGAGAATGTTATCGATGGAAGTATCAAACATTTCTGATATGAATGTCATATTTGTTCCATTCCACACGTTGTATGAAGCGAAGGAATCACAACCTTCGCTGCATTTTGATTCTACTCTATTTATCCACAGGAAAAAAGGCACCAAAACTGCAAGTTTTAGTTGAAAACTTTTCATTTTTCTTTTTGTTGTAGCAAATTGTAAGGGAGCTAGCTAGAAACCCAAGAATGTTTAGGCATTAGCAATCGACAAGGAGGCTTTTGGAGACGAAACATACAAGACTTAAAAAGTCTGAGAGACGTGTTGATGGCGCTTAGTTGACTGTAGTTTTTGTGAGATGAATAGTCTTAAAGCAGACCAAAAGAATCTTTAATTAACTTTAACGGTCATAAACGCCGTTGGATAATATTATTACAATGTAGTGCAGTGTACGTAAAAATCTTATTCTGTATTTATGTAAGGTCTCGATATACCTCTTTAACATATTAACTAGGAATCACAGATTTTAAAAGAAATGTCAGATAGACTTGAACTAACAACATACAAAGAAAGATCAACTATCCTATAACAGTTCTTAGTTAGTTACAGGTATATTTACATTTCAGAGACGAATCTGGTGCAAACTGCTATTAAAGGATTTCATCTCCATGGGAGAGCAATGTGCTACCTGCCTGACGTTAGACTGACTAGACCTTGATTTTCATAGAATGAGCCAACATCCCAATCCTCAGATGAAGATGAAAGTGTCATAAGTGCAACAACAATTGCCCTCATGCTTGGCCTTAGTTGAGGATTTTCTTGTGTACAAGCTCTGGCAAGCTGAGACATCTGTGATAAAAAATATCAATTCCAGCTAGTCAGTATTGTGACTATTAGTCCATATGTACTTACAGCCTGGGATCAGATTACATATTACCTTTCTGACAGAGTCGATTGGGTAATCGTCACCAAGCCTTGGATCAACAAGTCTCTGAAGATCTTCTCTTGGGTCAGGCTGACGAAGAACTTCCTCAAACTGCAAGAAACCAACATGCACAACTTAGTTCTAATGGAAATAATTTGGCCGATACATGTAATGGTGATCATTGAAGGACAAGAATAACAACCAAAGCGACAAGGCCTGTAGATTCGGTGATAGTTTCATTTGTCTTCACAACAGCTTCCATAGCGGATATAAGTTCATACAGGACAACTCCAAAAGCATACACATCTATCTTCGGGGAAACCTCTCCGTATTGTGCGTACCTGCATAGCAAATGTTGCATCAAGTCTAACCATTTTTGTTGAATCAAAAATCGGCGAAAAGAATGAGGTTTTACTCTGGAGGCATGTAGCCAAATGTACCGACAAGACGTGTTTGCACAGAAGCACTTTCAAATTCAGTCAGCTTGGCCAGCCCAAAATCAGCAACCTGTCAACGCAGATAGCTTAGATAGAGTATGTATATATAACGTAATAAGATTGAGAGATAGACGCGAGAGAGAGAGAGAGAGAGAGGGAGGCATATTTTTAACCTTAGCGCGGAAGTTCTTGTCTATTAAGATGTTCGCTGGTTTAATGTCGCGATGAATGTAAACAGGAACAGTATGTTCGTGGATATATTCAAGTCCTCTAGCCGAGTCTAAGGCGATTTGCATCCTAGCTGACCATGGTAGTGTATCCTTTCCTGAAAGCAGGAACACAATATGCAACCATCAGATATAACTGCTACCAAATTATCTGCAACATAGGATGTCTATAGTGCATATGAATCATCTTGCTAACCCAATCCACGCAAATGTTGGTTTAGATTGCCATTCTCAATGTACTCGTATACCAAAAACAAGGAACCCTCGACACAATATCCTATCAAGCGGACCTGCACAATATATTTCGCGTACGAGTAAGAATACACATAAATTAACACAGTTAGATTGAGATATCAGCTCAAAGGATCATCTTAACAAATCGACAATACAAGTTTCTGTTACAACCACAGAATATGACCGACCATACTGTCTCATCATAAATTGTCAGAGAGATCGTTCGACAACGTCACAGTTTTTCAGTACAATAAAAGTCTCAATCGGAAAAGGAAGATACCAGGTTCAAGTGATGAACATGTGTTAAAACCTTCAGTTCGGCAAGAAATTCTTTTGATGCTTGCATGTCCATCTTCTTGATTGCAGCTTTCTGAATAGGCCATTAGGGGAACGGGGAATCAGCCAAATTCATACACAAGGGTTGACTTTTGGAGTTAGAAATTACAACAGTTAGATAATTACTAATAGATATTAGAATGAGTATCATACCCAAGGATGGAGTAATCAATCAAATACAAACCTCGCCTCTTAGTTCTGCATAGAAAACAGCTCCAAAGCCACCCTGCCCAATCTTGTTAGCCATGCTGAAGTCTTTAGTAGCCTTGGCAAGCTCTTCATATGAGAATTCCAATGATTTGTCCACACTAATACCTGTGACCGCAGGAGCAGCAACAAGAGCAGCTGATTCTGAATTTTTCAACAAGGCACTCACAGAACCTAAATCCACAACATAGGCAACAATTAATCAATAGACTAAGGAATTATACGTCTAGTGATGACTACTCATTAATTCTTCCTCATTCCAGGAAAGAACTCTGCCCACAAATGCCTTTACTTCTTTGGGATAAATTATAAGCGTAGCCATACACTTTCATGTACGTCAGGGCAAATACTCATTACATGGGATAAAATTTTGCTTAGAAATTATAGAGAACAAAAATAGAAGCATATCCTAAAACACATTTTCCTCTTAACTTATTTACGTTTCTTATTACCGTATCTTCGACAGAAAAGCAGGACAATTCACCAGACCCAGAGAATTACCGGGCCGAATATAGTGATCTTCTGATGCTTCTGGGAGAAATGATGCCTCCATCCCTTTTTTCCTTCTATAAAGCCCAGCATATACACAAAATGCCAAGAATAGAGCACCGGCAGCTCCTCCTATAGATAGGCCAGCGATAGCTCTGCTTGATATCCCTGCTTAAAATGTCAAAACAGTGTAAGCTCATGACAGCACCTATTCTGTGGAGATATTTCATTAGACCTCATTCACACTCAGAAATGTTGAAACAAGAAGCAATAGTCAATAGTCAAAACGCTACCACCTGTGCTGCAAAATACAAAACACAACAGAAGCATGTGACCATTACACATCTCGAGACAAATATTTCAACAACAAAAGGGAGAAGGGTGGGGGGGGGGGGGGGGAAGCATACCAATCAACATGGTTAATTTGAGAGGTTTAGATAACAGGTCTTACCTTGTCTTTAATGGCGGATAGTTTCCACTTTGATCTGCAAAATGAAAAACATAGAGAGATTGTTCACAAGCAATTTAAAGCACAAGCCTGAGAGTAAACAATTGCCTTCGTGCTTGTACAATGCACAAACTTAACCATCAATGTCAAACTAACATCAAGAAAGCAAATTGCATTATGCACATAATTAACTGGGCAAGCTAAAGTTACTAAAGGCATCAAAGTTACCTTTACCAGGAACAAAAGCCAAACCCCTCCCACTGATAAAATCCAAAGTGGGATTGTAACTCTGCAACAACTCTGAAGAAAGCTCAAACTCATTGGCAATGCTACTCAAATTCTCACCAGGCCTAAGTGGGTAAGTCAGAAACAACCCATAATCCTTTGAAACATTCATCCTTCCACAAGAACAATTCACTATAACATACATAGTTGAGCCAACATCTGGTATATGATTCTCATCATAAACATTAGAACTCTTCAGCCAATTAACAGTTGTAAGGTTGGCATATATTAGCTCAGCAATCTTCTTGTAAGTGTTACCAGACTTTACTTTGTACGAAAAACTATGACCAAGAAATTTGTTTTGAATGCAGTTGCAACTAAAGGGTACATTAATTCTCGTACCAGCTAGGATTATGTCTTTGTTAGTTATTTGAGGGTTGAAGCTTAGAATGTACTCAATGGAAGTATCAAACACTTTTGAAATGAATGTTAGGTTTGTTCCCTTCCATAAATAATATGAAGCTAAGGCAAGATCACAACCTTTGCTACACTCTGCTACTGCTTCCACTCTTCTACGTGCACAGAAGAAAGCAAGCACCAAAAGCAGCACCAGTTTCAGTTCAAAAACTCTCATTTTTTTAAATTTACACTGGAAGAATATCTGTTTAGATGTTAAATTTTTGGGGACTGGGGAGGGTCTTGAAGCAATTAATGTACGAGAGTGAGAGACCTGTTCGTGAGGTTAACTAAGTTGACTAGCTTGTCATACAACACAAAAGATTAGTGGAGTTGACGGTGAGTCAACGGCCAAAGTAAGACTTCGTCGAGTTTTTAACGGCCACTAGCGCCGCTGGCCCAACCGCAGTCCAGTTCCTGAGTCCTGACTCCCAAATTTCCGAATGTATCATTGTGGGCCAAGGAAGGAAGACCCATAATTGAATCCACAAATATTTGAGGCTGAATTTACGCCTGTTTAATTTTTTTTTTTTTTTTGGGACTAACATGAATTGGACCCGTAATAATTCTGAAAACACTACCTAACGTTTTTAGCGGAATTAAAGCCTGTGTTAAGGTATGTGGAAGTGGAACCCACGTTTGATATCAACGGTGTTAAGCAAGAAACAACGTCGTCCTTTGCCAAAGACACATGAAAATGGGGCGTCAATTTGAAAGAGATTTCATGTGCATGCATAAATTACAAACAAGAGCGTGTGTTATGATTGAGAAGGGAATTATTCTTATTCCTTTGAAAACGATATGCTTGAACAACTATCAAATAACAAATAATTGAAAGCGGCCAAAGAAAAAACTATTTAAATAAAACCCTATTTGGTAATGCTATACAAGTGAGAAATATTCTTGAATCTGTTATCGTACCTTGGTTGTTTTATCTCCCAACTTCAGTATAATCATATTTTACTTGTGGAAAATTGTTCTGTTTACATTTTATTCCCATCAAGTTTGTTCATATTAGGTAGAGGAATATGCCACTCCCAATTGGATTGATGAAAATTTTCTAGTCATCTTATTGGACCGTCCACTCTATGTCATCTAAACCCTTTCCGCGTCTCGGTCGATGCATTATGTCATCATAATTAGTCAGATTGCTGGTGATCAAATAACTAATTAAGCTAGTTCAAAATGTCAAAATATCGTAAAAAATTGACACTGACCTCTTGCCGGCACAAAAACAAGACCAGTCCCAGCAGTGAAATTGGTTCCGGGATTATACATCTGCAGCAATTGAGGTGCAACGCCGGCCTCGGCCGCGACGGAGGACAAATTCTGAGCTGGCTGTAAGGGGTAGGTGGTGAACAGGCCATAATCTCCGGAGGTGTGTCTATCGCCACAGGAGCAATTAACAGTGACATTGATGAGAGCATAGTCGGGAATTCTGGTGGGTTCATAAATGTTAACTCGACGCAGCCAGTCCTCAGTAGTAAGATTAGCAAAAGCGAAACTAGCAACTTTTTCATAGGTATCGCCGAACTGAGTCTCGTAAGTGAACGTGTGGCCCAAGAAATCACCGTTTAAGCAGTCGCAAGAAAATGGTATGTTGATTCTTGTATCGCTAAGGATGCTGCTTTGGTTTGGGACGTTAGGGTTGTAAAGAAGAATCTGAGCTATGTCTTCGCCAAATATGTTGCTAATATACGTCAGGTTTGAGCCTTCCCATACGTAATATGAAGCTAGGGCAAGTTGACAGCCCTTGTTACACTTGCCTTGGGCTTGCAGAGGCTGCTGATGAAAGGTTAACAAAAACAAAATTATTAGGGTTATTTGTGTTTTCTTTGGTAAAATGTTGGTCATCATGACCTGTTGCATCAGCTGAATGGAGTGAGATGAGAAAGGGGAACTTATTGGGATCTCATCGATCATCTTTTACGAATAATTAATTAATATTCATTTGAGGAGGGTGAAAAAACATCATACTATACTAATTAAGAGGATTTGTTGGTTTTTGGTGTTTGGCATCTTACGCTACATATATATATATATATATATATATATATATATATATAGGTTATTTTGTTTTTTTAAAATGTTGAGGGAGACATCCATGGTTACCTTTGTCGTCATTCTATGTCTTTGATTCGCTCAAGTTCTGAAGCCTTTTCACCATTTGCATCGTATGAGAAAGCATTTAAATATCATCAAGCACTCGTCGTCAAAGAATATACAGAAAAAGTCTTCGGCGTCAAACCCTAGCCAAAGTCTCCGTCATCGCATGGGTTGGGCCACACGGGTTCCCGGCATCACCGGGCCGGTTGAGTGTGCCAGTTTCTTTTTTGGTGAAAATTTTAGATATACTCCAAGTCCAAAACTAATAAATTAAATTAGAGCCGACTATTACGTTTGAAATGATTTTCTCTTTTTCGTGAAGGATTAATATTTTAATTTTATGCTACTTAAATTAATTTGTCGAATTCTAGATGAAACTTAATTAAAAAAACTTTTTGGTAGTGTATTACTTCTAATGAGGTTTGATGATCTTTTGAAATTATGAATTTTCATTGATGTCAGTATTTGATAGTTTACCGTACGTTTAAATTTTTATGTAAAAAATTTTTAAGTGAAATTTTGGGATGTGATTAATTGTTGTTGTTTCGGTAGACACGTGTGCGCTCTCCTCGATCAGTTCACAGAGAAAGAGAATTGAATTTTGACATTTGGATTTTTCTTGTAACAGAAAAGGCCCAGTGGGTTCCACGCAAGTTGCACAACTGTGGACAAAACTTGCAGTCACGAAGATATTTTCGGGTGGAACTGGAGATATTTTTGTACGAAACAACTTTTGGGCTCTCAGTCTCAAGTTGGCATCATCACCACCACCACCACCACCCCTTTATTAGTTCCAAACAACCATACCCGGCTGTTTGAGTTTCTGCTGTAATAGTCTTTAGGCTCGGTTTCATTCATTAACATCTATCAATGGATACTTCCTCTGTCCTGCCACTTCCTCAGCTCTCTTTTCTCTCTCAAAACTTGAACAGAAACCGAGCTTCTTGGCCGTGCAATCTGCAGAGAAGCTCTCGTTCCACTGGTGTTATACATTGCCAAAAAATGTATGTCCCTGGTGGGTAGTGAGTAACTCTTTCTTTCTGTACCTATCTGAGAGGGTTTGCGGATAGTTGTTATGTTATTACTTAATTTGCATATATGCAGGATTTGGAGAAGCATCACCAGAAGCCAAGGGAGCCAAAAACCTCCACAATTTCTTCACTTACATTGCTGTTAGGATTATCACCGCCCAGCTTCAGGTTCCTATAGCCAGCTCCTTCCTTTCCCTACCTTATTGTTCTTACAATACAAACACTTCCTCTGTTATATGTTAAGTTCTTTTGGTAAGTGGCAACTGCTCGAGTTTAATTTGCAATTGCATGTCACACACATGACACACTACTGATTTGCATGCATTGATTATTTATTATTTCATTATTCAACATTTATTTGCTCCAACAGAGCTACAACCCGGAGGCGCATAAGGAGTTAATGGAATTCGTGGAGAGACACTCCTTGAATGATGGGGACAAGTTCTGCGCCGATTTGATGCGAGAATCTTCAAGGCATAAGGATTTAGGTAACGAATTATTAAACTCTGAAACCATGGCTTAATTTTGAAGATATCTGATTCGATTATACGACTGATTTGGTTTATCATGTGTATTCGTGTTCCCTTGATTTGAAGCTCTACGAATCTTAGAGGTTAGTAAATTTTACTTGGGCGGGTATCTTACTCGTCAATGTTTACTGGTTAACAGGTACTATGTATGATTCTGTATTGCAGGTGCGATCTGCATATTGTAAACATGATTTTGAGTGGGATAACTTGAAGCGATTGGCAATTAAGGTCAATATTTCCTTTTCCTATTGAGTAATTTCCCTCAATATTTCCTTTTCCTCTGATGATTGCTTATCATGCTTATTTATTTTATTTTTGTGCCAGATGGTCGATGAATCAAACACAAGACTTATGCGAGATTATGTCTTAGAAACGAGCCATGTAGAAAAGGAGAAGTAATCTGTTTTCGCTACAGCATTACCTCAGTGTCCGTGGGTGAGCTGCCTTGTTGTGAAACGTAATTATACATTATACAGAGCAACAAACAGTAGTCTGTTATACCATACATGACATGAAGTCCTGTCATTGTGTACTGTTGTATATACACTCTCCATGCCCATAATTCTGCCATTGTCGGCATTTTCAAACAATCAAGACTTCCATGGTTGAATAGTTTTGTCGTCACAGCCTTCTGCTTCAACTGTAGGCTCTGCAACCAGATAAGCAAATCGTGCTAAGTACGAAATTCTGATAACCACGCATAAACTTGGTGAAGAAGATAAAAGGGGAATCAAAATTTATCATATTTTTCCATTGTCCAGCGTACGATTGTATAATACAGCAAACCCATTAGCACACAAGGAGCTTGGTGTATCTTATAGGCATTTATTTATTAGAAAATCTCATATTACTGGGATAAACATATCCATAAGAAAAGCTTCGCCCTAAATGTCCTCCATCGAATCTTGGACCCACAAGAAAGCGTATCATACTATTT
Organism: Murraya paniculata; assembly: GCA_030449075.1. Lineage (NCBI taxonomy): Eukaryota > Viridiplantae > Streptophyta > Magnoliopsida > Sapindales > Rutaceae > Murraya > Murraya paniculata. The sequence continues at coordinate 3,176,554 of JAEVFN010000005.1, forward strand.
CCATCCACCCCCAGGATTGCTTCATTTGCTTCAGTCATCAGCTCATACATCTGTGCAAGCACTTGTGTGCGTACACACACCTCACATTTATCCTCTTTTATTTGTCGCTGGTTGATGTTTGTTCAGAGGCTGCAAACAACGACAATGACAACATCAGAGATAAATTGGGGGAGAAAAAAGGGAAATGAAAATTCCATAAGTCGGACTTTAGTTTCCTTTATTCGCAACAAAGTACCTCAACATAGCAACAAACATCATCAGATGCATGGATATGCCCACCGCTGAAATATGACTGAGCATACTCTTCAATATTTTCCAGCCTGCAGTTCACCATTCAATAGATATTATGTTAAGATAAGAAATTTCTAGCAAACTTAGAACTTCCGTGTGCTTCTGTTATGAACAGATGTCATCCAGACATGCATCATCTGCTGCTCCTTTGTTCTAGGTTTAGAAGGATCACAATAATTTCTGTATCCCAAGAAATTTTAGGAATTGGTTTCACTGAGGTCTTTCAGGTGAAAGCATTAGACCAGTGGTCTAATTTCTATTCCAAAGCACCATGTGTAGTCCTTTAGCTTTCCCTGATCATCAGTACACTTTGTTATAACTGAAAAATAGAGTTGGTTTTAAGTGGAATATTACCTGTATACATAGTTCACCATGATACCTGCACTTTGATGAAGTCCGTTTTCTGATCGGTCTGCCATCCAATTTATTCTTTCAATCATCTATTGCACAGAGGAATGATAAAAAAGGTTAAAATTATCATAATGTGGAATTTGTTCAACTTTGAAACATGCTATCTACCGGTGCCAATCTATTTGACTTATAAAACTAATGCTAACTTCTTAATGAAAAAACTTTACTTGGTTTGGCAAAATAAGAAAATAACATATCACGAGGAATATATATAACACCTCACACCCGTGGGAATCAAATCTCTTACAAGACATCAACCCATTTTATTATATGGTATATCCCAGCAGCATTACTGCTAAAGAGGATGTACTTAAGATCTCAACGAATAAAGTTGCCATGACATACAGCTCCATTTTGCAAGTGAAAATTTGCAACAGAATCTAGGGCCTTTCCTCTCTTTTTCTCTTGTAGAAGGTACCTAAATCCAAAAAAAAAAAAAAAACCAACATCTGTAAATTTTAGTATACTTGAGGTCTATTTGATTTTTCCTGGTCAACTTTTTGCTGTATAAACAAACTACCAATTTTTTATCGTATTTATAAGTTTTGTGACCATTATAATTGATTCATGAAGTTTACTGAAAAACTATCATTATTGGTATATAACATACCTAGCACATAATCGTAATAGAGGGGTTTTTAAAATTGAAAGCAGTTGGGCAGAATTGCTCCACTCATGGTTTTTTGATGTAAGTAAGTTCAACATTCTTTCCATGCCATTTTTACCAACAACAAACTCCCTGCAACTGGAAACATTATAATGGATGCAAACGCAATCTTATGCCAAAAGTATAAAACAGGTAGAAAAATAAAGATGAAAAATAAACCCTGCGTTGCCACAGCTTTGCATGCACCATTTAATTTAAAGTATTAACTGTACAAGGCTTACTCAGATAAATCCATTAGAGCTTTTTCCTCCTCCGGTTCAAGTATGTTCTCTCGGAAAGCAGAATCAGATCTATCAGCTGCTGATTGTGAGACGTCCTCTACTTCAGCAAGTTTTGATTGAGATGCCAACTTTGATAAGAGCCACTGGATAAATCCTGGTATTGGGCTAATTGTTGCAAAAGTCTTTAGAGAAAAACAAGAAGAAAATGCCAGTCAGAACCAGCAGAAGTAAGACTTAGATTGATGTATGATAAAACATACGTGAGAGAGCAGCAGCCTATAATACTTGGATAACAAATCTAGTGCCTCTAAATTTCACTAGAACTTGAAGTGCATTCAACTTTTATCTACAGAAAACTAAGAAAACTTATCAAGGAGTTTCTATGTCACATGAGCCTTGCTCTCTATTGGAACATGACAAAAAAAATTTCACAGCACAAGGTTCCTCTCCCCTACCGCACCAGAGTGGGCCAAGTGATGGCCTATACAATATATGAAGGAATGAATTCCAGAGCTCAAAAGGCATTTTGTTTAAAGTGGGAAGCAGCCTCTTCAAGATCATATATAACGACTTACAGAAATATGTGGCATATCTCTTTTCACCAAGGTGATCACACGCTTAATTAAAAACTTTCCTAGATTGATCCCTGCCAAACCACGCTGCAAAAATTCAGAAGTATGCAGTTAGAATTTCCAAAATTTTGTTCCCCAAAATATTAAAAATGAATCTCTGGGTATCATTACCACACAACATATAAAAGAATGCAGAGAGGAACAAGTAATACAATTATGTCCACTAATAAATTAAAATTGAACTAATCTATATAAACCAACAGTACAATTTACAATCGTAAGATCAAGAAGATCTAGATTTGAGAAACACTTTATATTTGATAAGTGATTGTGTCCATCTTAAATTGGAGTATATCTAATTTTACCTGAGTTGAAGATATAGAATAAAATAATGCACATGTTGCCTCACATTCAGGTATGGGAGGATCATCCCATAAAACTTCCTGCCATATATTGAAAAAATGTTAAACAATATATTTTTACCATATACATACATACATACATACTTACATCTATCTATCTATCTATATATATAAATAGACACACACACACACACACACACACATATATATAAAGACTTTAGATTGATGCGTGAAAGGAACAATCAACTTGTATTGTCTGAGCCACATTCTTCAACAGCGCAACTTCAATAAAAATAAGGGGTTCACCTGGATAATAAACCAAAGATAATCAGATGTCTCCATTAAGCAAAAAGATTTACAGCCTCACAAGTTGAAATGCAGACAATTAATAATAACATATATCAATTCCATTGTGGATGTACCAATTTGCCATCCAAAATATGCTTTCTAACTATTTAATATGATAATTCAAAATATAATCTAGATTTACCGCTGATGAAATAAGTTTATTACTTATCATCTATCTGTGATTTTATACTGCTAAGCACTGACTGAATTGATCCAAAGATATTTACCAAAGTTAAATACTATCTCCATGCAAACAATGGAGAGAATAACTAACCAGGTATTGCTGCATGTAAGTAACCAAAACAACGACGACCAACTCCCAGCCTTCTCTTTAGATCTAAAAGATTGCTGATTGGATGGACAGCCTACCCAACAAGACTACTGTTAGAAGATACTGTCCAAAACTAAAGTCTATGAACTTAGAAGGACAGGAAGAGGAAGATACTTCATAGGCCACAATTTTCTCCAGCAAAGAAGCAGGATCGTCCCATGTAATCTGGTGAAGTTCTAAAGCAGCAGGACTCAGCCAAGTACCAAGTTTCTCCTTTAGATAGGAGTCCAGAGCTCGCAAAGATGCAATATTCTCCTCTCTGAAATGTTACAAGAGAAGCACTTCATGAAACTTTTAACGTCTTCTGAAGATTTTCCAGTAGATGAATTAAGGTACATAATTTGAAAAAATAAGCAATAATATAAAATAAAACGTAGAAAATTTTTATAAAAACTAAAAATACAAATATTTTTGAAATCCAAGAAAGCAGCTACCACACTTCAGCCAAAGTCATAACCATTTTTTACATTATTTTCCTCTAGCATTATTTAAGACACGATAAAATTACAAGAAACCAACTTCCTCAATAACATGAAGAAATTATTTATGCTATAAAGACGATAACCTTACGCAAGAATAGACAAAACATCAGCTCGAAGAATGGTTAAAACTTTCAATCCTCCGGGATGCATATTAAGTCGCTCAAAGAGACCTTCATACATTGGCTTGAGTGCATGTCTCAAGTTTCGCTCAATCCGGTAAAATGAACCTAGCACACCATCCTCTTCATGACCAGCTGACTGAGCCTCCTCGCCCAACACTAGAAACTTCTAAACGACTCAATCAGTTTGATAAAAAAGCTCAAATATATACGTAATATATTTCCCAAGGGGAAGACTCACCTCCAAGATATTGCTTTATCAATTCACAAACTTGAGTTCGATTAAGATCATACTCTTTGGCTAGTACAAGTAATAATCTCCTGCGATTCTCATAACAAAGGCTAAAATATCCCTGCATCACAGATTCATTGTAAATACTAACAAAAAAACATAAAGTATAGACAGCTTAAAAAGTAATGAATTATTAAACACAACTTGAATTTCACCTCAGAGAAATCGTTAAGCACAGTATCTATAACTTCAGTTTTATTCATTGATATTGCCGAGTGCATTGAATCACGCACGTGCTCAAAATCTCTGTAAGATAATAATAAATAATTTGAGAGAGAGAGAGAGAGAAACTTCCGAAACTAACATAAAACATAAATTGTTAATATCATCAGACCTCTGCGGTTTGTTTCCATTATCAGAAGAAGGTTGCATGGCCCATCCTCCAGATCGATTCTGCATAATCAAAGTTTTAATTAATAAAAATAAATAATAATTAATTTGAAAATTAAAATAAAAAAGGAGAAATTCGGAGTAAAAGCAGTTACAGGAAGAGGAGAGAGAGCAAGTTTGGTAGAATTGTTAGGTCTCATTCTGGCTCGCAGCAGGACAGCTAAGCTTCTCTTGTTCATATTAGTTATATACAGGAAAGTTAAATATGCTTCAAAATGAAGTAAGTGAGGAAACTGGAAACTGGCTCTACAGTGGTCTTTGTCTGCTGACGCATCGTTTTCCACCTTTTTCTCGCGCGTAGGCGTTGAGTACCTGAACTGAACCTCCAGCAAAGCAAAGGAAGGTGTCTGATCTGAAATAGTGGTTAGTGGTGCAAAGAAAGAGAGAGGAAGAAATAAACGACATGTCCCGTACTCTGGACGACGTGTCGTGCACGTTAAATAATTTTTTGAGCCTTTAGCAGATCGGCCCATTTGGTAAATAATGTATGGTCGGGCCGAATCCCTAAACCCCCGAAAAGCCCGAAAAAGATGGCATCGCCCTATCGCCATATCGGGGAATGCAGGGTTTATCATTCACTGTTCCCCTCACCCCCCACCTCCACCTCTTTTATCGCCCTCTCTCACACCGCCTCAGCTCTGAAACCCATCTTTCCGGCAGGAATATCAGCGGCAATCAATTATCCGTCCTCACCCGAAAGCCTGGTTTCAATCATTCAATTCAGAACTTTAAAGATTTCAAACTGTATATGGCGCTGAGTGTCTCTAGAAGGCTTTTACGTCGTTTTGGGTCCTTTTCTGCCTTTGGTCGTTATGAGTTTCCGAGTTTAACGAAACGATCAATTCGTTCTTCTCATGGTAAATGATTTGTTTTATTAGTTTTTTTCTGTTTGGTTTCTTTATTTCTATTTGTGTTTTTTTTTATTTGTAAGACATTCTATTTAGCACACTTTTAACAGATCTTTATGTGGCTGCTTCTGGGGATAACTTATATCCATTAAAGGTAAGCTTTTTCTTTTCCACCGTTACTAATTTCTTTCATTTTGTTAATTTCGATTATAAATTTTTTTTAATATGTTTATGCATCGCTACTGGAGCTTTAGAGGTGTTAGTAATCGTGTTAGTCCTATAGCTTTTTATTGAGTCTCTATTTGATTGTGTTATTGTATTATTTTTTGCTATATTGTATTATGAATCGTGTTTGTTTATCAAGTAGCGAGTCTTTCAACTTTTCTTTATTTTCAAGTTTTTTTATGGTAATTCTCTTATTGAAACCCGTTTGTGCTGTTATTCAATGTAGGGCGGTTTGTCTTTCCTTGCTTCTCGAAAGCTTTCGTCTACTATTCTAACACCTGACTCGAGTGAAGGTGCTTTTCCTCCTGATTTGTTGTCAAAGAAGACTTTGCTAACACCAGACCGAACTATAGGTATGGAGAAGCGCTATATTTTTGTTACTGCTTAAAATTTTTTTTCTTTTGAGTAAAATAAATTAAATGTATCATGCATAAGCATCTAATTTGTGGGTTGCATAATGATGTAGGACTTCATCAGGATCTGGTGATTCCTGTAACAAATTTCCTTAATGAAGACAAGGGCTTCATGGTCTTGGCTGGTGATGTTTTTGACGTACCTATTAGGAAGGACATTATCCATCGTGTTGTAAGATGGCAGCTTGCAAAACGACAGCAGGTACAGCTTAATCATCATGTACCTGAACCACCTGTCAATGGGTGGGATAGTTTGAAAGTTAAAAATGTTGTCCATTATTATCTAAACTCAAGATTATGTATTAAGAATAAGCTAGTTGGCTCATCAGATTTTATTTGTTTTGATTTCCCCCAACTTTTCATATTTGGTTTTCCCCATCACATCATATGAAAATATAATTCATGGGCAGTTTATCTAGTTGATTGGCTGGTCAACAGGGTACACATTCAACAAAAACTATTAGTGAGGTTAGTGGAACTGGAAAAAAGCCTTGGCGACAGAAGGGTACTGGTCGAGCTAGGCACGGGACATTGCGTGGTCCCCAGGTAATGCATTGTAATGCCTTATCAATCTATTTAGTTAATTTTGAATTTTCATTGCTAATATATCATTGGGATGCTACCTGTGGACATTGATGATATTTTTGGATGGGTGACCAGTTCAGGGGTGGTGCTACAATGCACGGTCCAAAGCCCAGAAGCCATGCTATCAAGTTGAACAAGAAGGTGCGGCGGCTTGGGTTGAAGATTGCTCTATCTGCTCGAGCAGCAGAAGGAAAGGTAAGTCTCTCTCTCCCTCCCTCAAAAACACAGACACCCACGTGCACACAAGCATAGTGGTTGGTAGTATTGTGCACATTGTGAGTTCAATATAATCAAGAGAATGTATTTTGGGAATGTATAGTAAAGTAATATAATCAGCACAGATTTGATTTCTTTTAAATAGTTTTCTTTAAGAATGGGGTATCAATCTATGCATATTTGATTTCTATGGTAGTTTTTTACTGATAAATATGAGTCACTAGTCAGTATGAAGTTATATTCGTCCTTGAGAGTTCATGGGTACTTAGAGTTGTTTCTGAGATTATATGAGCGAGCTTTAAAACCCATCTTAGTAGGATTGTTGTGTGCATTCAAATTATAGATTGATATCTCTTTTGGACTGAAGAGTGAAATAGATGCTGTTTCAGTAGTGAATGTTTTTCTTATATTTTGTCATCTGCACTCCATCATTTCATTTGTTCAGTGAGGATGCTGGCATCCTGCAAAATTGGGTTTTGGTTATTTGCTCTATGGCAGAATTTAATTCTCTTTTCAGTACAATTGTCATATAGCGGCTAATGTATTGCACGCGACCGAGAAACCCCCGAATCTCTTTCTCGGTTCGTGGAGGTGGAATTTCTTGGAAGGCCCTTACTTTTTCAGGGTCGACCTCTTTACCTCTTTGACTGACGATAAAACTCTTACTCGATCCTGTCAGTTTAATTGTTTGTACTCCAGGAAGTTGCGTATTCCTTCGTTAATTTAATACTATGCTCTCACGACAAGTGGGTTGGTTGTGATGAACTTTATTCTCTCCAATCACCATTTTTATCTCTCGGTTAAATGGTTAAAATATCATATTGGAGCTTCTTATGTTCTCGTCTTGTACACATGCATTAGATCATGTTTTTCTGTTCTGTTGGTAATATTGTATCATTTCTTTGCTTTTTTTTTTTAATAAAATGGTAAATTGTTTTTTAGACTATTTTAAACATTATCGTTGTTGGGTTTTTATGTATAGTATAGTTGGTTGATAAAAGTTCCTTTTCCATCGTTATATTTTATGAAGTTTTCTAGAATCACTATTCTTTGATCTTATTTGCCTGTGGGTGTTCTACCAATACTTATTTCTTGCCACAGCTCTTGATATTCTCTTCATATATTGCTTTCTACTTGATGTGATTCATGAAATCTAACTCCGAAAAATTGCATAAATGAACAGCTCTTGGTTTTTGAGGATTTGGAGGTCCCCTCACATAAAACCAAGTTCGTTGTGAACTATTACAATCAAATGGAAAATACAAAGAAAGTTTTGCTGTGTGATGGTGGCTGCATAAATGAAAAGCTGAAGCTGGCTACTCAAAATATACATTATGTCAATGTACTACCCTCAATTGTAAGATCCACAACTCAAACCTTTCTTATTGATTACTACTTTTGAGATTTTGACTTCAAATAGATTTGAATATGCCCAAAAATAATAGTAAAGCATCAGCGTTTGAAGTTTCTGACAGTAATTCAGAGAGTTCATATTCAAAATATTCATAACTCCTAAGGCCACTTGAATCCTAAAACTTGTGTTGTAATTTGAGTATCAATTAGTTATTATGGCACTCTTTCTTTTGTCCCATATATTAAGCTATTCCATATCATGCTTTTGCAGGGCTTGAATGTCTACAGCATATTGCAGCACGACACATTGGTTATGTCTCGAGATGCTGTTAACAAGATTGTTGACCGAATGCACACTCCAATCAATCGTTGAAGCGTATCAATATTTTTGGCTGTATTCCTTTAGTCTTCAATGAGAGAATAGGAATCTTCAATTAGGAATCTTCAATTATCTTCAAGTGGAAAAAAGAACCCGAATAATTTGTAATTTCTCCTGTTAAAATATGCAAATGGATGCCAGGATTCCATTTTCTTAGTATCAGCGTTGTGCTTTTAGGTAGGAATTTGTAGTTGAATTTTGGCGACGCCCAATCATGATGAACTCGTAAAAGTTGGCGTTGTATCATATAACAAAAGGGTACTGCATATCAGTTCTTTGTTCCATGACAATTTCACCAACAATTTTACCATCAACATTAGTATGGTAAGTGGACATCCCAACTTTTGTTGTTTCACAGATCAATTGGAGAAATTGCCAAATGTGATTATGTGAATTAGGAAAACTCCATACTCAGCGGATATGGAGGTAAGGCAAAATCCAGCGCTGTAGGTGGCACTATGTGATTGGACAGAGGAAACGACAACTTTAAGGTGAAAATCTAAAACCCAAAATCGGTTTGCCCAAATATTATATAGAAATGCTATCAAAGTATAAAACAGATAGATTTGCGATGAATAATGTAATTAGCTAAATTAATATTAAATGAGCCTGACATATAAAGCACTAACACTGTAATTCAGCTCTCTATAGTGAGTGATACTCTCTTCCCTGCTTTCTCCCGCTTTCTCAATGAGGAGGATTTAGGGTTTCTGTTCGTTCCCAAATTCTAGTGTTTTAGCCATTAACACCCTACATTTCCACCATTTCAGTAAATTCAAAATTCCCCATCTTCGAAAGTCTTCCCCTCGGAAAAAAAAAAGGTCTTTTTGTTGTTTGTTTAGCTTTTTTTTTAAAAAAAAAAAAAAAAAACCTAGCTTTGATGGCAAAAACTAGACCAGGAATCCCAACCAAGACCAAAACTGGCAAAAGAGACCTTGAATCTTATACAATCAGAGGAACCAACAAGATTGTTAGAGGTACATATTCTTCAATCTGTCTTTTAAACTTGTTTGAGCATTTGTACCATTGCTTGTTATTTCTATGACTACGGTGTTTAAAAATGTGCTTTTGTTGGAAAAGATTTGATTTTGGGGTAGTTTTGCATATGGGTATTTCTTTGTTGGTGCGTTGCATGTTATATCGAGGATAAGAAATTTTGCTTCGATGGTGCAGGAGATAATGTCTGATGGTTTTGCAGTCAGGGGCTGTGTTCTTTCTATGTTAAAACTTATGTCTATGTTTAAGTTAACAAATGCATTTTTTTTTCAAATGGTCGAGTGAATTTGAGGTGTTTTTGCATTTGGGTCCTTGTCACGTGTGTGTGTGTTTTATATGTTCAGAAATGTGGTTATGATGATTAATGAGTGAGTTTTTGTGGGTTTTACAGCTGGGGATTGTGTGCTGATGCGACCATCTGACACTGGTAAGCCCCCATATGTGGCTCGAATTGAGAAGATTGAATCCGATGCTCGAAACAATGTTAAGGTACGTGTCAGGTGGTATTACCGCCCGGAGGAATCACTTGGAGGAAGGAGGCAATTCCATGGTGCAAAGGAGCTCTTTCTATCGGACCACTATGATGTGCAGAGTGCTCACACGATTGAGGGCAAGTGTATTGTCCACTCTTTCAAGAACTATACAAAATTAGAGAATGTGGGTGCTGAAGATTACTATTGCAGATTTGAGTATAAGGCTGCTACAGGGGGGTTTACACCAGACCGAGTTGCTGTGTGAGTTTGTTTCTTTATTATTTTTTTTGAGTGGGATGTCGTAATTCAGTTCAGTTGCAGTCGTTGAGGTGTTTTATTATTTTGTTTCGAAGGTACTGCAAATGTGAGATGCCTTATAACCCAGATGATCTCATGGTACAATGTGAGGGGTGCAAGGACTGGTAATTTTATATTCTACTTGTTTGTGAAAAATTATTTTGGTAACAGTTATTTGGTGTCAGTTTGTTTTATAATTCATAGAGAATGTAGAACTTAAAATATTGGTTTACTGGGAAGTGCTAAGATCGGAGGAAACACTTGGCTCTATTCTATTAGAAAAGGAAGCTTGAGCTTTTGCTTGACTCTCGATTTTTTATTGGCTCTCTATGCTTTGATTGCTGGATGGACTTTTGTTATTTTGTCATGATTCTGATTTTTGTTAATCCATCTCTTGGTTTAGGTTAAAATATGTAAATTTTTGCCGACCATTTAGATATGTAGTGATTATTTTTTTTTATTGCGGGTGATGATGAACTGTTTAATTTTTGCTGTATAACAACCAGCCAGCAAATGTGTCAAATTGTACTCTATAGTGGTCTGTTTCTATCAATTTACTTATATAATCTATGACTCTTGTATGCCATTCTGATTGTAGGTATCATCCTGCTTGTGTGGGCATGACTATTGAAGAAGCAAAAAAGCTTGAACATTTTGTTTGTACTGAATGTTCATCTGATGATGACATCAAAAGAACCCAGAACGGATTTTCTTCTTCACCAGCAGCTGATGTCAAGGTGAGACTGGTTGCTGGCAGTTGTTTTTGTTTTCCCTAGTTGGGTAGTTTTCCCTCTTGCAAAGTTTATTTTATGGGCTGTTATTTGGGTATCAAATTGGAAGTTGAGGAAAATAACGGCTGTTGACTTCTAGAAATGTTAAAAGTTGGAGACTGGTTCTCTAGATATAGAATGATTTTATTATTATTATTCAATTTAACT